>JAYKKM010000351.1:3360000-3717500 GCA_035772405.1 Chrysogorgia sp. JL179-B06 | reverse complement strand
CTCTCTGTGTAATCGGCTCGCGCGTGTTAAAGCGACGCGCGTGAAAGCATTGATATTATCTTCTCGATAGTTTTTATTGGTCGAGAATATTATCTATCGAATTTCAAGTGTCATGTATGGCCAGTAAGACAATAGTATAAATATGGGCCATTCTGGTTAGTAGATACATCATACATTTGAACCGTTTTGCGAGTTAGACTTAACCAGCTACATCGTGCTACATCAATATGGATGCTTCCAGACAACATTTTTATGTTCAGAAGTAAAAGATTGGTTGCTGTCCCATGATTTCCCAGAAGGTCGTGGAACGTATCGGTAAGTTTCGCGATGTTATATACTTTTACTGCAATGACACTATATATTGCAGTTCTATCTTTTTGATCAATATCGTGTAATAAATGTGATTTTTTATATTTGTATATGTAGAAAGTGAAAAATTAAATTGCGAGGACATGACAGCCTTGTACGAAGTTGACGCAGAAATGACACTTTTTTCCTTCATTCAAATTTCGCCAGAAATTCAAGGGATTTCTTAGCGACGTAATTAAAGAGAAGGTAAGAATTCACGTTAAAATTTTCGATTTCGCAAATTTTATACATTGTAACTTTTTAACAATTTCTATCATACTAGACTAACAAAATAATGTTCTATTCCCGGCGCAGACGACCCGGGCTCTGGGGACGAGAATGTATGCGACCGCGATATATTCATTCAGAGGTTCAGAGCATGCGTAGAAACTATTTGCGAATTTGGCGCCTATTCTACAAGTGACCGTTGGGATTTATATTTGCATTCGAAGAAGGAAAATTGGATAAAATCTAAAGCTAAACTCGCGTTCGATACAGTATTTTGTTCACTTAAAATTTAGTGTTATAAAGACGTTACTTTTCTCAGGAAATACGTTCAAGAAACGCCTCGTAGTTGGATTGTCCGCTGTGGAAGAATTTTCAACATGGCTGATCTCCGTGTCGACCTGATCACTGGTCTAAGCTTATTCAAATTGTTGCGTATATAAGCTACAAAACGAATACGAGCCTTGTAGTATTAAATTCCAGCTTCTCTGTTTGTTATATTTGTAGTGTGCGTGTGCGAGTGACGGCGAGAATGAAGATGATGGTGTTATGGTGTACATACACTTCTAGTTCTAGCCGAGGCCCAGGCGTATCCAGTCACAATGACAATCGCCATCGTCTGCCGATAGTTCTCCCAACCAAGCTAGTTCTCCCGAGTGTGTATTGGCTGTCGCCAACGTGGCTTCATCTGTGCATGTAAGTCTTAAAATTGCCATATTTTACATTCCAATATATTTAAACCTAATAGTAATTTTGATGTGTATGTTTAATCTTCTCCTATTTAGTATTTAAGCTAGTTAAGACTTAATTATTGCAATTTTGTCTAATGCCTACGATTTAAAGATCTTTTATCATTGAATCTTTGACAGTTCTATCGAGAAAATTATTCAACAAGTTATAGGAAGCTTAGGATTAATAAATAAATAGACGGACAGTTTCTGAATGCCTGAACTGGCAAATATTACCATTGGACATTCACATTGGTGGTTTATTTCAGCTTATTGGATAGAAATTCAATGGACAGGGAAATGTATTATATCCTATTATCATTCTTATAATTTGGCGGCCCTTTTTCCCCAGAGTGTGAGATCACTTTTAGGTTTCAAGAGTTTGTAGAACTGCACAACATATACAATTCTCTGGTTATGCTGCCCTTGAAGAAAAATAATGTTTCTTAATTAGCTTTACACTTGTATATAAAAAATCTATCAATGTTATATGTTTGATTTAGAAATATATTATTTAATCACATTTCTACGGTCTGTACTATGATATACATGGGCTGCACACTCTTTGGGAACCTGCAGGGCTGTGAGCAGGACATTTTCATGTTCTGGAACTCTGTCCTAAACACGATGTGTGGGTGCGAAGATGTTGTGTAGGAACAGAACTGTGCAGATTAGAAATATGATGATTGATATTTTTCCAAACATAGAAGAGAAATGAAAAAGGCAATTAATAGCCTGAAGTCACATGTAGTTTATTTGAGATCTGAAAATGATAAGCTAAGGAAGAGGACCAGAGAAAAAATGCAGTGCAGAACTACAATTCTTAAAATGTGAAAAGTTAAGAAATGTAAAAGCTATACTAAGAAGAGATCAGCTAAATTTAGTTTTGAATGATAAAGAAAAGAGAATCATTCTAGGAAAGGGTTGTTTTGGAGCTTGTAAGCTTACGAGGTTACATGTTTCTGGTGAATCTGTACTTGTTGTAGCCTGTGTGCAGACCCCACCTGATAATAATATTATTACTGGTCGGGGAAGGTGATATAGTGTAATTCATGTTGATGTCTATTTTGACTCGAGTTTCCAACAGATGTTCTCCCTTTGTGTTTGCCTTGATATTAATCCCAAATTACTTATTATGGAATTTTGTCGTCTGACTGATTCAAAATGCTGAACAGTATTTTCATTGTTGAAAGGTATTGCTCCTATTTCTCTTGTGCAAAATAATTAGTTGGATAGCCTGGGCAAGTGTTGTGATGGATGTTTTTATTTACACACAATGGGTATTCTCCATTGTGACATTAAGTCAGATAATATTATGGTTATCCACGGTTCTGCTATGCAATTAGAACCTAAAATAGTATATTTAAATTTTAAATTAGGCAAATTATATAAGAAATTGTGTAGTAAAGAAAATTCCAAGTAATAAAAGAAACTTTACAAAGGTAACTATCAACACATTGTCATTAACCCTGTGCATTATATGACGGGTTGTATCTATGTGCTGCAACAGATGTTTATAGCTTTGGCATACTGCTGAATTAGGTTTCAAAATTACCAGTACTGGAACACCTCAAGAAAGTGTCCTGTTTGTGTATTAATTCAGTGTTTGGATCAACGCCCCAAAAATAAGTTGAGGTATTTAGTGACATTAATGCTAGTTTCACACATCTACGGTATGTATCATGATTTGCAAGTTGCAAACAGACAAATTATTTGCTGATGCCAAAGGCAGGCTTGCAGTACTGGTTTGTATGTTTGATTAGTGTTGGAACACATGTATATTTACCACTGCACTGTACACTGTAGATTGTAGATTGTAAAATTGAACATACAGTATATCACAACCATGCTCTTTATAATTATTCAAGGCTAAGACTAACTGGATAGAAAAATTCAAACTGCCCATCATGGTATGTATCTGTACTGTATAGTTTTGTTAATTAAAAAATGTGTGTTTTGTTTCTTTGAAATAAATATATATACAGTATATATATATATATATATATATATATATATATAATGTGGGTTGTAAACTTGTAAACTGCAGGAATGCACTACTGACATTTCGACATACATACACACATATACACATACTCTACATACATACAGTGCATACAATACACACATACATGCATTAAAACCTCGGCAGTACACAACTACACAACTTATAATTTTGCTATATATCAGAATTGTCTTACACAACATGTGAGTGTACAGTAGTTTCTCTGCATGTACACTGAGACTACACGCACAAAGCCAGGTGCATGTTACAAAACTCTTAAGCGTCACTGTATAACTAACAGTCTAACATAATTGTGCTATTTGTTGTATTGTATTGCAAATACTGCAATATGGCTAGCTCTGCTACTAGTGACATCAGTGTTATTCTGGGAATTTGTTTGCATGGCGAGAAATGAAGGCCACACACGCGCGTTGGGAATGTACTGTATACAACACAATTCTCACCCGAATAGTAATTACATAGGGAGAATAAATAAATGTCTTAATATGTCTCTAGATATTTGAGAAACCTATCATTTCAATCTGATACAAGCAAAGTGAAGTATCAGTCACTCAAATGTCATTGGCAAACCTGTTTTTACGTTCTGAACTATGCGTTTATCGCGAACGAATTTTGACCAAATGCTCAACAAGAACAAATATGGAGAAATCATAATTACCACTGACCTTGCTTCCCATGGCCATTCAAATACATCCATTTTAGTCAGTTTACAAGCTGGTTTCAATCTGATTCGAGTTGCCCAAGAGACAGTTCCTTCGGTTGTATATATGATTTTTTGCGTGTATTTGTGATTTTTGCGTTTTATCAGTGTCGAATCTTGTATTATTAGTCCTTTTTTCCGGAATCTGCGCATAATTTCGAGTGCAATTCATTGCATACTAGACGGTATATTTGCATGTATCGTGGTTCGATATATTGTCTGCCATTTGTTTAGCTACCAGTCTCTTAAACTGTAATAAACTCTCGGCTTTGAAAACTACGCGACAATGGCGGCACTTTTAAATATATGAATAATTTTAATAAATAACTTAACACTTAACAAACAGTGTTATATTACAGGTTCGATTCCTGTCTGGGACATAATTTTTCTGAGGATACGAGCTTGACGATCGTCCATGTATCGTCTGTCTACTCCAAGTTCTCCCACATTCACAACAGCAGTATTATATATAAAACAGTGTTATGCAGTATATTAAACAAGCAAACAGGCGATGGAAACCAATTTATTTCTCATTTCCATAAAAAATAAATTATTGATTGGATGGGGAGTGCAGAGTCAGAAATCCAATTAATTAAACTATGTTAAATTACTGGACAATTCTATTCCTGAAAATAACCGTGAAAATTTATTGTTGGTAGTCTGGGTAATAGTATAGTGCCCAACACCTTCCTCCGTCCCGCCCCCTAAATGTCTTTCATTTCTCGTCATGAAGAAAGTTGGAATTTGTTCTTCATAGAGAATTATTCAAGATTTTATTAAGTTTGTACTAGAACTGTAGGTCGAAAAATATTGAAAGGCAACAGATTAATTTTTTATCTGATTGGTTATTTTTAGGAGCATGAAAAAGTGAAACTTGTTGTGTCAAACTTGGAACAACCTGATATTGTGGTCCTTGGAACTGCATTGGAGTATAATAACAAACAAATGCTGTTTTGAGGCTGTTCTTTCCTTGTTGACAAGTTTCTATGTTTTAATATATATTATGGTAACGCCAAGGGTGTGTTATCCTTTTTGGAAACTGTAGTTCTTTGCAACACTAAGCAAAAGGGTTGCAATTTTTCAATGCATTTTCATAAGTATTTCATGAGAACCATGTTTATATTTGGACTATTATTTTTTGGTTATTGTTATCAATGAATTGAAAAACTTTATTTGTTCAGACAGTCGAACTCTTACGCAAGTTTTTCACAAAATAGGTTACAGCAAGTACAGTAATCAATGTGATATTAGACAATGCCTTTAGGTTATTAATATTGCTAGTTATGGTTCCGTATATTATTTCTTTTGTTAACTTTGCAAATGAAAATGATAATATTTTCTGTTTAATTACAATTATTATTCATTCTAAATATTGTACAGTTGCTGTATTTTAATCTTTTGTTCGAATCTGGTTGCAGGTCCAAGCCCCATACTGGTCCAAACGGTTCAAAAATTTTGCAAACTTTTAATCTGCTGTATATTGGCTTGTTTTGGGTCCGTATAATGACTAAAATATAGAGCCAAAATAGCTCGGCTCCGCAAGCTGAATCGACACTTTTTTGGGCCATAATGCCACCGAATAGGAGCAAAATTGACTCCTTGATTTTCCAAAATGGCCCCACGATTTTCTGAAATGGCCCTTGTCAGAAGTTGAAACAGCCCCTGCTTCTTCCAGAAACAGCCCTTCATTGGGGGCTGAAACTGCTCTCTATTGTTGGAGCCAAAATAGCTCCGCTCCGCAAGCTGAATCGACACTTTTTTGGGGCTATAAAGCCACCGAATAGGAGCCAAATTGACTCCTTGATTTTCCAAAATGGCCCCGCGATTTTCGGAAATGGCCCTTGTCAGAAGTTGAAACAGCCCCTGCTTCTCCCAGAACAGCCCTTCATTGGGGGCTGAAACTGCTCTCTATTGTTGGAGCCAAAATAGCTCCGCTCCGCAAGCTGAATCGACACTTTTTG
The DNA here is from genome assembly GCA_035772405.1 of Chrysogorgia sp. JL179-B06. Lineage (NCBI taxonomy): Eukaryota > Metazoa > Cnidaria > Anthozoa > Scleralcyonacea > Chrysogorgiidae > Chrysogorgia > Chrysogorgia sp. JL179-B06. The sequence goes on along the minus strand of JAYKKM010000351.1, from coordinate 3,711,515 downwards.
GGGCTATAAAGCCACCGAATAGGAGCCAAATTGACTCCTTCATTTTCCAAAATGGCCCCGCGATTTTCGGAAATGGCCCTTGTCAGAAGTTGAAACAGCCCCTGCTTCTCCCAGAACAGCCCTTCATTGGGGGCTAAAACTGCTCTCTATTGTTGGAGCCAAAATAGCTCCGCTCCGCAAGCTGAATCGACACTTTTTGGGGGCTATAAAGCCACCGAATAGGAGCCAAATTGACTCCTTGATTTTCCAAAATGGCCCCACGATTTTCTGAAATGGCCCTGGTCAAAAGTTGAAACAGCCCCTGCTTCTTCTAAAACAGCCCCTACCTAAAGCTGAAACGGCCCATACCCTGGAGGGGCCAAATCACCCCTTAGGGGCCATCTTCATATAGGTGCCATTTTGACCCCAAAAAAAGATCTATTCTGGGGTCACCGTTTCGGTGTATATATATACTCTTTTTTGGAGGATATATATATACTCTTTTTTGGAGGGTCGTAGCGTCCTTGAGAGGTATCGTTGCAATACCCATGCCTGGCGAATGACGTCACCAGGGCAGAGTAAGACCTCAGACTTGCATCCTATCCAGGCCTAGTAATCTACTACGCGCGACTAAGCGGTGTAGTGATGTGGCCACGTAGCCGAGAACCCTCTCCCATGCGTTGGATCCTACAAATCACACACAATATTGGATAAATTAACTAACTACCTAACTAACTAACTAACTAACGATCCCCCAAGAAATGGGTAAGCTGCTCTATGACACCTGGTTCGTGTGAGCCCAGTGCGTCCTAGAACAAGACTAAATAGACGTTTTGAGTTTATGCATGCAGCGCCCCGATGCCTTTTCACGTCTGAACGAGATACTGCACATGCTACCATGAGGCCAACTGTGCCTGAGTAGTAACGAGACGAATTAACGATATCGAGTTTACTTACGAGAATTCAGGCCTCGCGCGGAACGTCGCGACAAATAAACAAAAGATGTCTCCGATATGTGAGAAACCCTTAACGCCAAGAGTTCGTCGAGGGGAGTCATGGGCTGCCGCACGCAGAACGGAAGGCAAATGGTGCTCTAACAACTACGAACTTTAGGAGCGCGAAGAGTCGCGTAGCCCGCTTCCGACTGAGGCAACGGTTTCATCAGGGATGTTACTGACGAGAGCTCTCCTACGGGGAGAGACGCGTATCACAGCTCCGACCGTGACCGACTGAGGCAAACGGTGTAAGGGGACAGGCAGCTGTAGACAATGGTACATGGTGTCAGGTAGACGATGGTTCATGGGGGTAACGACAAGAGCTCTCCTGCGAGGAGAGATACACGATACGGTTCCTCCTACTGATCGAAACAAACGGTGTTTCGAGAGGGGGAGGGGGGGGGGGGGGGTGGGGGTGTGTGGTTGGAATGGATGGGGTTGGAATGGATGGGGTGAGGGGGGGGGGGTGGAGGGGGAAGGGGGGATTTCTGACAAGAACTCTCTTACGGGAACAGACAAATATCGTGGCTCTGAGCCTGACTGACAGAGGCAAACGGTGTCTCGGGCGATGAAATAGCTCTCTTACGGGGAGAGAAAACTCACGAGGGTTGCGACCCAGCTGATTGAGTGAGAGGGTTCTAACAATAGCTCTCCTGTTGGGATAGACGTGCCCCCGGTGCCAACGGTGGCTAACGGTGGTAGACGATTCGTCATGGGGTAATGACAAGAGTTCCCCTGCGAGGAGAGATACGCAGTACGGCTCCGACCGTAACTGAACGAGGCAAACGGTGCCTTACGGGGCGTGGATTCCTGACAAGGGTTCTCCAACGTGGAGATACGTAACCCGTTGTCGAACGCGATCGTATATTGCGTATGATAACTAGACACCAACGTCTAGGTCATGGACAGACTGCTCATAACACTCGATGAGCATCGATCATGCCAGAGTAAGCAAAAACGTTTTGGGGATACCAAAACTCTAATAACCAATAACTGTCGTCAGCTATACGGTAAACGTTAAATATATGCTACCGGTTATAGTATAATAACGACTATGTATCACCTGGCAAGCCAGGGAAAGCAAGACACCCGCGTCTGTGCTTGACGATTCAACAATGATCATAACACTCGATGGCCAACACACAAGCCCGAGTACGCAACAACGTACGGGGGACACAATAAACGCTGATAACAATTAACGATTAAACTACATGGTACACGTTAAACTATATATGCTACGGGTTGACTATGATAACGGTTAACTATCACCTGGCTAGCCAGGGAAAGCAAGACACCCGCGTCTGTGCTTGACAATGCAAAACCCGAATAAGTCCCGTAACGTTCTCCCTATTAAGGGATGGGTGGGCGGGAAAGGAGTTCCGAGAACGTGTAACGTGTACTGTAGAATAAGGCTTGCCTCAAGCGACCTCGAGGTGTCTCGAGCTTTCGTATATTAATTAGGTATGTGTTTGTATGATTGGTTAATCACCGATGGGATTATATCCCAGGCCCCTGTCCCAATAACCACAACTCCGTTCGTTCTTAATATCATTTATTTCATAAATCCAATTAAACTTACTCAACATAATACAATTCTTAACATTTTGAAAATTGACATTTAAAGCATTTATTTACTAACATATAATATTGATTTCAGGATTTACTTGACAATTCAACAGTCCCATATGAGATAGCCAAAACCAGTATGCCTTATTTGGGAAGAAGTTCCTCTGATCATCATACATGACAGAAAAAAGAAAATAAAGACATTTTGCTTGATACCGTGTGAAAGTCATCTTTGTAATTGGTTAATATCTATTGTATTCTGAAATTTGAATTTGTGTATTACATTTTTGCATATTGTGTACATGACAGTTATGTCCTAATTAGCTCTTGAAGATGCCATTTAGTAGAAGGGTTAAAGTGCCTATCCAGCCTGTGGGGATTTTACACATTCGTAATCTTTGTTCTACCAAAAATAAATATAATATATCTTGTTATTCGAAAATTGCATCTTCATGCATTTTCCCCCTGCTAAAGTTCACATGAAGTGACGTCAACACAGGGACACGTAATATTTTGCGGCGTTATTCGACATTGAATGTTTATAAATTGAGTAAATTTTGTCTAGTAAACAGGCTGTTTAAAGTTCAAAGCCAAACTTTCGCTCTATTTCATTGCTGAATCATTCCGGAAAATATTGCGTGTCCCTGCGTTGACGTCACTTCCTGTGAACTTTAACGGTAAAAAGGGCGTGAAGATGAAATTTTCAAACGACAAGATATATTATAATTTTTCTCACGAGAATCCAAAGATCATAAATATGTAAAATCCATACAGGCTGGATATGCACTTTAACAGCTCCCTGACATCTCATACCGTACACCCATATAACAGTTGGTATGGGCTATACCTAAGCATTTAAGCCACGATAGATCCTAAATTATCTTTAGTGGCAAATGAGTATCTAGTCAAATGACTATACCCTACCTAAAGGATAAAATGCATTTACTAACGAGTAGCCTCCTTAAGACACTGAAAATTTGCCCTACCACACCAAGGCCTGTAGGGTCATCAGAGACTTCAAAAAGTTTATTTTTCTCATGCAAGCCATACTGTTTCTACTGACCTGTACACGTCTGTTGTGTATGTTTTACAATTATGAATGAGTTGACAATATAATCAAGAAAATTTTCAATATATTAGTAGTTACCTGTAATAGAAGGGTTGACAACTCTGTGACAACTCATAACTCCATTAAAATACAAGTTGGTATGGGCTATTACTAAGTAGCCACAATAGATTCTGAATTATCTTTAATTAGCATTGTCACTAAAATTGCAATAATTTGAACTTGTGGCAAATGACTATATACCTATAGTTTAATTTATAGCCTCACGCCCAGGCTCATTTTCTGATATTAAACATGTGAAAAGGAAATTTGAAATGGCCCTGACATTGTATCGTCTGTTCTGATCAATGTAATATGCTAATTTATTATGTGCCAAACTGCATGATTAGGATGTTAAATTAATAGCATTAAACATTTGGTCACTTGTAGACAGTATGTCTCTACAGGAAGTGCTCTTCCTTGAAATATTTGATTTTTATATTTGTACAATGCAAAGCAATCATGCATCAAAATTCTGCCATGCAGTTGGTGTCAAGAACGTTTTACATATTTAACACCAGCAAATGACCCCTGGGGGTTAGGCTAACTAGGTTTGCCACAGGTTCAAATGCAATTTTAGTGACCATGCTAATAAAAGTTAATTTAGGATCCATTGTGGGTGGTTAGGTAGCTCATACCAACTAGTATATTTCTGGTTTTATGAGTTGTCACAGTAATGTAATATGCAACTTACAGTAGCTAAATTTGCACAAATTGTCAACATTTTACTGCACAATTAGGATGTTAAATTAATAGCATTAAACATTTGGTAACTTGTAGAAAGTTGTCTCCACTACAGGAAGAATATTGGCTACAACCTGCTCTCCCTGGAAGATTTGATTTTCTATATCTATGCAATGATAATGGCATTAATGCATTTTAAAACCAAAGCAATATTTAATGTATCTTTGTATGATAATTTTTATGTAAAGGATACATTCTATTGGCTTTTCTGTCAGAAACATATTTATAGATTATTCCTATTGTAACACTGCAAAGTTAGTATAAATGTAAGTTTTTTACTTGTAAATAACTCTGCTTCAGTTGAGAAAACAGATAATATTCCTACCGGATTTTGATAAGCTGTGTCCTGCTAATTGCATTTTAGTAATACCATAGCAATTATATATATATATATATATATATATATATATATATATATATATATATATATATATATATATATATATATATATATATATATATATACATAGTGGGTCCCAAGTCCACAGTTACCATTAAGCCATATGGTGATAGCCGGTAGGGCACATTTGTATATTTTGTATACTTTCGTATATATATATATATATATATATATATATATATATATATATATATATATATATATATATATATATATATATATGTATTATATTATATATATATATATATATATATATATATATATATATATATATATATATATATATATATATATATATATATATATATATATATATATATATATATATATATATATATATATATATATATATATATATATATATATATATATATATATATATATATATATATATATATATATATATATATATTTACATTATATTTTACTTGCAGAGTTTCCACCTCTGTTAACTCTCTGAAAATGCTATTACTGTAAAAGTATAATATAAGGTGCGTACAGCTTAACTTAATCTTAATTGGCTTTTTCTCTTGTGTTGTAGAATGATACCGACATTGACATTTTGAGTAAAGTGAAGGATTGTACATCTCCAAAACGCCTCTCAACTGGAGATTTAGAAGACATTATATCCATGTCACTCATTGCAGAAGGATGGTGATCATCAAATTTATAAATCAAAAACATTTTGAATAGTGCTGCGTAGGCAGAGGTTTGGATATAGCTATAGCAAGGTAAAAAGGTGGTAAACTGTAAACAAAATATTAACATTTCCAGTGTAGCCCTTTATCACTCTTACTTAGTAATATCAGAGTAATGATACTAGTAATATCATATATCAGAGTCTTACTCTTATGAAGGACTACGCTCGAAATATCATAATTTTTTTTACTAAAAACCTTGGCAGTTCAACACCTTTTCACTTTGCAAAACATCTTAAATGCTGTTTTATGTTTATTGTCGGTATTTTACGCCTGTGATGATGCAAAATGCCCCAAAGGAGCTACCAATCATAGCAAAATCATATGGGTATAGAAAACGTTTTATCCAATTTGTGAACTATATTAGCTATTATATTTTATGACTTTACTATTATAAGACTAATACATTATTTTAAGATTGCTAAATAAATTATTTGTTGTTATTTGCTTATACTAACTTTATTTTGCACTACACAACAATAGTCAAGATTAAAATTGGTTAAGGTTAAATTGATGGATTCAACCAATTTACGAATTGGTTGAATCTACCAATTTATTTCCAACCGATTTAAATCGGTTACAAATCCGATATATTTGCAGTGTCGAGACTCTGATCCAAACACGCGGGAAGTTGCGAGACTTGAGAAAAGCGTAAAAAAACACGAGCCGCTAGGCGAGTGTTTTAGCTTTTCGAAAGTCGAGCAACATCCCAAGTGTTTGGATCAGAGTATCCAAACACGGAAAACCATTGGGTATTTCTTTTATAAAACAACCACAGAGAAATATCACTGAAAGTTGTTAAATCTTTCCACACCGGCCCAGTCAAAATGGGCAAAGTCGTCAGTCGAAAAACACGGCACACGATAACGCAAGATTAAAGATCACACGGCAAGTTTGATTTGATTTCATAAACAACTCTGCGATTGGTGGCATTTTTCAGTTTTCAAGATGCTACGCGGGCGTGCAAGATGGCCTTTTCTAGAAAAATGTAAATTTTTCAACCTGATTTATGATAATTAATGCTAATTTATATTAACATAATGTGTTTTGTTCGGGAAATTTAAAAGCACAACACGGAATGGTTATTTCAACCAACAAAAATTGGTTGAAATGTCGATCTGAGACAAACAGTTGCAAATGTAATAACAAGCAATTAAAAAATGGTTGATATTAATATACACATTTAAATGGTTACATTAACCATGTTCTAATGGTTGAAACTACAATTGTGAATTGTTGTAACGACCAATTTCCAATAGTAGATTTAACCATTTTGTTTCAGTACATATAACCGATTATGATGGGCGTATATGACCAATTACATTTGTCATTGGAATTTGTAACCAATAAGCAATGGTAGATTTAACCAATTTAGAATAATACCAGGGTGGATCTGAGGTCATCAATTGTAAATGGTTAAAGTGTGTTATTTTAACAATTTTATATTGGTTGGAGAAATGGTAGTATTAACCATTACACAAATGGTTAACATTTAATGTACAAATCTTATCCATCTTATGAACTAGAAATACGTGTACGCAACAAACCCCTCGCCCATCCTAGCCCTCTGTGCATGTAATCATATATAATTGGAATCGCCAGGTCTTCCCCTATCCAGTAACATTCATTTACAAAGCTAGATAGTTCTTGTTTTTTAGTTATTTTGTTTTTTGTATGCAACGTCTCGCGAATATTTTTAATGATTTGTTGATCTTCGTGTGACGTTAACTCGCTGCCTCTTTTTTTCATTAGATAGCGTTTTGCCGCAAGATTTCTGATTCCTGAATAATTTGAAATCGATCGCTCGACCATTAATACACAACTAGGCGACTTTCGCAATGTTTGTGCCATTTTATTTTGAATTTATATGATTTTTTAAACTTGAAGCTTGTCCGGGGCTTACCCATCAGACTATTGCATTTAATCGGACGATTGGACGAACGAATCTGCCCTTACTTCCTACTCCCCTTACTTCCTACTTAGCATCACGCGGTATCAAGTTACGGTTTCACGAATCGTACGAATCGTACGAATGGAATCTATTCGACAGTATTGGACATGTATGGTTCCGCAAGTGTAAAAGTGCACACACATTTGCATAAACATGAACAAAGACTTTGGCATTGTTCCAGACAATATAATTCTAGTGACTACATGTACGCCAGTATGGACAACTCAAGCAACAATTATTTAACCTCTTATAGTATAAAATGCATGTACACATACAGTATTATCATGGACAGTCTAACAGAACTAATGGAAAATATTAATTCAATATAATATACAGACTGTCTGCATTATGCATGTACATGTCAAGGGTGGTGGTAATGCTGATAGAAAATTTCTGTAATTTCAGTTGAAATATTTGCACAAAAGCTTTTTTGGCATTTTTCCTCGCATTTTTCTGCACATATGTGATATGTATACAATGACAGACTCAGTTTATACTAGTACAGCCTATTGTCAACTCGTCTCAGTCTAGTCTCTAGTCTAGTCAAATGTTGTGTTGGTAAAATATTCTGTGAATGATAAATCATGATTAAAATAAGTTATATATACTGTACTTCTTAGGATTGTTGATATTTACTCAACCAGATAATTTACCTCAGTCACGCTGTGACTTCACAAAATCGAAACTTTGAGTCGTCCGGGTCCCGAATAGAGCTGAGTGATAGCTTAATCGGTAGAAACAGTGTTGCCTAAGCAATCCCGCACACTTCGTATTGACAGGAAAACGCTAAAGCACAGACTAAAGATCGTGCCAAATTTATTTACTATCCATGTTTACAGTATCGACCGCTGTGAACTGCCAGAATGACGCTTGCTTCAGTCATAGCTTCAGTCAGCGTCAATCTCATTGGCTTGCTTCAGTCAGATTACGCAGGGAGCATTTTCATTGGTTTGCTTCAGTCAGATTTGAACTGACTGAAGCAAGCCAATAGCAGAGCTTTCCAACTGAAGCTAACCTGCGCACAGGTTCTCCAGAAAGGCAGTTAACCCGACTCTCTGCGCCCACGGAATTAGGCAGCGGTAATCATATCAATACTTCAACTAATCCAATCGAAAGGGTGCACAAGCAGAGAGACTGGGCATGAAAACATTCCGGTTCAATCATAATATAATTATTACTTGTAGTACTTGCGTGGATTCAACAGAAACAATCGCAATGATAAAATAACTCGGTATATGAAATATCAAATGCATGCTGAAACTCGGATTAAAAAATGAAAAGAGTAAAACATGCATTTGACATTGCAATGAAGAAAATCGTGAGTAGAAACATTTTATTTATAATGTGGATTTTTTAGTCGAAGCTCAAAATCTGACTGACGCTTGAGCATCAGTTGCATCAGTCTGGATCCGCCCCTGACCTTTCTGTGTCTTTGTGCCTGGGATAAATTACTGGACAATGTGTTGCGGAAAGCCGCAAGCTTCTCCAAGTCCCTCTGCCTCCATTTCTTAGTAAATGGTTTCCAAGTGCATGTATCATACAGTCCAATAGAACCACCTAACTTGGAAAGCTCTCCGTGGTGAACATTGGCATATGGGGAGCGGTATGTTGCTGCCTGATTAAGCTCATTATTAGCCCAACTCTGCCAGGATTGGTCAGCACTTGGCTGAAACTCAACTGTGCATTGGTGCCCACAAACAGTCAATATATTCCCTTCCATCATCTTCATATCTTCAGCATGCTGGTTCCATATATCTTCCATTACTTAATCTTTTTCTGACACATTCAAACAGTAAAGCAAGTAATGGCATTCCCTACTTCTAACTCTAAGTCCAAAGTTCCAGCATGTCAATGAACCTATGGACATCCCTAATTCACTTGTTTCGGGTGCAACCGTCATCCGAAAACTGAAATATAAAGTGGTTAATTTTCCCATTAAACCACTGGAGCTGCTTACTAAACCTATCTGACCTTAAATGCAGATCTAAAATCATAAATACTAATCCAGTGACTGTACACGATGCTCCTGGATAATTAGCAATTTGTGATACATTACCTATGTCTAAGCTTTTCACAAAGCGATCTACTTTCTCAGTGCTGGTTATTTTAGGAAGAGCTACATCTACATCAAGGCATCTTAGATTTCTTGGCAGCCACACTTCTTTCTCTGCATCATACACAGAACTTTGGGTCTTACAAACTAACTTAAACGTTCGTCTTGACAAATAGTTCTGGTACTTTAAAGCTATTGCTTGTCTAATAGCATCTTCAGAACTATTAAAATATTTTAAAGACTTTCCTAACACCCCTTGCAAATACCTGCCTCGCTTATACCTACTTATTAATTTATCAATAATCTCCTTGGATGTATATGCAGAAATTAAATCCCATGCACCAAAAATTGCACTATCCTCACCACCATGTATATATTCCAGCATATATTTGGTTTCTTGTCGCCGTCTATATCTGGTGCTATTTCCAACATCAGAAATCATTTCGAATGAAGTAGCATTCTTACTTCGTTTCGATCTTGCTTGTTGTATCTGGCCAAGCATTGCTTTGAAGTGATCATACTGCTTCTTCGATTGTGCTAAATGATGTTCTTGCTCTGCCACTTGTGCTCTGGTATCTTCCAGTAGTTTACCTATCATAGAAATATAATAAAATTATTAATATTATTTAAATCTAGATTGAAAAATATTATATCTCATTCTAGTTCTAGTCTGTCCTAGACTATTTTAACTTTGAGTTGCATATTGTGCAACCATACCTTAACTTTTTATACTTCTTTATGAAACTTTTAACTATTTGTAATTTCTTTTTAACTATTTTTGTAATGTCTTTTGTGTATATGTTACTCTACTTTATATATTTTGTAATTTTTATTATTTTAAGCATTTATTCTAGGCCCATCCTGAAAATCGCTTTGCGAGTTGGCCGCCTGGTTAAATATTCATTAAATTCAAAATTAGGGATATCAATGAAATATTGATTAACACATACAAGTATTTATTTTAAAATTCATTACTCTAAAAATATTCTAGCCAAGGTATATATATCATACACATATTTTAACTTCATAAGCAACTTCGCGACTTTGGCGTCGGTTTCAAAGTCATTAGATATCGATATATCTAGTACTATACCATTGTAATACTACAACACTTCTAGCATGTCTTTATTCCTCGTACCTAAAACAACCTTCACAAAATTGTACAAAACTATATGTTTGGAATCTAACCACTTAACTTACTTGCATCAATCTCCTGTCGAGAAATTTATTTCTCTCGTTCTTCTAATGCATTAAACTTCTCAGACTTCTCCTCATACTCAGCTTTCAGTTGCTCAGCAGTCTCGTCGGACTTCCTCTTTAAACTATGTCTAGCTTTTACAAGCGAAGGCTCCCAAAAGGCACGACACTTTCTCGCTGAGTAACACCTTCCAATATGCTTATTTTCCTTGCTGCACTTCCGATTAAGTTCACACAATTTTCGCTTTCTAAGGATGCAAAATTTCAAAGAGAATACTGACATTAATCGCTTGCCAAATAGTATGAATAAAAACATGTGTTTATACAGCAAATACTTACACTTTCTGATCGTTTTCCACTCCACTTGTTGAAGCCATGAACCTAAACTTTATTTTAAGTTTGGCAAAATTTTGTTTACCAAAATCATGACGTTGCAAAAAAACAAATTTTACCCAGGAAGGGTACCCTGACGCATATTTCGTCTTCAAACTCGAATACAATAAAAATAAAGGCAAAAGTCCCAAATTTAAAATAAAGTTTCTGCTACAGTGTACTCAAAAATTCCAAGAACAAATAATTATAGGACACACAGAGCTCGTATAAACCCCACTTTACCGAAAAAGTAGGGGTATAAAAACCTTTGTTAGATGCAAAATGCATCCCGTGGGGTGCTACCCATCTGTTTTTTGTCAGAGAGGAGGAGCGAGCCTACTCATTTATGGGGGACTAAGTCGGACAATGCGTGCATAATTTATTTAAATCATTGTGCACTCTTGAATAAGTTTCACCATGGCGGCCATTACAGAAATCGGCCACTTGAAATAAGACACCTCATAAATCCCATATGGGAGAAAATCATGCAAATCTGACCACCGTGAAGGTTGGATGAGATCATGAGCCGAGAACAAGAATATTTAAGCTATGAGGGTAGCTGTGAGATATATGTAATACAGTCTACATGCCATCGGATTTGGGGTCAATATTCATCACATAAGACATGTCATTCATATTGGAGCACCAAGTACCATTGAGTCTTATTACCAAGAAATTGGTAAAGCTGGCAGAGATGGTAGATCAGCACAAAAGGTATGACAACCGCAATGCACAAGTTCTGTTTACTGGAGACTGGTTGTTTAACAAAGGAACTGTTGGATTATTTAGGCTCATCATCTGATCCAAATAAAGCAGAACATTCTTGCTGTAGTAGTTGCCTTAAAGAGTGGCAATGCTCCTCCTGTAAAAAATTACCCCAACAGAATGTGATATGTACCAGAAAGATGAATCACAGGATTTTTGCAACGTTTAAAGATCAGGAATTTACTAAAAAATACAGGATTCACCTGGGAAGAAGTTGCCATCATTTTGGGACATTGATGCTAGTATACTGGAGTTACTTTAGAACTGATTGACTCAGTAGCAGAAAAATGTGAGAAAATCCAATCAGCCAAGGGCATGCTTTCTATGTTTGAGTAGAGATAAGAGAACAAAGGAAATGATCACCAAAGGTGAACCAGTTTCAAAACAACTTCTCTCAACTTAGTACTGTAAGAAATGCTTGTAGACCAATAAGGGTTATTATAAACAAATGAACTTTAACAGGCTGTTGCAAGCTAACATAGCCAAATAAGGATCCTTGGATCCCTCCATAGTGAATACATTTATTTACCAAAAATGTTTTGTGGAAATGCCATGTTAGCTAATGTTACAGTATTGTTGAGCATTCAAAATGTTGACTCTTGCACCTTCATCTGAAAGTGATCATATAGTATTTCTGCAATAAAATTGTTTCTACAAATTTTCATTTGTTGCTCTTATTCAGTATTAACCATGCTATTGTTCAATGATTTAACATTATTTAATTTATAGTTATATCTTATGTACAATGTAAATGTTAGTGGTCAAGACAAAAATAAGTTTCTATAAACATATATTAAATCTAAAATTTGCAGCATATTCCTGACTACATATTAATTAAAATATACCATGTAGACTGTATTAGGTATATCTCACAGCTACCCTCATAGCTTAAATATTCTAGTTCTCGGTTCATGATCTCATCCAACCTTCTAGATTCCTGGTTATATACATGTTGTTGTGATTACAGTACATGTACATTTGCATAAATATACCAGATACCCACAGGGTCACTAACAATTTAATAAAACATTTAAAACATAAATAATAAGGATGATTATATTTATAACGCGCTATTTATATAGTAATATATTCAATAAGGTAATTATAAAAACTCAAAACACTATTAAACAACAGTTTTAATTTGTATTTGACTATAAATAATTACAAAAATAACATCCCCAATGGTTAATATACTGTTCGAATTAAAGTACCTGTAGCAGATCTGAAAAAATGTAGTTTGATCTCTGAAATCCCTATAAATGCCTTCAACACTTTTAGTATTTAAAATTATAGTCATAGTTAGACTGTAAAATTGTAAATTAGAACTGTTCTGGCGTTGATCATGTTTATCTTATGACAGCAACAAATGACCAGTAAATCAACGTATTTTTCGAAGTAATTCAACTTCTGTCTGCAGTCGCTACTCTCTTTCCAATAATTTGTAATCTTTATAAATTAACCATATATTCTGTAAAGTTTGTGGCATGTTTTCACAGCGATCCGGCCCCCGGATGATATAAAGCGAGAATAAGCCAGGTTACAAAATAATCCAATATCCGTGGAGTCACGTGACCAGTCTTTACCAGGGTCTTGTCTTCGCTCGCTCCACTCCCCTCCGATCTCGGGCGCTCCCTCCCCGGGTACTATGAAGACCCTGGGTACGAGGTTGAGACAGGAAGCCTCTGCCAGATTTCAGGCGATATCTTAACGAACTCGGCAATTTCTTGTAATCCGTTTTATATCTCATCAATCCTTTTGTTTCTCGTTCTAATTTTTCTTGTAAGGAGACATGAGACAAGAGCGTTTCCCCGAGGTCTTAATTTTTGTTGATGCGATGGAAGAGCCTGATGATAATTTACACTCGAGCCAGGAAGCAGTTACTGTTGATATGAACTGTTCTGTAGGTTCTGAAGTCTATATTTTGAGCACATCGTTCCAAGATATCTCGATCGATGGTAAGTTTGTCTAGAACAGACGGGACTACAAGTTTTTCAGCTCCGCCAAGCTAGAAGAAACTGTACATGAATCATTCAGATTATAAACGTATGTCATGTTGCTCTCTCGAATATATCAACATGAATTATTGAGATTAACGTACGTCGTGTTGCTCTCTCGAATATATCACAGAAGATTTCGCCCCAGGTTTGGCGCCATATTTAGGCATGATTACCGTGTACCGGTAAACAATGACACAGACTACGTCAAACGCCTCATCAAAGTTATTTTTTCAGGATTCAGAAGCAGAACATGATCAAAAAAACTGTAAACATAACCCAAATAAAACTCTAGTCCTAACCCTGAAATAAGGAAATACTAACCCTACTTCTAAACCCAACTTTTCAATAATGCTATATTCTGTGTTCCGGTACACCGTGAACTGACACATATTTGGCCTGAAATCTGGCAGAGGCTTCCTCTCTCTACTCTCTTTTCTCCGCTCGCCCGCGTTCCGAATTTGTTCGGTTTTCCTCGTTCCATTACCATCTACTGCATTCCTTATCTCAACCCATTATCTTCTGAATTGGAAGCCTCTGCGGAGGAGAGATATCATGACCTATGTTTGCTTTGTAATCCCTGGGTTACTGTGAACTTGTGAATTATGTATAGTAGCAGGAAGTTAGGAGAGCAGAGATCAGCTTTTTTAGTGGTCTCTCAACTTTGTAATTTTGTTTGCTTTGTAATCCCTGGGTTACTGTGAACTTGTGAATGATGTATAGTAGCGCGAAGTTGGGAGAGCAAAGATCAGCTTTTTCAGTACTCTCTCAACTTCCCAAGTGCATCCATGACTCCATCAAGCACACCACTGGCAATAAAAAAATATTTATTTTATAACACAGAATAAGACCCAAAATAATGAAAAACAAGCTTTATTTCGCAATTTTTAATGTTTAAAAATGAAATATTTGTAATGTTTCTGATTGGTTGCTTAAAGTTCTCTGCATGCTAAGCTTGCTTCATCGAGAAATTAAATAAATCTCTGTTGTAGCAGGTGTTCTTGAACGATTAATCTAGCAATCTTGTTTAATTTCTAGCTAAAGCACAGTGTCAATTCTCCCATAACTGCCGACGTTCAATCGGAAATATCCAGACTGGTGGAAGAGAATCTGGTGAGAATTATGTAGCGGTCAAAATATAAAATATTCGTTATAAATGATGTTGATTTGTTATTTTATGTCGGTACTGTTCAATATATATGGTTAGTTGGTTTTGGTGGTTAATTATTTAATAATTTAGTTTATTAAAAAGTAATTGGTTTTTTGACATTTTGTAGTTCATGTATTGTAGTTCTCTTATTTCTCTTTTTCATATTACATCCAGTTCTTTTGAGAACCTATCTTTCATATTTATTCTTAGTTGGTTAATTAGTTGGTCATAGTTGATTAGTTAGTTGGTTTGTTCTCTGTGATGCGTCGGAAAATTGTTTGTTAGTTGTTTGGTTCGTTAGTGTTGGTTGCTTGATTACTTGACTGTTTGACTGACTTTTCCTTTAAACACATAATATTAAATTATTTTCTTGTTAACGGTTATTTTTTAAATAGTGTTGTGTTATCTCATCGCTTCGAGTTTCTTACATTCTAGGATTTAAAGGAAGAGATTGAGAAGCTGGAACATTTAATGATGATATTTCAAAAGTTTCTTGGAATACTTTGGAAAATGTTACTGATATAAACACTCGTTTGGAACTATTTAACAATGCTTTCCTTGCAGTATTGGATCTACATGCACCAGTCAAATTGATGTCATTTAAACATCGTACAGGTTCCTTCATATCTCCTGAAATAAAAGATCAAATGAAAGTGAGAGACATTCTTCTACGAAAAGCAAGGAGAACGCGGTGTCATGTTGACTGGGCTCTCTATAAAGAGACACAGACCGAAATTAAAAGAATGATTACCGAAGCGGAAAAATTGTTTGTCGATAATGAAATTATGCAAAATAAGAATAATAGTCATGCCATTTGGAAAACTATTCGGCGATACACATCAAATAAACCAAAGGAATTAATAAAACCGGCAAATCCCAAAAAAGTTTCAAATGAGTTCAATTCATATTTTGTTTCTGTGGGCAATTCTACGGCTGAATCTGTTAAGAAATTAGCACAAGAACATCATATACCTGTCATAGAGCACCAACTTTTAAAACACTACCCGGAACTAGAGCAGTTTTCCCTCAGCCAAATAACTGGAGAGGAACTTGTAGCCGTGGTAATGAATATGCCTTCAAATAAATCTCCCGGTATCGATAAAGTGACTACAAAGGTTATAAAAGATTGCCTGTCCATTGTTTCCAAGCCTTTAACAGAAATAATTAATTTATCGTTCACCTCCAATATATTTCCCACGGCTTGGAAGATCGCTGAAGTAGTGCCTCATGTAAAAGACGGAAATAGCGAAGTTGCAAGTAATAATCGACCAATCTCTTTGTTAGTGACCAATTCTAAAATTTGTGAAAAAATAGTTTTTAACCAGCTGTCAAATTATCTTGAAGAACACAATCGACTTACAAGTCATCAAAGTGGCAACAAACACAAACACTCGACTGAATCAGTTCATTTGTTGGTAACTGACCATATTCTCAATGCTATCGATCAAAAGAAAGTCACCGTTCTTGTTTTGCTTGATCTGAGTAAAGCATTCGACAGTATTGACCACGATCGTCTCCTTCACAAGTTGCAGAACTGTGGAATCTCGTCAAATACACTGGAATGGTTTCGGAGCTATCTTACTGGACGAATGCAAGCAGTTCGGATTGGCGCTGAAATATCGAATTTACTTCCCATAACGAAAGGAGTTCCGCAAGGTAGCATACTAGGACCCTTATTGTTCAATTTATTCATTAATGATCTTCCTTCTATCCCGCTAAACAGTAAATTGGAAAGTTATGTAGATGACTCTAAACTGTTTTTATCATTTTGCATTGGAACATTACAAGATGTAGTAACGACAGTAAACAATGACCTTTTCACGGTTGCCACTTATTTAAGTAACAATTGCCTGCTTGCTAACCCTGATAAAACGAAGATTATGTTCTTTGGAACACAACAGATGCTGAAACACATCCCAGCTGCAGATATCTCGTTCACGTTTCTCGGGAAAACCGTACAACCAGTCCAAAATGCCAAAGATCTTGGCTTAATTATGGACTCAAGTTTATCTTTTGATGAACACATCAAGCAATCAGTATCATCTTGTATGAAGAAACTACATCAAATAAATAGAATCAAGAACTTATTTAGGCAATCAACTCTGGAAATGATCATTCAATCTTATGTCTTTTCCAAGCTGTTTTATTGTTCCTCTGTTTGGTCCTCAACGAGTCAGAAGAACATTTATAAACTTAAAACAGTACAAAATTTTGCTGCACGCATAATGACAGGATCCCGTAAATATGACCATATAACACTTGCATTAAAGCAATTGAAATGGCTTCCCGTAGAGAATATCTTGTATCTCTGGGATTGTGTTATGACGTTTAAATGTATGAACAAGTTAGCGCCTGATTATCTATGCCGAAAGTTTGTTACTCGTTCTGAGATTAGTAATCGCGTAACACGGCAGAGTAAACAATTACATAAACCTCTTTGTAGAACATCTAAAGCTCAGAAGTCTTTTTTATACAGAGCTTCTACAATTTGGAATAATCTTGATGCCTCACTAAAATCTAGAATGACAGTTCAAAGTTTTAAACATAATATAAAGACGAATCTTCTCACGGATTTCTTAAATAAGTAATCCTCTGTAGTATAAATTTAAACCAATGTTTAAATTGGATTTTTTAGACATTATTATAGTATATTCGTAAACACAAACCTTTGTAAATATAGTGATATACAGTAGTTAGTATAATGTTAAGAAACACTGTAAATTAGAGCTGAAAAGCCTCTCGAGGAGCATCTAATAAAATTATGTATGTATGTTAGTTCGTTTAAAAAATAAACAACAAAAGAGTGATGCGAAGAATGAACACGAGAACTTTAGAAAACGAACAATTTTTGGAATAAAGGTAACTGCTCTGTGAAATTTAGTTTTGACCGCGACTACAATTATACGACTTTTCTTAGATTAGATTATTGATTTAACAAATAGAAAATTAGTTAAGTTAGGTAGTTGTAGCTTAAAGTCAATAAAGTTGTAAAGGTTTTGCTGTGCAAGCTGTGTTATGTTGAGTATAGCTTTGAATCCTGATGCGCTGGATATTAAGGTACTATCAGTGTTTGGTGCTATCATGGTGCTATCATGCGTCGATACTATCGATATGTTTTTTGTGATGCTTGAATGCTTAGATGTGGAAATATTACTGATGTTTGAGTAAGAGTCAACTTCCTCCTCTGAAAGCCAGATCAGTAATGATTTTTTGATCTCTAGAATCTACGCCGACTCCAACCTATGATTTGACCGCGCGATGAGGTGGGATAAAATTGGTGTAATTTTTCCACTTTTACATAAAAAAATAAAGCACTTTCCTTTGTCGTGATTGAAAAAAACGATACCACCATAAGATTTAGTACATCAAAAAGTACCATGATTGGGTCATAAAACAGTGTGGAATATTTCGTTTCATAGACACATTAAGTATAATCCTTAATTCAAAGCGGGGACTCGCTCTAAAGTTGGTAGAGCAAGGTTATTTACGGTATTTAAACGTGGGGCGAGTCGTGCCGTGTGTCCAGAAGTACTTGTTCGACTACAAGTCATGTTGTGACAGTCAACTATATTTCCAGTCAATTGTTGTTAGTCAAGTTAGGTAGAAAGATGCAACGATACCTAACTAAACAGGAACCGTTTCTTGATCATATCGCTGCAGTCACGTCAGCAAAATGTCTGACTCTCAAATCGCAGCAAAACCGCTGTATAAACGGACCTTAATGTTCCCTAATGTTATCAATGATTGGCGCCAAAAATTACGAATATCATATTCGTACATCTGTCAAAATGTCGTGATATTTTGGTGTTTTTTTTACATTATATCATACTGTATAATCCATTATATGATATAATTTACATTATATTTATATCATAATATAATGCATTATAATATAATGCATTATGAGATATAATGCATTATATCACATAATTCACATAATGCATTATATCATATAATTTATATTATATGATATAATATGCATTATATTACTGTACTATATAATATGCATTTAATATGATATAATATACATTTTATGACATAATTAATTTGGCTAAAATGTTTATTTGAAACAATTACAGTTGTAGAAACAGTATTATTATATCATATAATATGAATACTCAAAACATTTTATTAAATACAATGCAAAACAACTGAAAAATTATATAAAACTTTATATAAAATATTTTTTTAGTTAGAAATATTATTTTAAACAATGAGAATTGCCATTAACTTAATTTTTTAACAAAAATGATATTATATCAAATAATTTTGTCATAATAAACATAGTAATATAACAATATAATATAACAAAGAAATGTAATTTTCGGATATTCGGCATCCCATATCCATATGATAACAACACTTCTAAAACCAAACCAATATCACATATGAACTCACTCTCTGAACTTGTGCTTTTCAGCAAGGATTTAAATCTTAGAAATGCCCTGTTGTTGATTGTTTATATTCATACCTAATCATCATTTACAAATAAAGGTTATTTAAACGGTTAATCTGGATAAAATGTTTGTATAACATACCACTTTGTTTCCTAAGACCAGATAAATGTTGGCTTTCTGAAAACGTTTATCAACAGTCTTTACACAGTTAAGTATCCACATCTCCATTGAAAATCACTTAAAAGACAAAGTGTTTGATAAGTGACAACTATTTGATTTTGTATTGATATAGCTGCTTCAATCAAACATTCAAATATTCATTTAGTACAGAGTCAGACTTACCTTCGTCTTCGAACTTTGCTGAAATCCTGAAATCGTATCACTGCCGTATTTACTCCCGCAGCCAGTATTTTGTAAGACCGACGAATAATTGATGATCAGCCATTTCTTTAGAATTGGTATGACAATTGGTATGACACAAACCAGCATATTATTAAAGTTTTTCAGCAATTCAGCCACAGAATAATAGAACGGGATGTACTAACCGTAGAAAATTCGCAGCAAATTCACTCCTCGTAAAGAATCCGCCATTTTGAAAATATATTGGCATCGTCCCAGTTACCCCAAACGTATGGGATAATTTTTACCCCCGTAATCCCAATTGCAAAAACTACCCTCCGTTACCCCCAACAAAGGGGTAAATATTTGGACATATTGCCCCAGATCTTGGGGTAGTTTTTACCCCCTGAAAAGTCACCCCATCCACTTTGAACATTTTACCCCAAAAATGGGGTAATTTTTACTCCTTGAAATTTACAGTGTATCCACGAATTCAAACGCCGGATTATGACGAGCGCATAATGGTTCAGTTATAGGCGTAAGAATAAAGAGTTTGGTCGAACGCCAATGACAAGCCAACTAGGCCGTGTGCGGCTTGACAGGTGTGAGAACACGGGAAGACATCTCTAACGTAATGTCTATGAGATTATGTTTGTTGTTGCCAACACAGACTCACTTCATTTGACGAATTGCGGTTAAAATACATTGGACGTAATTCCTAATCGCTAACTGAAACCGATCTAACGGCGATCGAATGGCTTCCCCAAAGCGCTCGAACGCCTTATAAGCAAAGATTTACGCAAAACTATAAGCAAAATGTGACAAGAAATAATTTTATATCATTCGAACGATTTCAACTAGTCTACATAAAGATTATTGATGCGCAATTGACATTTTTCGCATGATCCCCATAGCTGTCCTTCCGGAACAACCGCATGATCCAAACTTCCCCGCGTTCTCTGGACTTTTCTGCTGCTGGAAAACTATGAAATTTGACAGTTTTCCGTTCGAATGGTTTGATAAAACGATCAAAATTATTAACAGAACGTTCAAACGGTTTCGTTAGCCGTTCGAACAGTTGTTAACCGTTCAAACGGTTTCGTTAGCCGTTCGAACGGTTAAGCCTCACTTTAGCCGTTCGAACGGTTACGTTAGCCGTTCGAACGGTTATCCGTTCGAACGCCTGTTATTAACCGTTCGACCTCCTGTTGTTAACCATTTAGTTGGTTTGCGAAACCGTTCGAACGTTTTTCGAAACCGTTTGAACGCTTTTACAAGCCGTTTGTCATCCGTTCGCCGTCCGTTTTTTTGGCCGTTTAAACGGAAAAGCGTTAAGGTACGTTTTCGCGTGGAGGGTCACATATCATTATAAAAACCGCAAGATGTGCGTAAATTATGGCTAAATAGAATATCACACCCGTTTATATTACGTCTTGTACGTTCCCGCTCTGCTAGAACGACACAAATGGACGAAAGCTGCGCAACCTGGAAGAGGGCGATCTTGTTTTCGTTGTTGATCCAAAATCCCCGAGGGGAGTTTGGCCTCTCGGTCGTGTCATTCGTCCCATAGTAGGTGACGATGGAGTCGTCAGGGTGGCAGAAGTCAAAACTAAGTCTGGAACAATGGTACGGCCGGTTGCGAAGCTTGCATTGCTCGAAGAGAATGGTAATACTTCTGAAGATGGCGTGTCCGTCCAACAAGATGAGGACGAATACCGGGCCGGCGATGTTCCGCCCGCACATTGTTAAACTGTTTTATTTATGTTTTTATGATTAGCTAAACGTAGGTAGTCATATGACACCTGAACAGTGACGTCGTTCCGCTTAGATATTATTATTGTGTCAGTTTTTGTCCGACTTGATTACGTTCGTCTGTGAATAAAATTGTAGTAAATCTTCCGTTCGTTCCGTTTCTTGTTCGTTTCCGACATAATATGCTCACATGTCTTTCAATCTTCTGTTTCAATAACATAATCATAATTTTAGAATTCATATGCGCTGCTTTGTTCTTTTAAAAGCCCACTATTGACTGTGATATAATTGATATTGTTGCCTCGTTCTACAATAAAAAACGCCATAATCGAGTCTTCGCCAACAACTTTACTATTGACTGTGATATAATATGTTGTTGCCTCGTTCTACGGTAAAACCCCGTATAGTCGTGTTTTCGCGAACAACTCTGTTCACATTGACGGCGATAAAATCCCGTAGTTGCATGTCTTCGCGAACAACTTTATTCACATTGACATATATTGTTGCCCCGTTCTACGGTAAAACCTCGTAGTCGCTTGTCTACGCAAACAACTTTATTCACGTTGAGTGTGAATTGTGTGATATATGTTGTTGCCTCGTTCTACGATAAAAAAAACCCAGTCGCATGTCTTCGCGAACAACTTTATTCACATTGACATATATTGTTGCCCCGTTCTACGGTAAAACCCGCTAGTCGCATGTCCACGCAAACAACTTTATTCACATTGACTGTGATATAATATATTGTTGCCTCGTTCTACGATAAAACCCCGAATAGTCGTGTCTTCGCGAACAACTTTACTATTGACTGTGATATAATGTGTTGTTGCCTCGTTCTATACGATAAAACCCTGTAGTCGTGTCTTCGCGAACAACTTTATTCACATTGACTTGTGATATTTCTGTTGCATCGTTCTACGGTAAAATAATATATCTATTAGACGTACATGTATACATAGTGTATAATTATAGACGTTAATATACACAACAATACACAATAGGCACTTTCATTGTTTGGGTCTTTACTAAATAGACACAATTTACATCAATATACCGCACTATAATTATATGTCTATTAGAACGTATAGTAGGATTGGACAAACCGTATACAATTTTATGCATGGAAGATGCGGAGCTTCTTACATCGGAGAAACAATCCGTCATTTACATATACGTGTGCCTAACCACATGGGAATCTCCTGGGAAGAAGTGTACTAATCATGCTCTTACAAATATCCTCTCAGCCACCGTGACACTGGTCGCCCTGTCCCTTTTAATGATTTTAAGATTATCTCTAGTTGTACTTTTAAATCAGAACTTCTTTTGCGCGAAATTCTACTCATTCGCGATCTCAAACCTTTAAACGCAAATATTGGCTCGAACCACTTTTTGTTTTATTAAGCTTATAATTCTGTCTGTGTTTAATTATCATTGTATACTAATGTCGTCTCATCACGTAATATGTATTTTAGTATCTCTCTTGATTGGTTAATTAATTCATAATTTCTGACAACTTTGTAACTTCTTCTTCAAATCTCCCTCTGCAATACAAGTACTTTTCAAGTAACTTACTTCAATCTTATTGTTAAAATATGAAACACTGTTTGTAAATAAGTGCCTATTAATCACTTTCCCTGAGGCGGGTATATTTCTCATTAGTTAGTTTAGTTTTTGATGCAGAAAGGACTTGTACTTGGTCCTTGTCTTGTGACTGTCCTTGCGACAGAACATAATATTCATTCATCCATCCATCCAACCATCTATATCCTTGTAGTTTTTAATTTGTTCAACTATTCATTCATTCCTTCCTTCCTTTTCCCCTTTATATTTAATATATATACAGTGTGTTAATTTGAATGGGTGGGTGCCTTGCATGGGTCTTAAAGTCCCGCTCGAACCTAACCCTTTTAGATCTTTAATTTGTTTATTTTATGTGTTTTTTTTCATCATTATAATTATTATTATTCGATTTATATATATTTTTTAATTTTATTTAACTATTGTTATCTTCATCATCATACATCATTTTACTATTATGCTATATTATATTACTGCTACACTATAATATTACTATTATATTTCAGTTATTATTATTGTTATTATTATTAAGCTTTATTTAACCAGGGTGACTCAATCAGTTATATAACTGTTCTCCATTGAGGCCCTGACAATGTACAGTACAATATTACAACAAAAGGAAATATACTAGTTTACATGTAACATACAATAGGATAACTAGTTAAAGTTAAAATCCATAAAAATGTTTGTAAGAGTCTGAAAGTTTAAAATTTAAGAGTTATAAAAAGGTAGAAAAACTGTTTTATAACGTGCTGGTTCATCTATATATATATATGAATCCATAATTTTCTTTTAAAAGATGCGAGATTTTCACTTTCACGAACACTTAAAGGCAGCTTATTCCATATTTGGGCAGCAGAGTATTTAAAAGTTCTTTTCAAACGTTGAGTCCTCGGTTTTGGAAGAACGAGATCTTTCTTTCTTCTTGTGTTATAATGATGTCTTTCTTCATGCAAGGGTAGATCTGTGTCTATTCCTTGGACTTCAGTATTTAGGTATTTGTACATGAGTACATCCTTGTGAAATATTCTTCGGGTATCGAGCCTATGCCATTTTAATTGTTTAAGAACATCCACAGAAGGCGTTGTATTATCCACTTTCAAGACGATTCTTGCAGCGCGATTTTGTGATCTTTGCAGTTTATTAGTTGAATTGATTGTACAAGAATCCCACACGACGTCGCAATGATCGAAAAGGGGTAAAATAGTGGCATTGTATGCAAACTTGCAAGATGAAATATCGAGGAAGGATCTGATTCGTTTTAATATGCCAATTCTAGAAGATATCTTTTTATGCAGGTTATCCACGTGGGGGGTCCATGTAAAGATGAGAATCTAGTGTTACCCCAAGGTATTTCTTTGTATCAACTTGATGTATTAATTGATTTCCGAGACTTAGATGAAGAATTTGAGATTTTGCAATTTTTTGTGGAGTTCCTAATACCATATACTCAGTTTTTGTAGTATTTATTGTCAAGCTGTTAATTTCCAAAAATTCGGAAATGGACTTCAGATCAGAATTTACTTTTTCTTCAATTTCATTTTCGTCTTTACTGCTAAAGAATAATGCGGTATCATCAGCAAACATATTTATGTCACTAAAGGTGATGCTGGAAGGTAAGTTGTTAATGTAAATTAGGAACAGCAAAGGCCCAAGAGCAGATCCTTGAGGAACCCCATACGAAATTGGCTGTTTGTCTGATAATATTCCATTGTAAGATACCTGTTGGTCGCGGTTAGTTAAATATGATGTAAACCAAGCAAGGCCAGAATCCATAATCCCCAATTCATGCAATTTTCTTATGAGTTCGGGGTGACTAATAGTGTCAAAAGCCTTTGCCAAATCCAGAAACACGACCGCTACTACATGTCCATTGTCAATACTATCCAGCCATTTGTCGACCATTGATAAAAGGGCAGTATGGGTTGATCTATTTGATCGAAATCCATGTTGGCATGAATGTAGGAGATTTTTCTCAATTAAATATTGATATAGTTGACAATGGATTTCCCTTCCAAATATTTTTGCAACTATGGGCAGAACAGAGATGGGCCTGTAATTTTCCACTAGGTCACGTCTACCGGATTTAAATAAAGGTATGACTTTAGCAGTTTTCCATTCATATGGAAAGGAATTTGTTGTAACCGACAAGTTGTAAATATACGTTAATGATGGAGCAATTTTACTTGATGCGGCCTTTAATAGGCGTCCAGGAATGTTATCTATACCAGCCGACTTATTATTCTTTAGTTGGTTAAGTTGCCTCAATACAGAATCAACCTCAATTTCTTTAAACTTGAAACACGAGTTCACCAGATTGATCGGAATTCTACTTGGAATGAACCTACTCAGTTTAGTACCAATAGTGGAAAAGTATTTGTTAACTTGATCTGCTATGGTTGAGAAGTTTATGCAAAATTGACCATTAATTTCCATAGCATTCGCTGGTGTCTTATTTTCTTCTTATTTTTTTATATATATATTATTTATTTCAATATCACAACGATATAACAATGAACATGATCGTTGTTACTCGGAGATTCACTTGGATGGACGATCTTCAGACATAGAATGCTATGTAATAATCTGTCGTATATTATTTTAACTAGGGAATTTCACAAACTTTCAAATCCAGTGGTGATTGTTTCTGATGCGGTACATTCAGCGGGATAGTGATTTGAGAGGTGCAATATTTTCCACAACGTTTAAAGTCCTTGATGTCGGGCGAAAGGAAGAAGGATATGTTATCTTCATGGATATACCTTGGTGTGCCGGTTTTTGCTGTAAGTTTGATTCTAGGGATGTTGAATTCCGCTGGCCTTCTTGTCGTGGTCTTCATAGATTATTATAACGAAAGCAACGCAAAAGCAGGTAATATTAGTCCGAATTATTTCATACTACCTTTCATTACTAAAAATACAAGGGTTCTAAGACATTATACACAACTGACAACGTACCTAGCAGTATATATAGGCGCCGACATGACTGGCTGCCCTTTTAAGCGCTCTACAATATCTTAAGATTTTGGTAGTTTTTTTTGCCATTATCTTCTATTATTTAATACTAAGGTTCTTAAATTAGCTTGTTTCTCTTATAATGATTCGAGATTATTTCTCTTATCGCTTCGATTCTGGTGGAAACCTCTTCAACAACGTGTCGCGTCTGCATGCCTGATTGATCCCCTTTCAGAGACGATTTGGATGAACGTCAAATACCGTGGTATTCTCAAACCGACAAGAGGCAAAAGAGCATGACTCCATCACCGCGGTGTCTTTCAATCTTACGCCAAAACAAGTAAGAATAGATTTAGTTTTGTAACTCAGCAAAGGCCGAATAACGATAGGCAATTAAATATTCATAATCGGACCTTTTCATCAACAACCATTGTACCGTCTCATCGCATTACTGTACTAGAAATACGTATACGCAACAACCCCTCGCCCAATTGCTGTTTGAATCTTACAGTACAGTACCTCCTTTAGTTCTAAATTACTTGAATTAGATAATAGCCACTTTGCCAAACTACTGTAAATAAATTTTCAGTGGACAATATCTCTCAGAGCTTTGTATTGTCTGAATTTAATTGTTTCATAGGACATCAAAATAAATACATGCAACCCAATTAAACTTTTTAATTTTTGAGTGCAGCAACAGTATAGTGGGGGGTCTACTGCTGTTTCTACCATCAATCCCTAAGAAAGAAATTACTTTTATCACAATATTGATGACTCACGAAATAATCAATGCAGTATTTTGTATATAGATACCAAAGGCTGTTGAAGGAAGAAAGTGCATCTCTATCATACAATGAGTGTCCTTTAAAAAAATCAAATTCGTTCAAATGTCTACGGATGGCATACATATAGTGCAAATGTATAGGGGTCCATTCAAATTAGATTTACTAAGACGTATTAGGGATTCTATTCCAATTGTTGGTGTGGATAGATTATATACAGTAAGTTGATAATTATACCCACATTGGACTACTGTGATGTGGAGCTGGCAGGAATATAGATAACTAAATATTGATGGTCATAATCAGAGGTCTCTATGCATGTCAGGGAAACTGATCTTTCCTAAGTCGGGACTTGAAACTGATTGGTTAATAGAAATCCCAAGTTTTGTACCTCTTGTATTAGAAGCAAGTTACATTGTGTAATGCTAGTTAGGAAATTCCATGGCATTTTAACATCATATATACCAGTAAAGAGCTATTTTCCATGTTTCAATTAATCTGTTCATACATGTTATAGCATCATTATCTATTGCCTTAATTAACAATATGTGAAGGATATACAACTTTTGAGTTAAAATTAGTTTTGTAACATTATACTGTACATTTGTGAATATGTGTTGAAATTTGTAACAACTGCAATTTGTTAGAAAACAAGACCCCCATATATTGATACCAGTGTTAGCATTGAAGGGGCTATCCTGTATAAATATTATTGTATTATTATTATTATTATTAATACTAATAATAATAATGCATTAACAATAATACTACTAATAATAATGCCTAATGCAGATTGCAGATACCATATTTGCCATGTAACAAAGCATATATATGGCATTGTGTACTATAGTATCTAAATTATATCACCGTGCACACATATATTATAACCTATATTCAGAATGGCATGCCTAGTCTGCTTGTCGACAATGATCTAGCTAACATACATAGTAGTGTCAACAGACCCAATGTGAACATAATAATAATAAGCTGTATTTTACATTGACAGAATAAGTTGTGACCCACTAGGCCAGCTAAGTACTGTACGTCTAACATGTTCCATAATGGATGGAGTACTGTAAACACAGATTATATATGGAATACATGCCAGTATACAAAACATGGACGTCAAGATCATATCGTCAGAAACATAATATTCCTGGTTGAAAAAATTATAACCTTATTGCCAGTGACGGCCTCTAACCGTTGAGCCATCGAGATTCAGATGGAGAGAGGTTACAATGATGCACTGGTTATAATGATATATGTACTGCCTATGCACAGCAGTTACTATATATTTCAGTAATGACTAATGATTGGGTGTGTTAATATATACACTGCTGTTATATGATTCAGTACATCAATGTAACCTTCACTCACCATCTTTGTCTCGGTAGCTCAATGGTCAGAGCATCTCACTGGAAATCAGAAAGTTATCCATGTCCGGGACACAGAATAATTTTTCTGAGGATATAATAATAATAATAATAAAGATGTATTACGAGCATTATACAATAGTCTCAATGCTCTTACAACAATATATTGTTAATTTTACTTATAAAACTAATCACAGTTTCATTATAAGATAAAGCCTACTACATATATTACCACTATGAGCAAAAATAGGTCCGCGATGCGAACATGTGGGTACCGCATGGAACATTAATGCCTGCATTGCCTGGGTCAGCCTAGTGGAGCAACGGGCATGGGGTGTGACCAAAAGGGAGGCCCCTTTTTATGAAACAAAAAGACTATGTTATCTAAACTGTGGAAAGAAAAATACAAATCTGTGATACTAACTGAAATATTAGTATTATTCATTTATACTGGGGCATTTATCCCCACTGTGGGATCATTGTCACAGAGGCTATTTATCATTATATTCATGTGGTGCCTTTAAATTTTCTATGATATGAAAATTCGCTCCAGTTTTTATGATTGTACTTGAAAGAACACTTATACTAATCAAAAATGGCTTTTAGATTCTTATGTTATTCCTTTCTTGAATTATTACGCTTTATATAATTTGAGCTGTGACGTCACAAGATGGACAGAGTATTACACCAAAACTGAAAATCAGGCATATCTTCAGACTGGTTAAACTAAATAGATTCAAACCTTGCTGACTTACTCAATCAAGAAAACTAAACATTGTTATGGTTCTAATGTGGTTGCTATGATAACAGAGTTTCCAGATTACTCTCTTTCTTTATATGAATTCTTTGTTTTCAAACGTTTACACCAACTTATTCAGTTTTAGGAAGTTGACATCCTTTTTCAATGATTTCCAATGCAACAATACTGTTTAAAACAATAAAAAAGTAACTGCAATGACGAAAATTACAACATTTTGTTTCTTTACAAAGTGGCCTGGTAATGAATTTGTTACCATGGGAACCTAATATAACAACAATCTCAATGCTGAGTCTTGTTGACTCAGTAAGTCTGTATTGTTTCAGCCAGTTTAGTCAAACCAATCCAAAGATAAGCCTGTGTTTGAGTTTTGATGTAATGCTGTGTGTAACGACATAAGATACGAAAGTCGTGTAAAAGCTATTTTTCATTATTTTACGTGTTCTTTCAAATACAATCATAAAAAGCTGGGATAAATTTTCATTTCATAGACACTTGTACTGATAAATTGATCAAGGACAAACATCACAATATTTGTTATAGACTAGGGGGTAAATGGGGGAATAAACCAGGTGTTGAAATTTTCTCATGGTGGATTACTAAGACAGTGCTGTTGGTAAGCTAATAGCAGATTTAACAAATCAGTAGAGGATAAATTTGTAAAATGAACTTTTAAGACAAACATAGGTTCCATTATTACATGTCATGGATAATTCACCAGTTAATGATTCACAAAAGATTAATGCATAAGTTTTCTCATCAAATAATACCATGTTAGGAACATCTGTCAACAACAAAAAACTTTTTCACAGAAACTTTAATACAATAACTGCAGAGAAGAACTGCTGAAATCATCTTAATGATGTTTGTAATCTTGGCACAAATTATTACTTGGGAGCCTTTGATCATTGACTTTATTTTTATTATTATCAATACTGGCCAAAGTGACTGAGACACCTTTTATTTCAAATGGAATACAACTTTTCAGTGGTGAAATAATTAAAAAGATAATTTTAGATGCTCAAGGCTTTCAACAGTAAGCAAAACACAGCTACCAGAAAAACACGGCATTGCATAAGGTCACTTGACTGAATCAAATATCTTGAAACACTGTTACAATCAATTGTTAACAAGCATTATTATATACCAATTGTCAAAGTTCCCTTTTTCTACTGTCATTGGTCGAGAGTATATCACATGAAAATGACGAAATTTACCTGTTTCCCCTGCAATAGCTCTGAGAAGGCAATATGTTGTCGACCGTCAATAATGGAAAAATCATGTGAAATACCATGTGAAAATGCAACCTTTGGATTGAACTCTCTTTTTGCCTTAATTGTATTTAATTTGATGTTTGAAGAATAAAATATTTGATGTCTTTACATTTTGTTTTTTCTTTGACACTTGGTATAATAAAGCACTTATTTACTGGGACCTTGGGAAAGCAGTATGTTTTGACATACTGCTTTCATCGACGGTCTCGGGACCACATACTGTTTCCCTCGGTCCCAGTAAATAAGTGTTAAATATTCATGGTTGGTTTCTAAACCAAAAAATAAATTTGTAAATGCAATTTCTCCAGCTAATGATTCACTATAAGTTCATTTATTGATACCATCACAGGAACATCAGTTAACAACAAAACATATTTATTTACATTTTACAGAACCTTTAATGACTTTAACGCAACCATACAAACAATTCCCATGTAACAAAATATTGTTCAAGCCATTCCAATTACCGCATAAATATGTTTACCTTATTCAAAAATTATAGCGGTCGATGATTTGCTATACACTGTTTACCAGCATTGTCGCCAAATTTAGACTGACCTCCTCACCGGAAACTGTCAGATGGATATACTGTATAACATTTGAATTTGACGAAGAAATATACAACAAAAACAGTCACAAACAATATAAACAACATAGTAGTTACTCAGAGGAGCGAAGCTATTAAGCACATAATTTTATGATCAAAGAAATACCTAGTACAGTAAATAAGTGAAAACGAGAAAGATACAACTTACCTTTAATGTAAACTACGCAACGAGGAAGAGGGAATTATTTAGCCAAAATTAAAACGCACTAGATCAGAAAACACCACGAATTAGATCACGAGCATTGCCAACTTAAACGACACGACCTTTGTACGTTGAACTTGTCGACAAGTTAAGATTTTTCGAGATTTTCTACCGTAAGGCAAATTAATTGCTCAACGCAGACCGGTGAGTCGGTAACAATCACAATGTACATAATTATAATAGTCCTTTTACCTTTTACTTGTGTCTGTCTTTGATTATCTATGTCCTTCAACACTACAGTTTCGGCTTGAAATCAGCTGATAATGTATGCATACGATGATTTTGTGAGGAAATGGCTGTTTTTTATGGCAAAATAACGGAAAGCGGTTTGTCGCGCTGGCGTCAATTAAATTTAAATTACGCAAATTTAAAGCACCAAAAACCGTTTCAATACCGTTTCAATTTTTGCATTCGCAATCATGTGATGGTTGCAATTTAAATATTAATTCAAATGCAGAGGTCTACCAATCAGCTTCTGTCTATATCTAGTTACCAGGGCCAAATTTTCCGATGCCGCGCATGAGGACGGTTGATCATATATATATATACATATATATATATAAACCCGATCCGAGATCAGGAACCGCTTGGATCTCGCGTGATAAGGGACTAAACGCCGGGCGATATTAGCACCCTCGCCCTCAGGCCTTCGCGCCGGGTGAGGGGATAATTACAGAACGCTCTGTTGACACCTCTACGAGAGGCAATGTAGACACCGGATATATTCCGCGGGACAATTCAACCATCCGTACCTCTACAAGAAAACATCGTCGGTCTCGCATTAGAGATCATCAAAATCTTGTCTCATCCAGGCGCAATCTACAACCTTTTCCACCGAGGAAGTCGCTAAGATTTGGTAATGTGAATGCTAGGTCCTTAAGAAATAAGTCTGATCATGTCATTGACAAAAAAATCGACATCTGTGTATAGTCACCGAGACTTGGCTTAATAAAAACGACACTGTCACTCTTGCTTCACCTGTCCTGAATTACCTCCACTGGCTTCCAGTTAATTTAGAAATAATAAAACACAATTTCTATAAATTAGGGATTGTATGAACAACAAAAAGCTAAAAACAAAAAAATAATACTTGAGAAAACAAAACATGCAGCGGCTACACCGATGATTTTATGTTCCAAAATATAAAAAATATTTGTTACTTTAATATGACGACATTTTTAGCCATAATTTTATGAAATGTTATTGATGAAAATTTCTCTCGTCCTCTCGTCGCCAGGACTTTGTGTTAGGTTGTCTTCCTTCCGGGTCCAGCCACATTTGGTAACCGGATATAAAATAGTTGTAGGCGTTTTTAACATCAATATCCGTTTCTATGGCAAATTATTTTATTCCTATCCAGAACATAGCCAATATGGCATTTGCCCACATTTGGTAGATCCGGTAAAGCAGTCGCTAATTCCCTCCGCAGATCATTTAACGTATATCTACTTGGGGGAATTCATGAGCCGTCTCACCGTGCGTGCAGTATATATATTGCTATCACCCGTGTTTGTTAGTGTTAGTGTTAGCTCAACCTCGTTCCAAGGGCCTTATCTCCTCTTCCCGCCCGCCCACGCTCCTGCTGCGAAAAGGCCCTGGCATAGGCTGGTCACGTGTCACCCAGATTCTGGGTGATAAAAATAATTTAGTGGGAGGGGATGGTGACGTTTAGGTTATCCATGTGCAGCAACCTGTATGTAATGGTCACTGATCACTGATCTGAAGAAGTTTTATCATGTGTTGGAATCGATCTTTCGTCCTATCGACTCTGCGTATCCGTCGGGGACTCCACATACTGTAAGAACGCGGTTATATTAGTTGAAGTTGAAAAAGTTCATGGCAACGTGCTTCAGCGAAACAAAGCACTTCCTGAACTCATCTGTCGTCCTTGCAAAAGAAAAGTAAAGAACGCTTCAAATTTTAAGAAAATGATTTCTGACACGCAACAGTTACTTAGTCCTTAAATCCCCGGTGCACTGCTTAGCAGGAAAATTTCGGACTCCTGAGAACTGGCTGGCTGCGTACAGATGCTATGACGTAGGCTATATACAAAGCAAATGCCCTGTGGTATCCCAGGTGTGTACTTTGTTATTTCGAATGTCCAGGATAGTATTATTCTTATGTCACTTCATATTAAATTAAAATAAAATATTTCGCAAAATCTAAGTACAATTACTTATCATGATCGATCGGATAATACTATTGGGATAATACTATCCATAGACATAGGAAATAACAAAGTAGACAGTGCTGCGTAGACAGTGTTTCGTTTCCATTTTCTATCAACTTCGTAAATTTCGGGTTGATATGTCAACATTGGAAATATGCATTACGAAAATCACTTGACGCAGTTACGATCATTTCTATCTCTGTTCAACTCTTTCAATGTAAAAGGCAGTTAAGCGTCAACGTTCTGTCATGATGTTATTATATATTTTGGATTGAGACAACAACTGATAATTTTAAAACTATCCTTTGAAATTGAAGACGACGAGGTGGCGTCGGTTTCGAAGTTCAAAAACGTTCTGTTCGACAAAGGGACAGACGACGGAAACACGGTACAAAATGTTACAAACATGATTAATATACTGCTGCATGTCTTTGAATAGTTGTAAGACTTGCTCACAATCAAGTTCAAGAGACAAGTTACTCGACCAACAGATTTCAGAAAATTAACAAAAGACATGCAGAATATCTACTTTGAAGAAATGAACATCATAACCACTGAAAATCATAAAATTCCTGCCATATTTGCAGTGGGTCTATTGGGCACTAACACCTGTAACCACTGAAAAGCTTTGCTTTCATAAAACTGCTGCCATATTTTCAATCGGTCTATTAGGTTCCTTTTATTGCTTTTTTATATATATTCTGTTAATGAATTTGCATTGATGTTTGGTTTTTATATACATTTTTGATGTTGAAATTAAAGAATTTAGTTAAACGGATGTGTGCTCCTTGAGCTTGAGAATTTGTAACCTATTTACTGCCTGGGGAGCACTATGTTTCTTAAAAAAATCAAATACCCTGGACCTTTCCCAGGGGATTGTGATGTCAAGTTTGGAATTTACTGATACATAAAGTGTTATGTTGAAATAAGTTATGCATGGTTCATCAGTAAGTTAAGATATAAGTTCATAAGTATGCTAAATTATAAAAGCCTGTATTTGCATGGTTACACCTAATAAGGTTACTTGTACAATAGAATTTTTGAAAGCCTCTCAATTATTTTTTTAGATTGTGTACCAATTACCTTGTATTCATTTGCAATAGTTTATGGAATAGTTAATATGTTATGTATATATATATATAATAGCATATTACTTTAGAATATTGTAACAATTACAAGGTCCTTCAAATAAATGTAGAATTTCCTGAGTTGTTTACTACAATCCTTGATTATTTCCCTCATGCCTGAATAGAACTGTTTGCTATAAGTTAAGAGCATCAATTTTTTGGAGCTCCTGTTTTACGAAAACTCATTTTCAGGGGTGTCTGGGGACAAACCTCATACCCAGTCCCAAACACGCTGCCGGATATAGCTTCCCTTCCCCCAAAGGTGTAAACCACTCCAGTTATAAGCCCACTAAAGGTAGGCATGTGCTCCAAAAATTTGGAAATAATATAGCAGCACAATTTTAACAGAATGAAAAATAATTAGAGTCATATTGCTGCAACAAGTCCTATACTGCTGCAACACGTCCTATATCATACTATTGCGCTAATGCAACATGTCACACACCTATACTACAGCTGAAACACGTTCTACTGCTGCAACATCAAAGGAGTAAACTGTGTGCTGCCTCTCAACGTCATCAAAATCTGCAAACATTTATATTAATTAAAAACTATAGCTTCTACTACAGTACATGTGTGTTGAAGAACACCAATGTATGGTCGCTCTCATCATATTGATGATATTGCAATGCTGCACATCCAATTATTCATTTGCTAACTTTATACCAGTCGTACTAAAGGTAGATGTTATCACAACCGATTTCCTTTACCTGCAGTACTGGATAACTGATAATGAGATCATAATGCATTATGATCAGTAGTCACTCACTACTACTTTCACATAACAAAATCCTTTAATTAAATCCAAAATCTCCTAAGTAATTATGTGTCTCACCTGTTCGCTTTCTATGTGATTTGATCATTGTTTATGCCATAGCCATAAAATACTATTCGTTAGCCAATAGGCAGTAGATACATGTAGGCAGCGCGTGCCTATTTTTCTAATCGCGTCCTGGACACGAATTTCCAAAACCGGAATATTTTTCTAGTAGTCATGTATATATATATATATATATATTATTCATGTGTAAGGGATTGGCACTAGCTCTTAACCAATCAGATTGCAGTAAATATTTGAATTGACCAATCAGAGAATAGTGTATCCTCAGTTTTTCAGGAGGGTGTCCTAAAATGTCTCCAACGGTGAGGTAGTTAATAACTAATGGTTTCAGGAGGGAAAAGTCAATTCAAATAATACTTTTGCAATCTGATATGGTTGTAGAGCCAATGCAAATCCCTTACACATGAAGATGGTAGTTGGTTGTCTTTTTGTCAGGAAGGAAACATGTCCGCCACTCTTTCTTGGTTTCTTGTTGAAAGTTTTTTAAGATGATGGGAAAAAAGAATTATTATTGAAAAAAAAATAGTGTTGATGTGAAATATTTGGAAAAAAATAGAGATGGTGTTGAATTGTATTTTATAAAAAAAAATGATTGGTGATTTTGGAAAAGTATTTTCAAAAAAAAAAAAGAAAGAAATGATGGTGAAATATTTTGAAAATAGAAATGTTGAATTGTATTTTATAAAAAAAATTATTAGTGATTTGTGAAAAAGTATTTAAAAAAAAAAAGAAATGAGAGAGCGACGGAGCTGTTATCCCGACGACGACCAGAGCTGTAATGAGGTGTGTGTAGTTATTCCGGAAGTAAATAGGGTATTATTTTTTGTAAAAGGTTTTGGAAAGAAAAAAAGGCGTTTTCCGGAAGTAGATACGTTCAGCTTTATATAAGAAGATCAACAAATGATTTTTTAGAGAAGAAATGGCAGGAGCAATAAAAATAATAGACGCTCTAAATATATTTGTGATAAAATCTGAACATGTTAACGTGTTATTCAAAAAGCTTTCTTTGATTAATTTTGAAGAAAATGATGATGAGATTTATTGTGAAGTAATTCGATTTAAAAAATCGAATAAACAAATTGGTCGTTTGATTGTATGCACAGCTGAAGAAAAAAAGAATATGTTGCAGGTTTGGTACCAACATCGAGATGACCCTGATGATACCATTCTTAATAAAGATTGGTTTCCTTGGATTAATGATGGAATAATTTTTCAAATTAAAAAATGAAAGCATCATTATATAAAGAAGCATCAAATCAAGTATATCATTAACATCAGAATCATGGCTGAATCAAATGTAGAAGTAATAGATCTTTTACATCTTAAAATGTTTAAGGTTGTTTGTTTAGCTCGTGATTGCAAGGATTCTAAGTTTTATGCTGTGGATTATATGCAAGAGTATCCTATTCATTTTGGTGTTTATCTTCGAGCGTAGTAGTAAAAGATCTCAATCCAGAGTCATATCTCAATACGGAGCTGGAAGTATCTTCAAATTATTTTCTTGCAATAATTGATCGAAAAACCGAGATCAATTTGGAAGAACAAGTATATTTTGATTCAACTGGTACATTACGAAATATAAGTGGGGATTAGTTATGATTGCGGTAGTAAATTGGT
Source organism: Chrysogorgia sp. JL179-B06 (assembly GCA_035772405.1). Lineage (NCBI taxonomy): Eukaryota > Metazoa > Cnidaria > Anthozoa > Scleralcyonacea > Chrysogorgiidae > Chrysogorgia > Chrysogorgia sp. JL179-B06. Next base: position 3,674,776 of record JAYKKM010000351.1, on the reverse strand, counting down.
TTTGGATGGTTATATAAGAAGATGTTGGCATTGGAGAGTATTAGCTTTTTAGAGTGTTCATTTAAGAGTGTTAGATTTTAAAACAGATTTTGTGTAAAGACAAGAGTTGAGAAAAATGAAGGATCACATTTTTACATTTATGGAGGATAAAATGTATTTTACAAAAAGAAAACAATTACCGAATCAAGATGAAGCTCTGTATTGTCTAAATGATGATTTTATTACAGTTTTAGAACATGTTGAAATTGTGTTGGTAAAATGTGAAAAATTCCTTTGTTACATCCTAATTATCTTCCCAAGTTTCAATTTTATAACTATTATTCCTATGTGATTTACCAGTGCTTGGTCGTCAGTATGTATATACTTATTCGCATATAGATCAATCGAACAATATTGGAAAAGGTGTTAAAAGTATAACTGATTGTTATATATATAAATGATGCAAGCATAAGAGTTTTTGAGAAAAAATGAAGTGTTTCAGAAAAATGAAGGATCACATATTTTTTTTATGGAAGATGGAACATATTTTTTAAAAAGAAAACCGCCACCGAAGAATCAAGATAAACCCTTGTTTTGTACAAATGAAGATTTTATTGCTGTTTTAGGACGTGTTCAACTAGTGTTGGTAAAATGTGAAAAAGTTCTTACATTACCATTAATTGCTAATTATCAACTTTATAAACTATTATTCCAATGTGATTTACCTGATGGTCGTCAGTACGTATATATCTATACGCGAATAGATCAATCGGGGAATATTGGAAAATTTGTTAGGTATATAGCTGTGTGTCAGATGATTGATGATATATAATATTTTTTGATGTGGAATTGGAAAAAAATTAAAAGTATTTTTGTGAAATCAGTGCATTAAAAAAGGATCAACTAAGTATGTGAAATCATTTTGGACTGTGTACTACTACAGGATGTACAAGCCCCGACGAAAGACTTGATCGTTTCTTTGTTGTGGTGAAGAAAACGCTAATAAATTGTTTGTGGAAGCGAAATTAATGGGCACTCCTTCTTGTAAATTTAAATTGGATAATATTTCGTTTTTTGAATGCAGTCGTGAAACTGGAGATGAAAGTAATGGATAAATTCAAGGTGTGGTTATACCTAAATAAGCAAACCTGGGTGTTTGGGATAATATAATGCCCCACTGTGGTTAGATTGTTCGATCCTATGCTGAAGATTTCTACCATCGTAAGGATAGAACCTATGATCCCTTTACACTTATTCGATATGGAAAACGTCGTGGAAAATTGGGGAAAATGTGGAGTTACGAAAGATCTTTGAAATTGGCAAAATATAAAAGAGAATGGAGAAAAAAAACAACTTAAAAAGCCGTTTTGGTGCATGTGAAAGAAGAAGAAGTAACAAAAATTTGACTTTAATTCCATTACATGAATAAACACATAAATATATATCTGTTGTTCTTGTTGGGGTATTGATGTTAAATATTTTAAAGCAAAGATGTTTTGTTCGTACTGTAGTATGCAGGTTCAATACTGGGATGATTTTGTAATGCATTATACATGTAGAAAATGCAATGTCGACAAACATTGTGAATTTTGTAAAATAATTTACTCGAGAAGAATTACTACTAAATTGATGTATAACTGTAAATGTAGCGATAGAATAAAAATTGATGGAAACAAATATATATTGAAAAAAAATATATATATCGTTTTTCCTATATAAACATTGTTAGAGAATCAAAAAAATGAAAACCGACCGTTGTTGTGTAGGAATTATTTTTTAAGGAACAACTATTTTCACCTATAAAAAATTATTATGGGTAGACAAAAAGGTGGTTTGTATTTATCCACTATGAATAGGATTCAAATATGGTCTGGACGTAGAAAAACAAATACGAAGGAGGGGTAGGAAAATAAAAACAAAACAAAAAGGAGGTTTTTTAGCTTACTTTTTACCCAAAAGAACCCTAGATTCCTTACATAAAGGGTCCTAAAAATATAAAAAGCACGTCAACTATATTTAAAAAAAAAACATGGTAAGAAGGAGTGTTACCTAGTATTTTTGCCTTGTAATTGTTTACTTTGAATATATTGAAATTTTAGTACTTTTTTTACACTATATAAATATGAACCAAAAAAAAATCTAATCATTCGAGTATGAGAATGTCTTCTAACACACCCTTGCTCTGTACACCTCAACATCTTGTAAAAAAAATGAAAAATGTTAAAGTGGTGTTACTAGAATGTACAAAAATTACAGTTCTACATCCTGAGGAGGGTAAACTTGACGGATTTTATAAAATATTATTCAAATGTGATATGAAGGATCGTGAAAAGTATATATATTCTTGTTTGCAAGACGATCATTCAGATAAAATTGGAGAGACCATTGGTTTTACGGAAGAAATTTTTAAGATAAATGAATAAACAAGACAATCATATGTTGTTCTGTACACCTGAAGATGTAGTAAAAAGTTTGGGAAATGTAAGGTTAATAAGATGTGATAAAGTTACTATATCCCAAGCTGAGGATACTGTTCAATTTTATAAATTAGTATTTCATTGTAAGGGTAAAACGGAGGATGAAAAGGTTCTATATACCTACACACGTTTTGATCAAACGTTGAATATTGGAAAGTTTGTGAAATTTAAAGATGAAGCGAACGACATAAATACTGTGACATTTGTATAAAAAAAGACATTCAGTTGTTACGAGAGATGGAGAAAGAGAATCGTTCATTCATACTACCTTAAGATATTATAAAAGTTCTGGGTGACGATGGAGATCACTTAATTTTATTAAAATGTGAAAAAATAAACACCTTACGGGAAAATTGTGATTTTTTTCTATACAAAATATTATTAAAAAATGATAAAATCTATGGGGTTCCAAAGTATATATATACCTATTCATCAAATGATCAGACAAACCTGATTGGAACTGTAGTTAGATTTTAAAAAGACAAGTCAAGACTTAAAGAGAAAAAATGAATCAGGATCAAAAAGAAATTGATATAAAGGAATTTAACGAAATATGTACTCAACAAGCAGACCTACGCTTAATAGACTCTATACCCATTCCAAAATCTAAAGAAAGCACTATACAATTCCATCATTTATATTTTAAAGATGAAAGTAATGGATGTTATTATAAGACAAGATTTGATTCAGCAATAAGACGTTTATTGGGTAAAAATGTACGTCTTACCGAGCAATATTTATTTGTTACCATTTAATTTCTTAGCTATAACCTTGTAAATATTAAGAAAATAAAAAAACTGTTTGTTTGCTATAAAACAGTGTGTGTTTTGATTAAAAAAGGAATGGATGATCCGAATTATGTACCCCAGAATATCTTGCAGAAATTTATAAAAAATCTAATGTGATGTTATTATCATGTGAAGAAGAAGAATATTTTAAGAAACAACCGTGTTATAAGTTATTATTATACTTATGTGAAATGGGTACCGACGACAAGTATATATATACCCGTGTAACAAATGACTGTTCACATTTGAAAGGACGATTTATTCAATTTAAAAATATAGAATAATGGAAAATAAAGAATTGATTGAAAAGAGTGATTGTTGGATTTTTAATGAAAATTTTCACTAATCAATTATACAGGAATTAAAATTTAAAAAAAAGAAAATGTTTCTGAGTGTTGGGTTTTTAGTGGAACTTCACCATCACTTCTATATAAAGGAGTAAAAATAAAGGAAACTATTCACATGCAATGATACCCAGTGAAAGAGTTGGTGAAAAATAATATGTCTGAATTTGAGTATGATTGTTTTTATGTATCTTTGAAACTAGCTCTTGCTAGATGATTATCAAGATTCCAATTTAAAGTTGATGCACTGGACTGAACATACACATTATAAATATGGATGTCTTTATAACGCCTATGATTGCTTTTTTAAAGATGATAATATAGAATCCCGAATTAATCATGTGGAAAAATCAGCTACAAGATTCAGATTACCTCAAGAAAAATATATATGGCTTTTTAAAAAAACGATATTGCATGAATACAATCCTTACCACCAATCCTTACCACCCATTCAAAAGGACGATGATCTTATCGGGGAATATGTAGTGTTTATAAAATGTTTTTGTGAACATCAAGAAATGTATAAGTTGGTGAAAAAATAAATGATCTCTCACAAACTCTTAGAAGATGAACTTGTTAAGAAAATATTTTTGTAATTATTTTTTATAAGAAATACTGTTTGTATACTATAAAAAATGTTTGTATACTATAAAACAGGGTGTGTGTTTTGATTTTTTATTAGTTTTTTGAAATGAACGCTCGTGAATTATTAACGGCTATATCTAATAATCTTGGGGATGATTGTATGTTTAAATTTATGAGATATGATCAAATAATAACAGCTACACGCGATAAAGAATATACAGGTAAAATACAATTATTGGAGTGTAAGGAAATAAAATCATCAATACCAATTTTTCAAACATATCAATTGCTTGAAATATATTTATTCTTGGAAAGAAAGAATGGTGCTAAAGAATATATAACAAGTTTTTCAACTGAGATTTATCATGGATCATATATAAAGACGCTCAAATTAACAATTTAACATATAAAATTGAATTGTGGAATAATGAGTAGGCTTGATGAACATGGTGAAATTTGGTTTCGTCGCGACAAGAACGAAAAAAAAGACACGAAATATTTGGAACATCAGGAACATTATTCACCATTTTTTATAACTGATTCAAGACCTATATATCAATTAAAATTACTTGAATGTAATAAAAATAAACATCGAATAATGAGGACTTATTCTAAATATAATGTAAAAGTTGAGGTTATGAATTATGACGAAACATTATTTGGTGGAAAAACTATAACAACCAGTGTTGATAACGATGCAAGCTCATTAGTTGGGAAAGCTGTTCAATTAATAGAGAAGGACAAGCGTTTTATTTTAGTTAAACAAAATATAAAAAAGAAAGAATTGAAAAAAAAACTTTAAACATCGTTATTAAAAAAAATGTTTTTTACATTCGAAAAAATTTATATATTATTTGTCTTTTGTTTGTTGGCTTCATTTACAAGAATTTATGAAGATTCAATTAATATCAAAAGTTGTAACGTAAAATGCTTGATGCGATATACGTTGGAATTGCTGGATTATACATATATCAACAGCACTTAATGTTCCGATCCAATATATTATGATAAGAAGAGAAAATAAAGACAGTTACGTTATATAGAAAAACTTACAGAAAAACAATGGAATTAAGTGAATTCATAAAATTGCTTATGATGTTATACGAATGGAAGAAGACGAAAATGAAAAAGATTTTTACATGAAATGTGCGAGATTTTGCTTTATCTTTCGGAAAATGTATTTGGAAAAAACAGTTAAGCCCTTAACAATAAGTCAATTTTGTAAAAATATTCATGAAAAAATGTATGGGTCATTTAAGCGATGGTGGTAATTTCAGTAAAAAAACGATATGTCGGTACACATGAAGGAGTTGGCCCTTTTTATATTGATTTATATATGGAACATTTAAATGAATTTTACATAGAAAATTATTTACAAAAAAAAATTTCTGTATTAATCTACAGTCGAACCCCTCTTAACGGACACCCCTATTAAGCGGACACCCCTATTAAGCGGACACCTAACTAAGGTCCCGGCGATTTCTTTAATAAAACCCTATAGTTACAACCCCTTTTAAGCGGACACCTCTATTAAGCTGAAGCGGACACCTATCTTGGGTCCCAGCGAACAGAATAACCTCTATTAAGCGGACACATGGAGCTCAAGATTAACATTTCCGTTAAAGGGACACTCCGGCCCAAATACAAATGCAGTTCATATGAAAGATCTTACTGACTTTAGTTTATTTCCAAAGTTTCAGCATTCCTATCAATTTAGTTGAGAAGATATTGCTAGTTGAAGTTGAAAATTTGTGGATTTTGACGCCATATTGGTTTTGAAAATATGACGTCATTGAGTGATTCTTTATCGTCAGTGGAGTTGTTTTGATGGCGATCACATAGTGATAGTTATTGTGAATGGTCTTTGGACGAAAATTAGTCGAAATAAACTATTTAGTTCATCATGCAGGAAAGTAGAGGAGCTTCTTAGGCATAATACGAGATCACGTCACTCAGTGACGTCATATTTGAGAAACAAAATGGCGTCGAAATTGGACAAACTCTCCAACTTCAACTAGCCACATCTTCTTAACTAAATTGGTAGGAATGCTGAAACTTTGGAAATAATCTAAAGTCAGTAAGATCTTTCATATGAACTACATTTGTATTTGGGCCGGAGTGTCCCTTTAACAGTATAACATTCAACACTTAAGATTTTACAAGACATGGCGACATAATGTCTAACTAATGTTGCTATTTTTTCATGAAGAGTGAAAGTTGGTCCCAATATAGTTACAGTTTTCTTCTAGTTCAGTACATCAAACTTTTCTTTCTTTAACTTGTTCTTCAGCCAGTTGGAAGAAAAATTGTCGCCTTGAAACTTGAATTCACAAGGAAGTTCAACACCATAACCAGCGCCTCTGTTGATCCGTTTGCCCTTGATGACAACCGTCCCTATGTTAGTTGGGCGTTTTAAAAACTTCGTTAGCCATAGTGCCATTAGTTTGGGTACGTGGCCAATCACTTCCATATCGTCTGATATTTCATTTTGATTGAAGTGTGGTTTTGTTGCGTTAGAAACCCTCACAGATCTTCTAACGGCTATGCTCGAGCTTTGCGGCATTTCTCGAACAACAGCAACTGCATTCGCATCTTTCTTATTGTTTGGCTCTCGCTTAAGAGAATGCTCATCACCAACTTCAGGCTGCCATATATCCAAATAGTCGTGATAGCCTCGAACAAATGAATTTACCAGTATGATTTCTGTTGACATTTCAGGATTCGAATTTTTGAAAAATCTGCACGACGTCTTGTCTACTTTATGAACAACGGAAGTAAACTTTGACACAACCAAATTGCATCCTGTAATGGTTGACGTTTGTCACACCACGGTCACACTTCCCACAAGGTGTAACGAGATCATATGTCCTGTTTCTGTTGCTTTTATTGTCTTATCAAAACGCCAGAGACTATAAGTGTGATTTAATTATCCTGTATCTGCTTGCAGTGTGATACAAATGCGTAAAACGATGCGAGAAGCTTTGCTTCGTGAACAGTCATGCCTACCAAATGTATACAATGTGGAACAGATACTACATACACGTGTCTGACGTGTAAAGTGCATGTGTGCAACAAATCAGAAAATTGCTCCGTTTTCGCACCGGAGACAACGGATGGCTGGAAAGCAGGATCTAGTGTAGCCAACTGTTTACAGTGCGATCAAAGTCTCCTTACAAACAAAAAACATGAGAAAACACACCCTCCGAAAAACCCATGCAGTTCAATCCCTGGTGAAGGACACAAAGCCAAATCATCTCGAAAGAATAAAAAAAAGACCATCAATCCTAAGAAAACTAGTGGTCGTAGCTGCCTTGATTTAACTCAACGGGTTGAACTCCTTGAGTTTCACAAAAAGAATGCGACATTTGGGATTCGAAAACTTGCAGAAAAATTCGGTTGCCGGAAATCTCAGGTATCATCGATACTGAAATTGAAAGAGCCGATCTTGCGGGAATGGGAAACAAACGAAGGGCGCAAAGGAAAAAAGAGAGGCCGTCACGAGAAATTCTCGCAAGTGAATGACTACCTGTGGAAATGGTATGTTCGTTGTCGAGAATCCAATATTCCTGTCAGTGGACCCATGCTTCAGGAAGAGGCCCTCATCATTTCCCAACGACTAGGAGAAGAGTCGCCAGATTTTGCTGCGTCCAACGGATGGTTGGATAGATGGAAGAAAAGATTCAATATCACCCAGATGAATGTGGCCGGAGAAGAAGGAGATGTCAGCGAAGTAACCCTTGCTAGCTGGGATGAACGTGCACGGGAATTGGTGAAAGGGCATGCGCCACGAGATGTTTGGAACATGGATGAAACCGGCCTGTTTTGGAAAGCTCTGCCGGAAAAGAGTCTCTCTGAACGAGGAAAGCGATGTCGAGGTGGCAAACTATCTAAGCAAAGGTTTACTTGGGCATTCTTCGTGAGCGCATCGGGAGATAAAGAAGATCCCATCGTAGTTGGGAAAAGCGCTAAACCGCGGTGCTTTAAGGGACTGAAGGATGCAACGCGCCCCTACACCTGTCATTATTTTGCGAATAAGAAAGCGTGGATGACCACAGAAATATTCGAAGAGATTCTTTCTCGGCTAAATAGGCGCATGAAGTACGAAGACCGTCGCATTATCCTGTTTGTTGACAACGCCACCTGTCATCCCCATTCCCTTGTGGATTGCTTCTCAAACATCAAGCTCGCATTTCTTCCCCCAAACACCACTTCACGCAGCCAACCTCTCGATGCTGGCATTATATGGGATGAAGTCAACGCGGCCACTATAAAAAAGTGTTTCGTGAAGGTTGGCTTATTTCCAGATGAAACCTGTACGGCAAATGATGATGACGATCCATTCGAAGGGGAAGATATGCAAGGTCTTCAGGAGTTGTGTTCTACGCTGCCAATTACTGAATCAATAAATGCTCTACAGTTTATTGATGCGGAAGACGAGCTTCCTTCGTGTGCCGATCTTATCGACGATTCTCGGCCAGCCTGGCGAGAAGATATCAGAGGCAGTATTTTAGAAGAAGTTACGAGCGACAACGAGCCGCACACACAGGTTTCAAACGAGCCGATCGAGATCAGCGATGACAACGATGATGATGGTACTGGAGAAAATGAATTTGACTGTTCTCTCAAAGAACCAGTAATTAAATCTTCTGCCGAAGCCCTCCAGATTGCCGAGCAGCTAACAGAATTCGCTGAATACGGTGGCCTTGAAGAGCTTTCCAGTGCTCTTCTGAATGTTAACGACATTTTGAGAGACTTACGGCTACGCGAGCCTCGCAAGCAAACACTTATTGACTCTTTCTTTAATTAATAATTTAACTTAATTGTCTAATCAGTATTTCATGTTTTTAGTTAATGTTTTGTTATATTTTGAACTATTAAATAAATAAGTGGACTTATTATCAGTCAAATAGTACTGTATTAATTGTTTTACAGTAAAACCAAGCTGAATCTATAAAAAAACTTGTAACCCCATGCGGACCCCTACTGTGCCAACCACTATTAAGCGGACACCCCTATTAAGCGGACACCTAGACGAGGTCCCAAAGGTGTCCGCTCATTAGGGGTTTGACTGTATTTTATTTTTGAAAGCATTCACCCTTTTCTGATGGTAATGGACGAATAGGGAAAGCTTTACATGCTTTTTTAGAAAAAAAATAGAATGTAAAGTGAAAACCAAAAAAACAACATAAAAAGAATTTTAGGTATTATGCAAAAAAAACAGATTAGTTTATTTGAAGTAAAGCGTGATACGTTGTTATTAGACGAATTATTATAATTATATATTTTTTTTTTTCAAAAAAAGTATAAATACAACATACTTTTAGCTTTTTACCATCACATTCGAAAAGACTACCATGGCTACAACAACTTCAATGAAACTTTATTCACAGGAATATATACATCATACGTTTGTGTTACAAACGTATAATGATCTTTCACGACAAATTATAACAAATGTAAAAAAAATGGAAACGCATATCTTGTGAAAGTATGTCCTACTAGTCAGGAGTGTTTGAATTTTCTAATGAATAGTAAATTAGAAATAAAAAAAGAAGATGTAAGTAAATTGACAACGCAATTGGGTAAAATTTCATTGAAAGTTGGTGATCAAGTATTTCTTGAAGTTGCAAAAAGTAAAAATTGGAAACAAGGAGAAGAACGTCTAGTTATTCGTTCTAACGCTTGGGATGGACTGGGGATTCTCTACCAATTAAAAGAAAATCTTTTACCTGAAAAAGATCTGGTGTTCAAGGACGATGATGGTGGTGATGATGAAACCCAACCCATGAACGAGGAAATACGGATTGAAAACCATGACAATTGGGTCGATAAATTTGGATCATTTCATATTAAAAAAATGACGACATGACACTTATTGTTGAAGGATTGCGCAAATATAATCATGCTGTAAACGGTAGTGTAGCTGAAAAAAAGAAAACGTTTAAGATAAAGAAAAATAATGATTTTGATTTACCTCGTGAAAAAAAAATGAAAAAAATGGACAATGATAAAATCATTGATGATGATGATGATGATGAAGAGGTTTTTTTTATTTTTTCTAAACCCACCGAAAAAGCTGTTTGTAAACTTTTTATTACCGATTTATACATCAATTACCAATGCGTGATACAATATTTAGGAAACGAGGTTATAAATGAAGAATTAGATATTGCAGATCAGTATGATTTTGTTCAAAATTGTGATAGTTTACTTTGTGAACTTGAGGAAATATACATGACAATAGAAAAAAAATAATAATATATATATTTTTTTGGGTTTAGAAATGAAAAAACAAGAAAAGAAAAGTTCTCTAAAGAATTTATAGAAAAGGCTGCAAGATTACTTAAAGGAGAAACATTAACAAAAGAACAATTATCAAACAATAAACTTCTGAATCTTAATAGAAAAAAAATATAGACGTTTAAAAATACATGTTACAGATATTAATGAACAATGGGAAATTGATTTAGCTGAAAATAAAGATTTAGCACGTTATAATAATCAATTTCGTTATTGGTTGGTGTGTATTGACGTGTTTCTCGTTATTGTTGGGTAAAATTATTAAAAAAGAAATCAAGTAATAATGTTAAAAACAAGTTTGAATCTATTTTAATCGAAGAAGGACAAACACCCCATAAAATTCAGGGTGATAAAGGAACAGAATTTCAAGATATTCGAAAAAGTTTGAGTAAAAAATATAATTTTACAGTTTTTCACACCTATAATCGCGACATAAAAGCATCGCATGTTGAACGTGTTATTGGTACGTTAAAAATTATGGTTCGTAGAGCTTTAACAATGACTGATAATTTTGATTATTATACTTATTTACCGGTGATTATCGAACGTTATAATAATTCTCCACATAAATCTTTGGCTGGTTCAACACCATTTGAAATTTATAAAGAAAATACAAAAAGTATTGTCACTGAAGGTACTCGTGTCCGCATAGCAAGGGTAAAAAAATATTTTTGAAAAAATCCGTCTTAGACGTTGGACAAAGGAAATATTTAAAGTTGAAAAAGTTTTTATAACCAACCCTGTCACATATTAATTAAAAGATTTAAAAGGTGAAAAAATTGAAGGAATTTTTTATCGTGAAGAATTACAATTATTAAAAAAATGAGTTTATATATCGCGAGTAATAATACAATATAAAAAACTGGAATTTATAATTTAACAAATAAATTTACAATGCATCTTGTTCAACCTATTGACGCTCTAAATAAAGATGCATATATAGATGTGCAAAATATTTGTTACGCGTTGACTACAAAAAATGTTGATGAAAAAATATGTTATTTCACTTTTACATACGATTTTCAGAAATTCATGAAGAATGAACAACGAGTGTGAAATATAATATTCCTACAGGAATTTATGATTTAAACCGTTTACTTGATTATATGAATAATATTTTAAAAGAATATGATGTTGATTTGAGTTTAGAAAAGAATGGAAAAGTATATTTAAATGTTAATTTTGTAATAGAATATTGGCTTATACAATATAATAGTAAAAAAGCTCATGATTCTAAATTTCTAAAATTCTAAATTCTCAAGGTTCTAAATTGCGTTTATCTGAAAAAGTTGAAAAAATAAATTTTGAATTAAATATGAGTGATACTTTATCGTTTATGTTTGGTTTTAAAAATTCAATAATCAAATAAAATAATGAAAAAGAAAATGTTATTGAAAAAGAAGCCGATTATTTACCCGATGTATCAGATGGTAAATAAAATGTTTATATATTGTGACGAATTAGAAGCAACATTAGTTGGTGATTCATATTCTGAATTGTTAACAACAGTTCCTATTCAGTGGTCGGGTCAAGGAAAAGGAAATGGTGAATTAGTTTGTTTTACACCTTCAAAAATATTAAAAAAAATTAAAAAGAGCGCTATTAACGAATTAAATATTACAATTAAAGACAGTGCAGATAATTTGATTCCTTTTGATTCTGGAACTGTTTCGTTGGATTGTTCAATTCATTATGCTTAAAATTCATCTTAAAACAGCAAGGAACGTTCTACAGGTTGAAAAATATGATTTTAGTTATCCCTTTAACACATATGCTGAAAGTAAAAATGAAAAACAAATTTATTGGATTTTAGACAGTGTTGAGCACACGGGAATTAATAAATCTTTTCATATTTCTTATTTCAAAAAAATTAATTTTACAATCGATCCAGTAATAAATAAAAATCCAATAACTCGTAAAAGAAAAGATGGTAGTGTAGTATTGTTAAAAAACACAAAATTAAAAGATAAACAATTTGATGGACAACAACTGTTATTGTTTGAAAAAAGAATTTTATTTAAATATGATATAGACGAGAATAAACAAATATTACACCACTTAAAAATGGAAAGAGAAATATTTCCTAATGTTTTGCTTAAAAGAAACACCGCAGAAGCTCAAGAATACATTCAATTTCATCTTTCATATGGTAGTGACGACGTCATTTTGACTGCAGAAAATATAATAATTAATATAAAATTATTTGAAGAAAAATAATGAATAACAATTTAACATCTGACGAATATTTCAATTTACTTACTGGAAAATGTAAAGGAAAAAATTATTCTTCTAACTATTTTTTATGTAAAACGTGAAAAAACCCAAAATAAACCCTACTCAAGATGATATTTTATTAAATTCTAATATTGATCTACCGCATACTTTAAAGCCTGATTATCAAAAAAAAATAGTACTAAATAAAGAAGCAAAAAAAAGAAAAATTGATCCAGATGTATTACGTTCAATTTTACAAAATAGAAATTAATTGTTGTTTTTTTGTTTTAAAAAAGGAAAATACTGTAAACTATAAATTAAGTTAAAAGTAAAATACATGTATTATTTTTCTTAAAAAAACTTGTCTTATTTGGTTATTTTTTAAAAAAAAATGAAGCGAAGAAATATTATGATAAAAATAAATAAATAAATAAAGTCTAGATTACATGGTAAAAGAAAAAAAATACAAAATGGTGGTGCTTTTGGTGCAGGAATGGCATTAGGAATGTTTTTACCCCAGGTGTTGGGTACAGTCGGAAAGATATTAAAGATTAACGTTTAAAAAATGAATTCAAAAGCTGTGGAAGAGATTGAACAACACGATGTATTATTTTCTGCACCTTTACAATTATTTACTTCTATACCCTACAATAATATAAAGAATGTGAGATTGTGCCAACACCTAAATACCCGACTGCAAATGTGGTTACGTTCACAAGACACGGAAACGCAGTCGGTGTCTTAAAAACAAGCGAAGCCCAAATTTTTGCTAAATTGTCATTAGTACATAAAACAACAGGGACTATTGCAGGCACTGCTGCTACTGGAGGGGAATCAATTTTACCGTTACCTCTTCGAACAATGTGGAAAACAAAATAATTAAAAATAAACGATACTTTAGTTACTACTTCGGGAAATGTCTCATATTACTTCAATTATTAAATATTTATCGCGTGAAAATAATCCGAAACACGATGCATGTATAGATATTAATTTTTCTCATCTTGATACAGCAGGGGAAATGGATAGTATAGTTGGATTTGAGAATGGAACGGACGTTGCTAATGCTGGAGGTTATGCTAGAGTGTTGAAAAATCAAGTCAAAACAGTAATTGATACAATTGATACCTCATTATCTAGCAATGGTTGTGGGGAAATTATTATTCCTTCAGCATTTAAAATAGAATTACGTTTAACAAGAGTATTAAAATCTATTTTATTATCTGGTGCAGATGATGCTGGTTTAAGTTTAGCCAATACAGAACTATCTTTAGATGATTTAAAGATTAAAATACCTGTTTTTAAACCCAACGATCAACTACATGTTGCATTAAATACGGCATTTGTTGATAAACACATGGAAGCTAAATATTATACTAGTAATTATCGATGTATTAGCGAAAATATATTACCAGATCGAAGGAGGCATCAAGTTGTCGATGCTTTTAATGGTTCATGTCCTACAAGATTATTTATAGTTTTTATACCTCTCGTTAATTGGAATGGGTCATATGCGCATAATATTTTTAACTTTACAACTACACGAATGTTAGTGTTTCGGTAAATAATAAAACTATTATGAAAATTACATCTGCTGAAGAAGCTTATTCAAATCTACAGAATGTTTTGAATCGAAAATATAAACATATGCCGTTTACATTTAATGATTTTAAAAATGGATATGCAATGCTTGGATATGATTTAACAAGCAATAAAGATTCTCATCTTAGTGTATTACCTTCACGACCCTCAGGAAATGTAAACATTGATTTTAATTTTTCACAAAATACTACTTCTGGAGTATTAATTTATATAGGAGAGTTTCGAAATGAAATAAAAATAGGTTGACTGGGGTAAAATCAATGAAAATTGACCAGTGTCAATGTCCATTTAGTTTTTCAGCAATTATTTAGAACTATATAGAAAGCTATACCTTTTCTGAAAGGATATGTGATGGGCTTTCAGAATTTAGATATTTGGTTCGCCCAAAATGAAATATATATAGCATAAATTAGCATAAATTAACATGTTAATGATGTAATGACACTAAATTTTGTATGAAGAACTAGTCTAGCCTGTATACTGGGTAATACTATCCAAATATTCATAACCAAAAACTTATCTTGTGATATTGGCAATATGTACAACAAATTTGACTGAAATTGAACAAATGGAAAAAAAGTTAGAGCCGTTTTAGTACACGACCCTAAAATGGCGGAAAATGACAATATTACATATTGACCGACTAGAGCTTCTCAAAGGCATAATATCATGTAAAAGTTAGTAAAACTACACTCATAATGAATTAGTGTCAGTTAGCTTTTCAAAAATGTTGTTACAAACATATATAAGACTGAAATGGTTTGCATAAATCAGCATAAATCACATAAATTAATGTACGTTACATAGTAATAACTCTAATGTTTACATGGAAACTCGACTGCATTGAATATAATTGGTGACATAGTAAATATTTGAATAGAATAAGTTACATTGTGATATTGGGAATATGTACAGCAAATATGACTGACATTGAACAAATGGAAAAAAGGTTAGAGCCGTTTTAGTACACGACCCTAAAATGGCGGAAATGGACAATATTCCATATTGACCGACTATAGCTTCTCAAAGGCATAATATCATGTAAAGGTAAGTAAAACTATACTCATAATGAATTAGTATCAGTTAGCTTTTCAAAATATTGTTACACATATATATAAGACTGAAATGGTTTGCATAAATCAGCATAAATCACATAAATTACTGTACGTTACATAGTAATAACTCTAATGTTTACACGGAAACTCGACTGTATTGAATATAATTGGTGACATAGTAAATATTTGAATAGAATAAGTTGCATTGTGATATTGGCAAATATGATTGTAATTGAGAAATGGAATTGTACTGTATGATGGATAGTCAGTTGTATGGCGTAACATACTACACACGTAAAAACGCACAGTCTGTTTCTACCTGTGTATAGCCTAAAACACATTGGTTGGTATTAGCAGGCTTGAACAGGGTTGAGCTGGCCAGCTTGAACAGGGTTGTAAACAGGCCTGCTCATGGATGTTGAATCAGTATTGTTCATGGCTAATGATTGAACAGGCTTGAACAGTGTTGAACAACATTGTTCATACATGATACAACATGTTGTCAGAGCATGATGAAATAACAAGGTTGAACAGCATTGTTACAACAGCCATGAACTTGCATGTTCTCACATGCATGAACAACGACTGTCGATTCAACAAGCCTGTCACAACATGTTGAAACATGCTTGAACCGTGCTGTTATTTTAGCAGTCCTGATCTATCATGTTGACATTATGCTGTTACAGGCAACAACCTGTAAGATTTTTACGTGTGTTACTCCCATGGATTCTCGAAAGGATGACGATTGTCACTAAACAAAACAAAACCCTGTAAACACAATAGCCAAGCATAATAGCCAAGCATAATAAACATTTTGGGTATGAAAAAGCAAAGAAATGCGATTGTAGAACAGCAAGTTGAAATACGAAACCGGACAGAATTTCGCAGCTTGGTTTTGAGAATAGCTGCCGATCCAAAGCCAAGTCCATGGATACATTTACAGTGCAGAGGAGTTATTTTGATCAAATAGTGACAAAACATCGTCTAGATTATACATAACAAGTCCATCTCGAAGCACGGGTCGAAGCCATGATTGCAATGTGAACAACGGGGGGTCGCGTGTACGCCTCACGAAATTGCAAATCCCACCAATCACAGCGCGTTTTTCCAAATAACCTGAAAATCGAGCTGTAAATAGAGAAATGCTGCGCGGTTTTTTTACCTAACTATCCAGTGAATTGTGCCAGAGCTATGGAACTCTGACGTCATCATACTAATTCGTCTGATATTTACCCGCGCCGTCTGGAATGAGTTAAAAACACGTGCAAGATTATTACATGACATTTAGTAAAAAAGTAAAGAACAACAATTAGCATAAAAAAATTATTTAAAAAAAAATAAAAGATGAAATGAAAATACAAAAAAAACAAAATAATCGAAAAAAACCATACATCATAAAAGAAAAGAAAAAAGAAATAATTAATCAAATTCCTTTAAAGCGTGAACATATATTTATATATCCTATAATATCAAAGTTTGGATAAAAATGGAAAACAATAATAAAAGAAAATATGTTGTGGATGAAGAAGAAAAAGATGAATTAAAAAAAAAAGAAGACGAAAAACAAAAAGAAAAATACTTCGAAGAAGAAGAAGAAGAAGAAGAAGAAGAAGAAGAGAAAGAAGAAGAAGAAGAAGAAGAAGAAGAATAAGAAGATGATAATTATAGTGATAGTGATAATTCTTTGACTTCTTCTGAAGATGATGATGATGAGGAAACGACAACCAAAATTTTAAATTCGTTGTTTCTTTTAAATAAAATTAAAAAAGAAAAAGAAAAGAAAAAGAAAAGAGATTTCTTACCATGTTTAAAAAAATATATTAAAGCAAATATGGCTACAAAACAAAAATTAATTAATGATGATTTGATTAGAAAACTTCAAGATTTATCAAAAAATATTTTAGACAATAAAATATTAGTACCCGTTTCAAACGATAATAAAACAATTCTTAAACGTTTTGTACGCGATAAAATAAAATAAAACAGCTTTAAAAGTTATATTAAGTGAAGACCTTCGATTGATTCATGTGTTTGAAAAAGCCTACAAATTGATTATAAAAGAAACGAAGAAAAAATGAGTGGAATTAATAAAGTACAATTAGTTGATACTAATAAATTAAATGAAATCTTAGAATTAATAAAAAAGAACATGTTAATAAAAATTTATTACATGGATTTAAAAACAAAGAAGAATATCAATTTTTAGAAAGTAAAGATAAAATGGAGCAAGAATTAAAAAATAAGAATAATAATCAAACTGTAGAAAATATAGTGGCTTTTTTAAAAATAAAAGAAAAAAGAAAAAGAAAAGCTGAAACATCTACTAATGAACAACAAGAAGAACCGCAAGAAGCGAAAGCGGGGAAAAGTACATACGGTAGTCTAAGTGAAGGACATATCAAAGAATTCTTAAAGAAAAAAATATTAAAACAACAGCGAATATAATAAAATTAAATAACTATGAAGTTAATTACGACGATATGCTGTATGATTTAACACACTATGTACCGAAAATTCAAAATTATAATTTGACAGCTAAACAACATTCTAAAGTTTTAAAAGAATTTAAAAAAATTAAAATGCCTGTTACTTATATAAGAAATCAAAAACTTCGGGAACAATATAAAAATGGAAGCGATGATGAAGGCGATTACGCGTCTTTACCGATTACTCATCAACCACAATCACCTTTAAAACCGGAGTTCGATTCTTTTTTAGCCAATAGAGATAAAAGAAGAAAAAAATGATTCCTATTTTATGTTTTTAAAAAAAATTTTATATACCGATGATATTAATAAAATAGCAAATGCAAATGCTTTTTTAAACAAATATTTTTTGGGTACTTATCCTGCAGATGTATTTCCTGAAAAAATTAAATTTCCTTCATGTTGGATTTGGAATACAGACGAATCAAAAGATAAGGGACAGCATTGGGTCGCTATTTGGGTTGATAAAAACAAACACATGTATTTTTTGATAGTTTTGCACAAAAAGTTAGTTTTTATAAACGAACGTATTGGATGACTTATGCTGAAAGAAATAATTTGACATTTGTTCATGATCAAAAAATTCCACTTCAATCCCGAGCAACAATTGTATGTGGAAATTGGAGTCTTTATTATTTATATAATAAATGTAAAAATGAAAAAAAAACAACCAGCTAAATATTCGTTATTTAAAAGCAAAAATAAAAATAAATTAATTAATGATATTAAATTAGGTCGTAAAATAGTTATACTAGGAAAGGTAATAGTTAACATTTATAATAAAAAATGTAAAAATAAAATAGAAACAGAGAAAGCTAATAATTAAAGTTGTTGTTCTTTTAATAAATCAAAATTTTAATTAAAATATTTACACCACAATTCACAATTGTCTGTTTTAATTTAAATATTGAACCCAATAGTGAAAGCGCTAAAGGTGCTAAAGCTAAAGCGGGTAGAAATCCTCCTTTTTGGTTCCTTTTACGTTTCCCCACCGCACCACCTATATGTCTAACATTTTTCCGTTTTCTTCTTCTTTTACCGCTTAGTATACGTTTTACACCAATATACATTTGCTTAGGAATATCAATATAGGTATGTTTAGCGTCTCGAGAAAAAGTTTTCCAAATTTATTTCTTCCCTTTTAATTGTATTGATATTTTTTTTCATCACGATAAAACTTCTAGGATCTTTGTTTGTTTTTCCCCTTATTATTTTTTACTTATATAGCAAATAAGATAACAACAAATAAAAAAGTATTCTTTATTTATAAATTGGTGAAATATTTACAAAATTATTTTTTTAACACAAATCATATATAATGGTTTTTTCATTAGGAAATATATTTGTTCTTATTCTACAATTATCATATCCTTTATTACAATTGTCGAATAATAAATATCCGTAGGGATGTTTATTAATATCAGCTAATATTTTATCAAATTGTTTTCTATTTATTTTCTTATTATCACATATTGTATACATATTTCTACAATCACTTAAATTTTTAAACATGATATAATAATGACAGTTGATACGTAAATTTCGCAACTTTGCATTACCGTAAGATAAGTTTTGATATGCAAAAATTACGCTTACATTACGATGATGAACATCTTGAGTTGCAATATTATCAATTTTATCAAGATTTTCTTTTGACGATGTACCGACTAACATAAGATCGTCTAAAATAATTAATGTATTATCAGATGTATTCGTTTGTATATCAACAATATCGGGTATACCCTTGTTACAGTCAACAAATTCGAAATTTATTTTTTTCTCTTCCAAAACCGCATGCATTTTATCGTTCAAGGGTTGATATATGGATTAAAGATAAACTACTTTCGTAATTTATGTGTTATCATTGTCTCAATATAATTTAGTAATTGTAAAATCCAAAATGTTTTTCCACATTGACTAGGACCGCACAATGTTAACATAAACGGGTGATGAAATGGTAGTGAAACAGCATTCATTTTACACGTCTAAAATTAAAAGGAAATATATAGATATTTATAAGAATTTAAAAGTTTCATTGTATATATTTTTAAAACAAAAGGAAGTCGACTATCGTATGATTTTTTGGACTTTGATTTTATATTTTTAGACATATAACGATCATGGCTATATATACCATATAAGGTCATGATTTGAGTTTGGACTTTGATTTTTGCGTGATGTATATTTTTAAACATATAACGACCTTGACTGTACATAACCATATAAGGGCGTGAAATGAATTTGGACTTTTGCTTTAACATACCCGAAATTCTTTAAACCCATATCACCCCACCTCGGATGACCTTGGATGTCGTGACTATAGTGACGCATAAACAGTACGCGATTATATAAACGCTAGCGCGATGCAGTACAACCTAAACGATCTACAGACAGTCAACGAGAAGAAGCCTTAAGAAGAAGAAGAAGAAGAAGAAATGGAGCAATTGTGTGGAAGAAAGAAGATGGTGGAGAAATCGTGTGGGACTTTGATGAGTTCGACACACGTTTTTTCCACCCTATAAATGAAGCTGAAGAAATGGCTGTGGTGAATGAAGACGATGATGAAGAAGAAGAAGAAGAAGAAGAAGGCAATGCGAAAAAATGCGATGATATGGCATACTGAATTCAACTACTTGCTAACAAAGCGATGGCCTTTCGCCGCAACATCCTGCTGAATTCTAACTTCGCGCACATTTTTTTGTTATTTATATTATACAGCTAAGTCATGACAGTTGGCATGATAAATGATTAAGTTAATCATTGCTACATTGATGTTGTGAATATTTGTAATGCATTACCGTATTTACTCGATTAAGCGCCGCCCTCGATTAAGCGCCCCGATTAAGCGCCGCACTTATTTCAGACAGTACCAATGTTAGTCAAGTTTAACCAATTTTAGCATTTTAGCGGTGGGAAAAATGGTCCACACGCTCGTTAAATCATTCATATACCAACCACAATATTAACCGTTACCTCTATTTTACAAAAAAATAATATGATATTTAAAGTGTTTATGAAACGAAAATTGAGATGACATTTTTATTGATTTATTTGAAAGAGCTCCTCAAACGATAAAGAATGGCGTTTGTAGTTTTTCCATACCTTATCTCGTTCTCGAGTTATTCAAGATTGTGTAATATGACCTATGACGTCACTAGTTGTACCCACCATTATGACGAATCAGAAAATGAAGCATATCTTCAAAACTATTGAACAAAATTCCTTGAAACTTTGCACAAGTATACAGGTCACTAAACTAAACAACCCACGTTAATTTTATCGTTATCATGGTAACAGATTAGTTCCCAGACTCCTTTATTCCTCTCATAAACTTGTTTATATTCTGCCTTTTCTAAACCAATATTTATAACTGTTGATCAGTGAGGGATATTTTCAATAGTATTGCCAACAAAACAGAGCAACTTCGCGTCAAAATCTGTTTAGGGCATAGTGGAAAATAGAATTTTTTTTTCTGTAGGATGAAAGGTCTGGGAACTAATATATATTGCTATGGTAATGATAAAGTTGACGTGAGGATATTCAATTTAGTGACATATATACTTGTGCAAAGTTTCAAGGAATTTTGTTCAAGAGTTTTGTAGATATGCTTCATTTTCTGATTCATCATAATGATGGGTACAACTAGTGACGTCATCGGTCATATTACACAATCTTGAATAACTCGAGAACGAGATAAGATATTAAAGAACTACAAACGCCATTCTTTATCATTTGAGGAGTTCTCTCAAATAAATCAATAAAAAGTCACCTCAATTTTTGTTTCATAAACATTTAAAGAGCGCCGCCCTCAAATGAGCGCCGCCCTCAAATAAGCGCCGCATCTGAAACACTAAAAATGTAAAGAGTGCCGTTGGGCTTAAGCCCGTTTTAATCTAGACTTCCAATTGAAAAGATTTCTAATTAGTTCCAGCCGAGAGCATAGAAGACAAAACAAAAAGTCGCTTCGCGCGAAAAAGGTCGCCTAGTGGAAAACGGGCTTAAAACGAGTAAATACGGTAATAGGCATTTCAGAAGAGTTGAATTACAGGCAAGATTTGACGCTTTCGTTATAATAACATTACTGTCTGTCGGCCACTATTCACACTACATAACTCAATACTATGGGCCAAAAGTGATATATCCTACATATACTAGAAATACGTGTACGCAACAACCCCTCGCCCGCTTACTGTTTGAGGCTTTAATATTGCCAAACTGAACAGATTTTCAAACTGCTTATTTTTTGGGTGCAATTTGTGGGTAGTGTACTGAACAGAACCCAAGTGGGAAAGTCTGCCAACACTAAATCGTCTTGCGGGCAGGGTTAGAAACCAATTGTGTAACTCTTGATTATTGAAATTAATAATTAATTTTATTAATTATATATAATTTTATTAATTATATATTACATAATTAAAGTTAATTATGTCAGTTGTGGTTTTAATAATAAATTTCAACATGCATGTTTACAGTAACAGTGGCATACTCATAATTTTACTCAAAGTACAATTGTATTCACGAGACTGCATAACCTTGTACATACATGTACCCTTCTGTAATAATGTAATCTGCATGTTCCTTATTGCCTAATTGTCAGTATATAAGCAGATACATGTACCCTACTGTAATAATGTAATCTGCATGTTCCTTATTGTCTAATTGTTAGTATAAGCAGATACCAAAAGATTCAATACCTAAATTTATCCTAAACCATATTGATAAGCCTGATAAACCTTTTATTCTTTTAGAAGACTTCTGTTTCTTAACTTTTATTAATATTATATAATTATGCACATACATGTACCAGTATTTCAATGGTATTCAAGTACCGGTAACACAATTTCAAAAAATGAAATGACAAAAGCCCATAATATACAACAAAGAATATATGATATTGCTTAATATATATTAATTCAGGATGAAATTCCTTTCAGCTGCTTCTTGTCAGTGAAGTGATACCACTTGTTTAATCCCTAACATGTTCCCCTGACACAGTGAGTGTTAACCTACCCAATTATATATTATACAGTATTTATCCTTCAAAAGCTGTGTAAAAATATACATTGAAAGCCTAGGACTGGCACTGTCCAGGCCTACTATCCAGGACAAAGGTGAATTTAAACAGACACACTAAGCCATTGGCCAGAAGGGCATATGCCATAATATCAGATGAGCGTAAATGCTGCTTGTTATAGCCTGTATGGTGTATGTGTTTACACTATTAAAGTCAATAAAATGTAAGCCAGGCCCAGGTCGTGGCTGGCCAGGTTGGTCCTATAGACTTGCAATATAAACACAGCTAAAGTCTGTAATTGTTTACATCCTTATTACAAGTCTACAAGACACCAGTATACTCTTTATCAGCTAATTTTTGAGTTTTGCAATGAGTGTTGTCTGACTATATATTGATAAGCTCGATAAACCTTTTATTCTGTTAGAAGACTTCTGTTGCTTTTATTAATATATAATCTTATTATATTATATAATTATGCATACATGTACCGGTATTTCAATGGTATTCAAGTACTGGTAACACATTTCAAAAATATGAAATGATAAAAGTCCATAATATGCAACAAAGAACATTGCTTAATCTAATTATTTCACCAATATATGAAATTCCCTTCAGCTGATTGTGGTCAGTGAGATGATACCAGTTGTTTAATCCCTAATGTGTTCCCCTTACACAGTGAGTGTTAACCTACCCAATTATACAGTATCTATAACAGTATATATCCTACAAAAGCTGTGTAAATATATACATTGCAAGACTAGGACTGGCATTGTCTAGGCCTAATACAGGACAAAGGTGTTTACACAAACGGATTTCGTGATGTCTCGGATTTCGTGATGTCTAGCTGATTGGCGCTTTCTCGATATATGAACAAACCGAAATTCAAATAATCGCTAACCCTAATCCTAACCCTAATCCTAATCCTAAACCAAATCCTAACCCTAAAACTGACTTGGGTTGATGTAATAATAATTTTAAATTTCGGTTGCCATGACGCCATGCCAAAAGTGAAATGTTCCGACCACAATATATTTTGAAGTACTAACTCTAAGAACTCATTCTACATATCTAATGAAGCTTGATTAACAGCCTCTGACATACCTACAAAAATATTTTTGTAACTGATAGCTAACAGCTTGAAAAAATCGACGACGCTTGGATTGGATTGACAAACTCCGTATAAATATTTTAGATATTCAGACGACGAGATCTTTTGAACTACTAACGCAAGAAAATCATGCTATACATCAAATAAAAGCCTGAATAACATACTCGGACTTGTTTGCCAAACTATCTTTGTAACTGACTAACAGGTTTAAAAAACCGAAAACGGGTTTACCTTTAGTTTTGACGCCACGTATAAAACTTGATTTAGTTACGAACTTGATTTACGAACTTGACATCTTCGGACGACGATATATTGCATTTTCACTGCCTTTTCACGATCTTTTTTAACTCAAATCTTCATTCACCGTATAACCCGACAAAGCACGAATTTATTATTTCCATATCTAGTTACCAGGGACAAATTTCCCGATGCCGCGCATGGGCCGTTGATCTTGAATATATATAAAACAAGACGCCTGCTCAGGCGTTCACATGGGCTACTGATTTGGGGGCAAGGCATGCAAGCGAATATGAAGCGAGTTCGGACTTTCGTTTTATTGCCAATGAATCGCTGTTGGAAAAGTTTACCGAGACCTGTAAACCTGCAAACCATTGCAAAGATTCTCTCCAAGATGAGAGAAACACAGATGAGAGATCTTCAGATCAATCATGAAGACGGAAAGAACAGCCAAGGACAAACATATTATTACTCGGGCCTCCCCCCCTTGGGGGGAGAGCACGAGTCTTAGAAAGGGCTCTGTTTATTATTTTTATTTTGGCAATGTCGCGAAATGGCAATTATTGCATCATTGTTGACTAAATTAGTAGACTAGTGAGCGAGACTATGAATGTGGGATTACTACACATGCGCAGTGAAGTTATCCCCAAAACAATTTTGCCCCCCGCAGTCGTTTTTCATCATCCCGATCAACCTCTTACCCAGGCTTTCCACCTTTGCGAAACTGAAAACACTGCGTATATTTCTGATTTATTTACTCATCTGATCTGACACCTTTCTTCGAGTGCTCTTCACTGAAAATCTTTGATGTGGCTGGCAAGTATCTTGATCTTATATACGCTCACAATCCAGATCACTTTTGAAACGGGTTGGTCTACGATTTCGAGAACCTGTACTCGATCAAATTATATGTTTCCATTACGCTTTTTGTCTACTAAATGTTTAATAATTTAATATGAGACTCAACATATGAATGCTTGCATATGAATTCTGTATGGAAATATGTTAACTGTTCTGAGGTAGCTGTAATATTTTTATAAGCTTTGTTGCCTGTATTGTTTATTGTTATGTAATTATACAAAATAAAGTCGATGCTACAGTTTATTGTTTCATATTATACCAAGTAGAAGTACTATTATTAAAGTATGCAATGTTGCTATATATCGAATTAATTACCCTGTTTCACTTGATATTGTACCAGTAAGCTTAAATGGGGCTCCAAAATGTTCTGGGTTATATCAGTAAGTTTGTATCGATTGTTCATATTATATGCGAATGCTTACAAATGAACGTACAGTATATAAATCTCTGACACTCATTGTTGCCATTGACTTGAGTAACCCTGTTTCACTCGATATTTTACCTGTAAGCTTAAATGGGGCTCCAAAATGTTCTGGGTTATCAGTAAGTTTGTATCGATTGTTCATACATGTATTATTATACACAAATGCTTACAAATGAACACACAGTATATAAATCTCTGACACCCATACCAACCATCAAGATCAAGGAGTAAAGAGTTTGTTGTTGTTTGACCTTGCTACTGCCAGCTAAATGCATGGTTTGATTTACTGCCATGCCTTATACACTGAGAAAAAGATTAACTGATTTAATGCTTGCTCAAACTGAACCTGTTTGCCGGACTGACCATATGAATTCTTATTACATGAGCACAGGCCGGCTCGCTTGCCAGGCTGACCCTGTTGACTAGAACTGGATTAGGTCAGCAAACAGGATGGCTCATTTGGTGGGGCAGACTTCTCAGTAAGCCAGCTTGGATACTGAGCCAACTCACCTTCATATAATCAAAGCCATTGGCCAACACTATGTTATGGGTTTGTAATGATGGAAAATTTAACCACCCCTGCACTGACAGCTGTATCATTACATGTACCATTGTACCTACAACTATAGATTTGTGTATATTGAATTCAAATCACTGAATTTGCCTACAATGTCTTTCAACAAGCCACAACCTCAAGTAGCCCGAGTTAACGCCTAGCGGGCGTCTTGTTATTATATACTGTGTTGACATTTATCCCGTGAAACTCTGTAATATTAATCATGAAATATTGTGTTTTTGTCCGATTTAAATCAATTCTATATCGAAATGATCACTTGAATCTGGCGAATCGAACGCTGTAGGTTTCGTCTACTTAAAATGTGAAGATCAGATGTTATATGAGAAAATGCGTATTAGCGATTAAAGCGAGACTCGTCTCTAAAATCAAAGGTAATATATCACAACAGCATCAGCATGTTTTATAGTGCCTGTCACTTCATTTATCACTTCATCAATGTTCTTCATTCTTCCATTTACAGCAATTGAGCAACATATTTCAGTACAATTTAGTAGCACATTTAAACAGTTTGATCGATTCAATAAAACATGTAAACATAGATTTGATCGAGTCGGAACAACCTGTTTCGAAATCGCTCATCTTTTACTTTTAGTGTAGGTCTACCGCTATCGGTGTCTGCGATTGTAAGTAGTGTGAGCATGTTTATTATTAATATACTTGCCAGCCTCTTATCACAAATTTGCTAGAGTCTTGAAGTTGATCAATGGCAATGGCGACCAAAGAAGCGTGGATGAATATAAGGTCAGCGCTCGTTTTCATCACTGAAACAGTCATGACGTCATGAGAATAAACACTGAAACAGTCATGACGTCATGAGAATAAAGAAAACGAAATAAGATCACGTCAGTTTGATAGATGGGAATTAGTTGCATTTTGTTGACCAGAAAAATAAAAATAATAAAAATAAAAATAATACAGAAGTGCAGCCCGTTTTA
Organism: Chrysogorgia sp. JL179-B06; assembly: GCA_035772405.1. Classification (NCBI taxonomy): domain Eukaryota; kingdom Metazoa; phylum Cnidaria; class Anthozoa; order Scleralcyonacea; family Chrysogorgiidae; genus Chrysogorgia; species Chrysogorgia sp. JL179-B06. Next base: position 3,647,790 of record JAYKKM010000351.1, on the reverse strand, counting down.
AGACTTGGTGCTACCCCACAGGGGGTAGCCCAAGTAATTAAACTGGATTGCAATTTCAGATTCGCTTGCATTTCCCGTGATAAGGGACTAAACGCCGGTCGATATTAGCACCCTCGCCCTCGCGCCGGAGGGGAAAATATAGACAAACAGCCAGCGAATCACTGCGGATGTCGCTTAACCTGCTTAAGCCTGGTTTCCATATAGTTGTAATTCAATAGCTGACGAGCATATAGTTTAATAACTGACGATTCATGGATGTTGTTCGCGAGTACCGAGCTATTTACCACAGATCGTCGGTTGAATTTCGCGACTAAAAACAAGAAATTAAAGGCAACCTCCGATTTAACTGTGCCATTTACGTTCAACGTATTTATGATTTCATGAGAAAAGAACAGAAAGAAGTTTAGGACAGTGTGGTCGAAACCAAACTGCCCGCATGCGCAGTTTCAACATAAATAGACGACTACTAAACCGCGACATCATGAGTACTAGGGAGAAATCGGCGTCAGAATTACAACCAGGCTTAATTTATGGACGCTCAAACCGCCCGAGCTTCGCATTTCAACGAACGAGCTTCTCACGCCAAGTAACGCGACTACAAAATAACCTTTGCACTTATTCTCTTGTCTGAGGAAAAATACTTCGAAACAATGATATTTCATTAATAATTCGCTCTGTTGAACTTTGAAGTTGTCCTCCAGATCGGCCTTGTGCAAAAATGGTCTATTTCGATTTTGGGCTATTTGCTGAACGGATTTCTAATCATATCCTGTTTACCCATTTGTAATGTTACTAGTTAAGTAAATAAACGTCGATTTATATTGTTTAGTCTTGTGTTTATGGCTCTTCGTTTAAAAGATTTGAGCTGGGCTATTATTTTTATTGTACGTGTACGCTTTCCGCTCGAAAAATCAATCGCCACGATCATATCAAAACAAGCATAGCCCATAATTAATATAATTTACTGAAGACCATGCCGGAAGCGTAATCTACTTATAAATATCAAAGCGCAGCATATTATTTTCATAAAAGCCATTGAGTCGGACACGAGAGTAAAATCATAATATTTAATAAAGTTCTAACGTTTCGTTCCAGTGGTTGCTTCTCAACGAGTTTTTACAGCAAACCCACTTTTACAGGCCTATTGACTTCTTTTGATTCTTTTATTCCGTTCTCGTATAAAAGGGGTCTGGTTTTTTCATTACTCAACCGCCGTTTTAATATTTGTTCTACATATGACATTTTTCATGCCGTCGAACTAGAAACGCTTAAAACGCATTTTCATTAGCAACGGTTACGCTGAGAAATTTCTTGATAGTTGTGTTGCCACTTTTCTTGACAAAGTCCTAACTCTACTAAATTACCTACGCTTCCTAAACTCATTCCTTACTTTTCCTTGCCATTTACTGGATAACATTTCGCTCAAATCCGAACTCAAATGAAAAAACTTTTATCATCGGCTTATCCTCATATTGACATTAGGTATATTGCTTGCCCTTCGGTTAAGCTTTTCCATTTCTTTTCTTTCAAAGACGAGATTCCTCTTCGTCTTAGATCACGTGTCATTTATCAGTTTACGTGTCGAAGCTGCGGAGCTTCGTATGTCGGAGAAACAATCCGAGACCTATACACACGTATAGGAGTGCTTGGAGAATCAAGAGCACTTGGGAATCTCACCTTTCACGGGAAAGAAAAGCACTAACCCTCCTGCCACTAACATCCTTTCTGATCACAATGACACTTGTCACCCTATCTCATTTGATGATTTTAAAATAATTTCTTCTTGCTCTTTTGAGTCTGAACTTCTTCTACGCGAAAGCTTACTCATTCGCAATCTTAAACCTTCTCTAAATGGCAATATTGGTTTTGTGCCACTCTTTCTTTTATAGTATAATCTTACTTTTTGTCTGTCACTTTTATTATAGTATAACTCTCTCTGATTGGTTATTGCATGCATATTTAATTGATGATAACTCTGTATTTATATATTTAGTCTCACTACACTCATGTAAATTATTCTCTGAAGATGTTGTGATAATAACAACGAAACGTTAGAACTTTATTAAATAATGTACTGACATAACTAAGTTTCTTATTACAACCCTTTGCACGTACAATACGGTAAAACCCGCTGACAAGAACCTACATTTAACCAATCAGCCTGGTGAGTTGGGAATACCGTTAGAGGCTGCTTAGCCCACACAGTCACGATATTTTATATAATTTATTTGAATATTACTTCACTGTCTCGCTCTTTCTCTCACAACAACACGTCTCTCTCTACTCTCCTTACGTAATAACACGTAATCACTATTATCATTAAATCCTGATATATTGACAACTGTATCACATCAGTCGTCGCTTCCCACTTAACTAATCCGAACCTAGACAACTGTATCACATCAGTCGTCGCTTCCCACTTAACTATAATCCTAACCTAAATTTAGTGAATATCCCACACACTCCCCATAGTCGTCTCACATTTGAGGCAACTATAACAGTATATGCTCGTTTTAGTACCCCATCCCAAGCTAAACTCTATACGATTATAACTATAAATGTTCAAAGTTCAATTTCCCTAACTGTATAATAGAATGTATATAAGTTTAAAAGTTCAAATAATGGTAAATAGTTCACGTCCGCTTACGCATTGCTTTCTTCGTTGTACGCCACTTCTCGTGGTCGTTCTCTCGCAATTTTGGCTGCTTCCCTTCGAGATCGGAATGCGGCTGCATCAGCGTTCAAAGGCGTCGTCTTTGTTCTGTCGCAGGACAGCTCCAGGGGATAGAGGTGCTGGATTGCCCTTTCCATATGAGACTTGCCGGCTCGTAGTTTTGCTCCCCTGACCACTCCATCCGTACCAATGACTAGCGCTTCCATTTGCTCCTGTTCCTCGATTCACCCTTGATGACCACGACATCTCCAACTTCGAGGAAAAGTTGTTTCCTTCGATGCTGTCTCTCACGAAGGCCTTTCAAGTATTCTGATGACCACCTTCCCCAAAGGACGTCTTTGCATCTTTTGATGTATCTTGCACGCTTACGAAGATCACTATCTGGAATGTGCTGCTCCTCTCTCTCTCAGGTAGTAGGTTCGGCCGTGCAAACTGCAATGCGTTCGGCGTCAGCAGTGGCAATTGGACATCATCTTCGATGTAGCCAAGTGGACGGTTGTTGAGGGTGAATTCTATGTAGAGAAGGACATCTTGAAGTTCCTCCCAGGTGAGGTAGCCGTTACCAATGGCCTTGTACAACGCTTGTTTTACCAGACCAACCATTCGCTCAAACTGACCACCCCACCACGGTGCTCGGCTAAGGTTGAACTGCCACTTGATCTTCATTTTGGCGAGAACATCGTTAAATTTCTCGTCTTGCATCACCTGGCTCAACCATTTTGCCGCTGCCACGAAAGTTTTTCCATTATCGGAATACACTTTCTCGGGACGTCCCTTTCTTGCGATGATATGCTTGAATGAAGCGAGGCATTCTTCCGTGTTCATGGTCTTTGCTAGTTGGAGGTACAGCGCTCGAGTTAAGCTACATGAGTACAACATAATGTAGGCTTTACCTTCTTGTTTTCCACTTTTACGATAACGAATCGGTCCGGCGTAGTCCACACCAATAACTTGAAAGGGCGTCGTCCCTTCCGTACGATCTTTCCGCAGGTTTCCGGGTGGTGGAGCCGCTAGCGCTGTTGCGTGGAACCGTCTGCATCCATGGCAACGTTTAATGACCCGTCTCGCAAGTTGTCTCAATCTTGGGACCCAGTAGGTTTCGCGTATTCTCGCCATCGTCAAACCCGCTCCCCCGTGGAGGGTGACGTCGTTGGCATGCTCCACTTGTTTCTAGAGATCCATCCGAAGATTCTCAGGGTCTTCCACAGACTCCACTTCCTTAGCAGGTCGTCCAGGTCACCGTCGTCTTCGATCGCCATCTTGAACAGCTCTTTCACCGGTTTGGACTCCGCTTGGCTCTCTTCACTTGATGTGGTAACAATGTCGGCTGGCCAATGGTGTGGGGACGATAACCATTCAGGACCCTTCCACCTTTTCACTCACATCTTCTCCTTCGCTCCCTAGGTCGGCTAGATTCTCTTGACTTCCCACATGTCGCCACTGGATATAATCTTTCGCTTGGATCTTGCGCACGCGATTTCCAACGAACTGTTTGAAGTCGCCATCGCCACGTATCCAGTGAAGGGCCACGGTGCTGTCAAGCCAGCCAAATACTTGTTTCACAGGAAGCCATTGGAGTGTTTCCCGGACGTTCTGCACTAAATTGGTAGCCATATGTGCGGACACGAGCTCCAGGCGCGGGATGGTGAGACCCTTCTTAGCCAGACGTGATTTCTCAGCCACGAGCCCTTGGGTGGTGTCCGATGCTTGTACCACTACTGCTATAACGGTAGCTGCCACACCCTGACCGCTTGCATCACCAAACGCATGGAGGCTGATGGATTGTATTTGATCTTCGAAGTTGACTAAACTCCTCGGTACACTCACTTCACTAGGCAACTTCCGTTCCCAATTCGTCCACTTCTTCATCAGTGCTCCCGGTAGATTGAAGGTATTCGTTCGTCAAAGGCGTCTCTGTACAATAATTTTCCTAGCAGGGTCATCGGTGAGACGAGCCCAAGTGGGTCGTAGATTTTCGCCACTTTTCCTGGAATCCCTCTTTTGGTTGGTTCTGTTTGTTTGGTTGGGAAGGCAACTTTGACGAGATCCCTTTTCTTGTCCCAGGATAAGCCAAATGTCCACACTCCCCTGTCTTCGCAACGAGTTGTTGTTTGGCTTAACTCTCTTCTAATTCACACGGCGGATCCCCGTCAGTTTCCAGGGCTGGCACGTTTGAATGCCACTTGTGCAGCTGGAAGGTCGCGTCGCTAAATATGGAGGTGGCTGTTTCCTTCAGTTTCCTGATCTGCGCTGTAGTTTCTCCTCCAGTGACGAGGTCGTCAACATAAAGGCTTTTCTGTATCTCCTCGACGATCTCTGGGTGCGCCTGCTTGTAGGACTCCAAATGTTCTTGGATAACTCCCCCGAGGAGGAATGGCGATGGGGCCAAACCAAAAAGCGCTCGCGTGAATCGCATCGTTTCGACTTCTTTCGTCTCCAGATTTTTCAACCAATGAATCCTCATGGCGTCGCGGTCTTCTTCTCGAATGCGCACCTGGAGGAAGGCTTGCCTATTGTCTCCTGCTATGACCACTGGGTGGAATCTGCCACGGACTACTTGGACCTCCTTTCCGACTCGCGAGGTATGTCCAGTATAGCCATCGGATAGCAGATGGTAACAGACGGTAACAGATTGTAACAGATGGTAGCAGGTAGTAACAGATCGTAGCAAATGGCAACAGACGGTAACAGATTGTAACAGATTGTAGCAGGTAGTAACAGATCGTAGCAGATGGAAGTAGATGGTAACAGACGGTAACAGATTGTAACAGACGGTACTACCGACAGTACCGATGGTGCTGATGGTAACAGACGGTAGCAGGGAATAACAGATCGTAGCAGATGGATGCAGATGGTAACAGACGGTAGCAGGTAGTAACAGATTGTAGCAGATGGAAGCAGATGGTAACGGACGGTAGCAGGTAGTAACAGATGGTAGCAGATGGAAGCAGATGGTAACAGACGGTAACAGATTGTAACAGATGGTAGAGGACTTAGAATAGATGGAGAGTAGGACGGATGCTACCGATGGTACCGATGGTGCAGATGGTAACAGACGGTAACAGACGGTAGCGGGTTGTAACAGATCGTAGCAGATGATAGCAGACGGTAACAGACGGGAACAGATTGTAACAGATTGTAACAGATGGTAGGGGATTTAGAATAGATGGAGAGTAGGACGGATGCTACCGATGGTACCGATGGTACCGATGGTACCGATGGTGCAGATGGTAACAGACGGTAACAAACGGTTGCGGGTAGTAACAGATCGTAGCAGATGGTAGCAGACGGTAACAGACGGTAACAGATTGTAATAAATGGTAGGGGACTTAGAATAGATGGAGAGTAGGACGATGCTACCGATGGTGCATATAGTAACAGATCGTAACAGATGGTAGCAGACGGTAACAGACGGTAAACAGATTGTAACAGATGGTAGGGGACTTAGAATATATGGAGAGTAGGACGGATGCTACCGATAACAGACGGTAACAGACGGTAGCAGGTAGCAACAGATCGTAGCAGATGGTAGCAGACGGTAACAGACTGTAACAGATTGTAACAGATGGTAGGGGACTTAGAATAGATGGAGAGTAGGACGGATGCTACCGATGGTACCGATGGTACCGATGGTGCAGATGGTAACAGACGGTAGCAGACGGTAACAGACCGTAACAGATTGTAACAGATGGTAGGGGACTTAGAATAGATGGAGAGTATGACGGATGCTACCCATGGTACCGATGGTGCAGATGGTAACATACGGTAACAGACGGTAGCAGGTAGTAACAGATCGTAGCAGATGGTAGCAGACGGTAACAGACGGTAACAGATTGTAACAGATGGTAGGGGACTTAGAATAGATGGAGAGTATGACGGATGCTACCGATGGTACCGATGGGAACAGACGGTAACAGACGGTAGCAGGTAGTAACAGATCATAGCAGATGGTAGCAGACGGTAACAGACGGTAACAGATTGTAACAGATGGTAGGGGACTTAGAATAGACGGAGATTATGACGGATGCTACCGATGGTACCGATGGTGCAGATGGTGCAGATGGCAACAGACAGTAATAGGTAGTAACAGATCGTAGCAGATGGTAGCAGACGGTAACAGACGGTAACAGATTGTAACAGATGGTATGGGACTTAGAATAGATGGAGAGTATGAGGGATGCTACCGATGGTGCAGATGGGTAGCAGGTAGTAACAGATCGTAGCAGATGGTAGCAGACGGTAAAAGACGGTAACAGATTGTAACAGATGGTAGAGAACTTGGAATAGATGGAGAGTATCACCGATGGTGCAGATGGTGCAGATGGTACAGATGGAGGGTTCGGTAATAAAGTACTGGGAAGGAGTGATGGCATTGCGTCGTTTTATCGTCGGAGAGTGCTAGGTGGCTTTTCCTGTATGAGTTGTTGGGTTTAGTGTTTTTAAAAGTTGATGTGTTTCGCCGTTTTGTATGTGAGTTCATTTTTGGGGAAGATGTTGAAGAAAGTGCGATTAATTCTGTTTTGAGACAGGTATCAGTCGCTCGTTGTTTGCCGTTTGATGCGTGAATTTCAAAGTTCCTTCAAGACGCACAGTTTCATGGCAAGATCCTTATATTCCATATATTCTATGAGTAGAGGAATTGATATTGAGCTAGAAACGAACGCTCACTGCTGTAAATATTGCCATTGTATTGGACAAGGCCATCGTAATCGAAGCCGTTGAGAATATTATAGAACACGCTGACAGACGACGGCACAAAGAGTGCGGTTCACAATATTCGACAAACTCTTGAGTCGGACATCACTATACAAAGTGATTTAAACGACTTTTATAAACAGCTTATTATGTCGTAAGAAGATAACCAAACAACAAGAAAACGTAATAAATTTAGGTAGTTATAAGGCTAGAAGCCAGTTTCACAAATCAAAACAATTTTATAAGCTAACAAGACGCCCGCTAGGCGCTAACTCGGGCACTTGAGTTAGTGGCTTGTTGAAAGACATTGTAGGCAACTTCAGCGATTTGAATTAAATAACACAAATCTATAGACCTTATTCAAAAATGGCTGCCGAATTAGTATTCTTTTATATGCATATAAATTGGCCCTTATGACCTAGTTTTAAAGTAAGAATCCTTTTCAATTTCGTACATGAATACGAGTTCATAAGGGTCAATTTATATTAATATAAAAGAATACTAATTCTGGGGCGATTTTTGAATAAGGTCTATAGTTGTAGGTACAATGTTACATGTAATGATATTGATACACCTGTCAGTGCAGGGGTGGTTAAATTTTCCATCATTGCAAACCCATAACATAGTGTTGGCCAACGACTTTGATTATATAAAGGTGTAGTTGGCTCAGTATCCAAGCTGGCTTACTGAGAAGTCTGCCCCACCAAATGAGCCATCCTGTTTGCTGACCTAATCCAGTTCTAGCCAACAGGGTCAGCCTGGCAAGCAAGCCGGCCTGTGCTCATGTAATAACAATTCATATGGTCAGTCTGGCAAACAGGTTCAGTTTGAGCAAGCATTAAATCAGTTAATCTTTTTCTCAGTGTATAAGGCATAGCAGTAAATCAAACCATTTAGCTGGCAGTAGCAAGGTGTCATAAGCTATTATAAACAGTTTAAAGAAATGTAATTCAAAATCATTATTTCTTTGAAGATATATAACATTTTGAGCCAGTAAACATATTCATAATTTTAGCATATTTATTATTTGAGAGGCTTTATACATACTAGTGACTAGTGCAGTGGGCCGGCCAGCTACAATCATGGCCAAAAGTTTTCGGGACAGTGTCGGTAAATGGCGCTGCGTTTCCTATTTGCTTTGTTAACTCACTATTTCATTATTTAAACTTTATTTTTGCTATGTTATAGCGAGTCCGCCCCTCCCCCGTGCAATGTTGAGTGTTTGAGATGTATATAAGATAATGCAATACAATGTGGTGACGAATGGCATTCCTACATTAAGTTTCACATAAAAGTCGCTAAATTATAAATATCAATTCACAGCAAATTACACGGCATTCATAGCAAATTGCGTGGCCCAAACCAAAATACTTTGGCATTATACTATTATTTCGCCATGTTTTATTTTTTTAATTACCATGTTCAGTGTGTGATATGTTGGCATATGAAACATGAACAAAATTTCATAAATAACAACACTGAATGGGGGGAGGCGGGGGGAAGTTGAAATTGCGACATGAAATTAACGCAAGTGTCCCGCTACATTTGGCCATGATTGTAGCTAATTGTAATATAAAGACAGATTACTGCATAGTTAACTATGTTACTGTCTCGGTTAGCGAGCCAACTCGCTTTCCATGGGTGTCAGAGATTTATATACTGTGTGTTCATTTGTAAGCATTCGCATATAATAATATGAAAAATCGATACAAACTTACTGATAACCCAGAACATTTTGGAGCTCCAAGCTTACAGGTAAAATATCAAGTGAAACAAGGTTATTCAATGGCAACATTGCATAGTCATCACTCATCATAGATGAATTGATCAAACCATTTAGCTGGCAGTAGCAAGGTGTCATAAGCTATTATAAACAGTTTAAAGAAATGTATTTCAAAATCATTATTTCTTTGAAGATATATAACATTTTGAGCCAGTAAACATATTCATAAGTTTAGCATATTTATTATTTGAGAGGCTTTATACATACTAGTGACTAGTCCAGTGGGCCGGCCAGCTAGCTAATTACTCGGATAGCCGAGTCTAGGTTTCCCGCGATATTATTTTTGGGGGGGAGATTTGGCCCCAACAGGCTTTGCGAAACTCAACGTCGCACCCAGACTTTTCACCCGCTCAGCGGACTATATTACATGTGGATTCTTTCTTTTCGTTGGTTGCTTGGAAGAAAGTGTACGAAGTCAGTTATGTTGCTGGGAAGTATCTTGTTATCGCGTAGACCTACTCTAAAAGATGCCGAGCGATTTCGAAACGGGTTTGTCCGCCATCTGATGAAAACTTATATGAATGCCAATCTTACAATGAATACCAATCTTACTATGAATGCCAAACTTACTATGAATGCCAGTCTTACACTGAATGCCGAAACTTACAAAACTAAAAACGAATATAAACTTGAATACAACGTTACCTGTGTCATTGAGTTGCTCAAATGATGTAAATAGAAGCACAAAGAACGTACTTGACGAAGCCAAGTTGCAAGTGTCAGGTAAACATTCACCCGAGGAGATTCGACATTATATGAACGCTGTATGGAAATTATACATTTGTATTGAGGTAACTTTATTAATATTTATGATTTGTTTTATTGTTGCCTATATTGTTTATTGTGTTACAAATGTCGTGCGAAATAAATTCGATGATTTTCAACATATCGTTTCATCAAGTATGTCTTTTATATTATCAATTGTCCATGAACAGTCGCATGTTTTGCCTAATAATTCAGAAAGCACGTTGCCATGGAATAATCCTGCTTCTCTTAACATTGTACCTGTATATGAGAATGTAAAAAGTTCCCAGTTATCAGTACAACTTTCCGCTGATATTGACCCAGAGACTTTAAACACAAAGGAATGTAGATCTCGTTATGCTAAATTTATTGTGATTAAGGTAAACAACCGCCATGTTGGTCGACGTGATTAAATGACTTTGCCATACAGTAACTGGTATCATAATATTATAATGAAAGAGAAGACAAATTAACACTGGAGTGGAGTAAAGTGCTAAAGCCATTTAATCATCAATGCACAGTCAACAAAGTCAACAGTCAGACAGAAATTCACTGGCATAATTCCCATCACTAGCACTAGGCCATTGAAAATATTATGATTCATGATTACAAACTCAGTGGAATTTCAAGTCGCCATTCATGCAGCCAAAGAAATTACCATATCCAATGTCCACCAAAATAACTTTGCTTTAACCACATGCTTGAATCGATGGAATGCATTGCCATAATCAAACCAAGCAACTGTCAACAAAGTACATCTCTCTTTTATAAATAATTTTCATGTGGAGTTGTTAAAGAAGACTATAAATAGCAAAAATGGTCTGAATATATCGAACATAAACAGTGTGACTATGTCTTATAAAGAATGTTCATGTTCTGTTGCCGTGGCAATTGCAAATCATCAGATGTATGTCACAAATAAATCATTATCCTGGTCCAAATATCCATCAAAACAGTTTAGCATCTCGAGACAAATTTAAAAAAACGAAAATTGTTAACACTATCAAAACAGTATATAAACAGCAACTGAAATTAACTAGAATATATGTACACAAAATGTCACAATACTGTGTCATGTACCGATGTACGTCACTTCAGTTTAATAATTGACAGTAAAATACCATATGCAGTAAATGTTGTCCAGATCTAGGTTCTCCATACATGTATAATATTAATAAATAGAAAAAATTAAAAATTATCCTTTGTTCCAACTGTCTAACATGCTCATTGGGGGCCATGCATAGTGCATACCCCACAAGCCGCCCGCAGAGAGCCGGCTCGCAGGCTATCCGAGTTAACGCCTATCGGGCGTCTTGTTGTAATATAAAGACAGATTACTGCATAGTTAACTATGTTACTGTCTCGGTTAGCGAGCCAACTCGCTTTCCATGGGTGTCAGAGATTTATATACTGTGTGTTCATTTGTAAGCATTCGCATATAATAATATGAACAATCGATACAAACTTACTGATAACCCAGAACATTTTGGAGCTCCAAGCTTACAGGTAAAATATCAAGTGAAACAAGGTTATTCAATGGCAACATTGCATAGTCATCACTGTTGTCAGAGATTTATATATCATATAATAATATGAACAATCGGTACAAACTTACTGATAATAACAGTTTGGAGTCCCATTTAAGCTTACAGGTAAAACATCAAGTGAAACAGGCCAACAGGGTAAAATTCGAATATAATATATGAAACAATAAACTGTAGCATCGATTTTATTTTGTATAACATAACAATAAACAATACAGGCAACAAAGCATGAAGGGCTCCGCTCGAAACGTCAGTATCTCGTCACTAAATTCTTGGCAGTTTACCACCTTTTCACTTTGCTATATAAAAATATTACTGTTACCTCAGAACAGTTGACATATTTCCATACAGCATTCATATGTCGAGTCTCATATTTCTCGAAATCGTAGACCAACCCATTTCGAAAGCGATCGGGATTGTGAGCGTATATAAGATCAAGATACTTGCCAGGCACATCAAAGATTTTCAGTGAAGAGCACTCAAAGAAAGGTGATCAGATGAGTAAATAAATTACAATGGCGCATGAATATAGGCATTATGCCAGGCGGTTCGCCAGAATCTATCCAGTATAAATACTTATGAGATTGGTGGCGCGCGCAGTACTTATAATAGGCAGATTACCAATCTCGACCCTGCCACACACTAGTACCAGTCCGACATGAGGCCATATTCTCGCGCACGTAAACAAGTCGTTGCGCAATTGAGCGTTCATTTCTGTTCAACTGCGATACCGCGTGAAGTTTGCATAATTACTCAGTGTTTTACTATTCAGTCTACTCTCAGCTTATATCTAATTTGCGCAAAAATTATTAACAACGTTTAACAAGCAAAAGCATATTCGATTCCTCGAAAGCAATTTTCCTCATCATATTTGTAGTTCTTGCCAAATTTATTGTCTATTGATTTCTATTATGTCGTTCACCGAGACTCAGATTTCGACTCTTCTTACTTACTTTACGAATGGTATGGTTGGCGTGGGTGGTAATTTTTCCACGCAAATAAATGCTGCGGCAGCCGAAACAGGACTTACGGAAAGGCAGGTTAAGGTAAGCTTCCATAATTTACATATTTTACGATGCTGTATATAAATTGTACAGGTCACGGCCGTCACGCAATGTTCAGAATTCACGCAACCAGCAAACTTCAACAAATCCTGTTACATTGCCATTGGTTGGTGTTAACAGCATTCCAAGAAAAGACCGGTCAAAGAGTGCGTGGAACGTATTTCAAAAAGAATACGCAACTACAGCAGGTTATTTTACCAGTCAGCATCACTCAAGACTAGACAGCTTATATTATAGTTTTAATTTATTTAATCAAGGGAATACGTGCGATCATATATATATATATATATATATATATATATATATATATATATATATATATATATATATTATATATATATATATATATATATATATATATATATATATATATATATATATATATATATATATATATATATATAAATATATATATATATATTGATTTACTAGTTCAGCGCTCTTACCATATATATATATATATATATATATATATATATATATATATATATATATATATATATATATATATATATATATATATATATATATATATATATATATATATATATATATATATATATATATTGATTTACTAGTTCAGCGCTCTTACCATATATATATATATATATATATATATATATATATATATATATATATATATATATATATATATATATATATATATATATATATATATATATATATATATATATATATATATATATATATATATATATATATATATATATATATATATATATATATATATATATATATATATATAACTACAGACGGTACCGTTTCGGCCTTTTGGGCCTCATCTCAGATTAGTGCATAGCTCGTTCAACATGGCGGACGTGAAATTTGTGGCTCCGTTATTTGTCTTATTTATATTATGTACATCCTTCATTGGTGTCAAGCACACACCAGTTGATCTTGGTATTGCTCAAAACTACTCTACTACAAACAAGGATGCATTTGAGCCTCATGGACATATGCCTTGTTGGTTTATCTGCATTTATAACGAACGAAATATGGTTCGAATGAAAATTCAACTGCGTCTCCTTTTGAAGACCAAGCGATCTAAAGCCTCGACAAATTATTATCACAACTCTTCTGCGACTTTTCGTCCTATAATTCAATTGATGCACGATGTGGAACTCAACCCTGGCCCTGAACTTTCAACTAAATATTCGCTGTCTTTACATTAATGCGAGAAGTTTAGTCAACAAGACCGATGAACTGCAAGCCCTTGCAATCGATGTCGATCTCCTTGCAGTCACCGAGACGTGGTTGAAACCAACGATTTTGGACAGCGAAATTGTACCGAACTCGGATTTTACTATTCACCGAAGGGACAGAGCAGAACTCAATGATAAACGTGGTGGTGGTGTGATGTTAGCTATTCGTAATATTATTCCTAGTTTCAGAAGACTTGATCTCGAAAGCTCGGCAGAAATTCTTGCATGTGAACTACGGCCATCAGGCAAGAAAAAGGTACTTTTTGCTGTTTTCTATCGACCTCCAAGCTCTGATCTCTCTTATCTTAAAGAATTCACCAAATTTTTACGCTTTGCTTCAAAGGCAAAACTTGAAAATATTGTAATTGCGGGTGATTTCAATCTACCTAACATCGACTGGATCAATATTAATGCTACTACTGATAACTCTATTTACTCTCATTTTATTAAAACAATCAATGACTATTTCCTCTGGCAGGTCATAGACTTTCCGACGCGAGAGAACAATATTTTGGATTTAATATTGACAAGTATCCCTGAGAAAGTTACTAATATTGAAGGCTCTCAAGACATACTAGACACCGACCATAAACTTGTCAAATTTTGCATAAATTTACGAATTGCTAAAAAGCCTAAGACTGAACGCCGTGTTTACAACTTTAAAAGGGCTGATTGGCAAGGTCTCAAACAAACCCTTGATACTGTCCCCTGGGACATTTGCTTTGTCGACGATGATGTAAATGAGTCTCTTTCAAATTGGACTGACATGTTTCTTTCAGCTGTGAATTTGCATATTCCTATTTGTAAAGCTAGAAACGTTAATGATCACCCTTGGCTAGATTACGAGTTGCTGAAACTACTTAAGCGTAAAAACAAACACAGAACTATTGCATCTAACTCTGGTAGACCCGAAGATTTTATTAGATATTCGCAAACGCGTCGTGCCACTAAGAAAATGATCAAGCAGAAAAAGAAACTCTATGCTTCAAAACTTAAAGACTCAATACGCGAAAACCCCAAACGTTTCTGGTCATATTATGTTAAAACCACTACTAATCAAAACCGATCTCCCTATTTCTTAAGAGAAGGGCAGCGCTTTGTTTCTGCGACCAAAGACAAGGCTGACTTGTTCAATGTTTACTTTCAGTCTGTATTTAATATACCCGATGACAATGCAAACCATTTGGTCTTGCCTACATGCATAAATACAGAAATATTGTTATCAAAGATAAGATGACCTGCCAGGGTACATTAAAAATAAGTCTAAGATTGCACTATTTGCTGACGACTCCAAATTGTACAAGACCATCTCAAATTTATCGGATTCAGAAGCTCTTCAAGAAGACCTTTCCTGTCTTTCTGACTGGTGCAAAGATTGGGACATGGACTTCAATACATCCAAATGTAAGGCCCTAAACATCTCCAAAAAGAAATCGCCTACTGTGCGGAATTACCAGCTTAATAATGACCCACTGGCCACTGTAAAAGAGATCACTGACTTGGGAATTTCCATCAACGACAAGCTGCTTTGGTCCTCGCATATCGGTCAGATATCAAAACGAGCCAACCGCACTTTGGGTCTTGTGAAAAGAATATGCAGGGATTTTCTGGACTCCGAAACTCGCAAACTCCTATACTGCCAAATTGTACGCCCCATATTGGAATATGCAAGTGAACTATGGTCTCCATACACCATCAAACACCAGATGATATTGGAAAACGTGCAACGCAGGGCAACAAAATTTATATTAAACTATCCTGATCACCTTAATTACAAACAGCGCCTCCTTAAGTTATCCCTGTTACCTTTGGAGCATAGAAGAGATTTGAAAGACACAATTCTCTTATTCAAACATAGACTAGGCTTAATAGTTCTAGATTACCCATCTTTACAACAGTGCTCTGTCCAAAATCGTATAATTACCCGAAATTTTTCCTCCCTAAATTACAAGACACAGCGAGCATCTCAAAATTATTTAAAATATTCCTATTTTCACCGTGTGGTTTCCACCTGGAACTCGCTACCATTAGACGTCAAAAGTTCAACCAACTTAGTAACTTTTAAAAAAGTTATCTTGGATTATTACACGATGAAACTTGATTCCTATATTCTTCCTGACGAAAGACGTACTGTACTTAACTAATTTTAGACTGAATACTGTAATATCTTACTAATTCAATATTTTATCATGTTTTTTAGCCATCAGGGGTTTGATGTCAATTGGGGCTTTGCCCTGTTTCTTTCTCCTGTTGTCACTGTAAAGCTGATAACTAATTTAATAAATTCAAATTCAAATTCAGTGTAGTGCTGATGAGCAGGATGAAGATGACTGCTATATACAGTCACCCTTGATGCACACAAAATGTGGGACATCAAGAACCATGCCAGAGCGCTCAACTGCAAGCAGTGAGCGTGCGCACAATGCGTAAGCGACAATGGTTCATCCTGTAGAGCGCTCAATATGACCTAAAGGTCATAGAGCGTATCTAACTACAGCAGGTTCCGTTTCGGCCTTTTATATATATATTTATATTTATATATATATTTATATTTATATATATTTATTTATGATATTTTTTGCATAATTTGAAGGGGAAGCTGGACCTCGTTCAAGGAATGAGTGGCTTTAATAAGTCAGCGTCCGTAAAATTTAAAGGACTGTCTGATGAAGACAAAACAAAATATACTCATTGGCTAATGAACCAATTGCTACAAACTTGTCTGAAATGCAGACTGTCAACAAGATTAGTAGCATATTTGGTAAATTACGAGATAAAACGGCAAGTAGCAGAGGGATGTTTAATTAAATGTCATGAATTACAAACCTTGGTATTGGTCTAATTATTATTATAATATTTATTTTATGCAATATTTATATATTTATTATTATATGTGACCTTCCATATACCTTATCGAAATTGCGTTCAAACGGCAAAAAAAACCAAACTGTCAAACATATCGTAAGCGTTCTTCGCGACGGTTCGTGCGTTTAGCTTGCGTCACTGCAGACAGTAATTTGAGACTATTCAAACTAATTTGCTTGATCACCTTGGCTTTTACAGTTGTTTTGGCCACAATTCGGCAAACCTATGGCAAACGACATTTCTAAGGAGATCAAAATAGCGATTTACAAAGACGCTTTTCGAAATGTTCGCAAACCAAAGAAACAAACATCCGGTGTGAGCATAGTGATGTTGACCGTCAATGAATGTGCACGTAGCTGTGCAGCATTGCCTGAGTATAGAACCGAGTAAGAATATTAAAATGTATGAGTGTAGAACCGATCATTCGTTAGTAAAGTCATTTCTGATGAAATAAAAGATTGAAATGAAAGAAACGCGAGAGCCAGCGACGCGCGCGGAGGCATTCTATGACAGGCGGTTCCCTTTCTAGATTACGATATTAATTAAAACACATGGTACTAATTTTAGCAGCGTTCGAACGGTCTATAGTCAGCCGTTGAAAGGCGTTTAGCAGCGTTCGAACGGTTCTATTCAGCCGTTCGAACGGTTCTATTCAGCCGTTCGAACGGTTCTAATCAGCCGTTTGAAGTTTGAACGGCGTTTAGCAGCGTTCGAACGGTTGTAGTCAACCATTCGAACGGTTCTAGTCAGCCGTTCGAACGGCGTTTAGCGGCGTTGAAATGCTTACCTAACGCCGTGCGAACGTTTGAACTTGTTCGAATTTGTTCTCAGATTGGTTCAGTGAATGCTTAGAAGAATTTAAAATATTTGTTAAATTGTTTTTTTCACACAATTGGTTTTTTGTGTAATATATGGATGGGTAATGAGACCTAAATTATCCAGTGATGTTTGCTATAGCTTCTCTGGTGCTATAAAATTTACTTATATTGTGTACCAATAAATTATCCATTGTAGTGCAAAACTCTTGAAGAATATGGCTGCCATACACTGGTGATTGGGTTCCGTCACAATCAAGTGTTTCTGGCAGAATCGCAAAGCATTGCAAACAGACTTAGTTCGTCAACTTTGCAACTAATTCATTCAAATATGTTTTCTGGAGAAAGTTCAGGTAAAATTTTAAAATTTTAAAGTATATATCATAACAACATTTAGTATATATAATATAAATCAGTTTTGTTGTACGGTATATATAATATTTCTTATCCTTCAGGTATCAGATACCAAAAGTGTGATGAAGAGGAAAGATTACGGAAAGATGTTGTTTAACTCCAAATATCGTAAGTGTTAACGCCAGGATATACATCAGTAAATCACACAATCTGGTAAACAAATGGCTTTATTATAAAGTCGTAAAGACAGCTAAGGTTGTAGCAATAACAGGGACAACTTTACGACAAGAAAATATGTTCCTTCACGGCCAAGAGGGGCCTGCGATCAACGATAACAATAAGTACCGCTGACCGGTACTGGCCGTGTATTGCATTATTTGTTGAACATTTTGTTGTACTGCATGGTGTACATTTATGGTGTGCTTGTATGAAGCTATAATGCATTGTCAATTATCAATGTTAATTATTAAACTGGTCATGTACCCTTCCCTGAAGGTGCCAGTGTCAATTAATATTTTAAAAATAGAAAATGGCTGCCCATGTGAATAGGGCTGGTTTTTGGGAAAATTTGTGTAAACCTGATCGAGCCATATAGCATTAGTACAGTGTAGTTTTGAATTTAGTAGTTTTGAATTAAGTAGTTTTGAATTGTCCCAAAATTCCTTGAGTTTAATGTATCCATTAATTATCATTAAATCATGACATCATAACCATATGTTTACATATTAGCTTGAATGCCAATTTGTAATTGACTCACTTATCACAGAAATTAACTCACTTGTCACAGAAATTAACTCACTTATCACAAAATTAACTCACTTATCACAAAATTAACTCACTTATCACAAAAACGGTAGGTGATCACTAGATAGGCCGAATTTTCATTTTAATATTTTTGCTCTGTATAACTCACTGAAAAATGGGGTGCCATTTATTACCTAAAGGACCACATTCTCGACCACATTGGCATTCGAGTGGTGGCCATTTTGTCGTGAATTTCTGGTAATGAGCTTTAAATACACTGAATATTTACCATATTTCAGGATTAATGTGCTTCAAACCGGCGCTAGTACATATGTTAAAACCAATATTTTTCTTTTTTTCTTTTTAACAGGGCAAGCAACTGGCAAAACAGCTTCTTTTCCATACAAACGTATGCGTGAGTTTGAAGTAGAAGGCTTACCAGGAATTACTTTCAAAAAACCAGTGCTTATGGAACATGTCAGCTGAAGCAAATACTAGAATCAAAAGATAATATAAAGATTAGAGTAAAGGAGGTTCCATTTACAACATCTAATTCTACTGCTACTTTAACTTCTACTCAGTCTCATTCTCAATCACCTTTTACTGCTATCTCTACTACAACACAAACTGTTACTACTTCTGCATTTACCTGTGCACCTATCTTTACCCATACTCTTTATCCTCCCTCTTCTACATGTACCTCTACCTGGTCCTCCTCTCTTACTTCTAATCCTAACTCTGCTACTGCTTCTACCTCTATCTCTACATTTATCCCCAATCTTTCCACTGCCACTACCTCTGGCTCCACTTTTACCCCTAATCCTACCTACAGCTCCACTTTTACCCCCAATCCTAACTCTGCTTCTGCTTCTACCTCTGTCTCTACATTTATCCCCAATCTTTCCACTGCCACTACCTCTGGCTCCACTTTTACCCCTAATCCTACCTACAGCTCCACTTTTACCCCCAATCCGAACTCTGCTTCTACCTCTGTCTCTACATTTATCCCCAATCTTCCGACTGCCACTACCTCTGGCTCCACGTTTACCCCTAATCCTATCTACAGCTCCACTTTTACCCCCAATCCGAACTCTGCTTCTACCACTGTCTCTACATTTATCCCCAATCTTTCCACTGCCGCTACCTCTGGCTCCACTTCTACCCCGACCTCTGTGTTTACTTTTACCTCGAATCCTACCTCTGTCGCTATCTCTAATTCTACCTCTTATTCTACCTGTACCCATACCTCTATTTCTACTTCTGCCTCTGACTTAACCTCTGCATCTACTACATTCACGTCTACCCCTACCCATTCCTCTATACCTACTGATGTCTGTGCTTCACCTCTGCTTCTACGTCAACCTCTACTGATTCCTCTACTGCCACATCTGCTTCTACCTCTGCTTCTACGTCAACATCTACTGATTCCTCTACTGCTACATCTGCTTATACCACTTCTTCTACGTCAACCTCTACTGCTACTGCTACATCTGCTTCTACCTCTGCTTCTACGTTAACATCTACTGATTTCTCTACTGCTACCTCTGCTTCTACGTCAACATATACTGATTCCTCTACTTCTGCCTCTACTTCTACCTCTGCTCCTGCCTCTACCTCCATCTCCAGTCACGCTAGAAGAACCAGAAAACCTTATTCAGTTGGACAAAGGCCAACGATAAAAAGTAAGTACATTCCTACTAAAGTTTCCTTAACGAACCTTAAGTTATATTACTCCATAGCATCTTGAAATGAATAACATTGATTTCTTATATATTTATAAATAATTTAACTGTACAACACGTTTCCTGTGTACAACTTATCAGAGCAAGTTCCAATTAGAGGCCAAAATTGTGGACTAAATTATTTAAAAACTCATTAAATAAAATGATGGAATACCATGTATTTATCATTTTCCCTCGTCGATTAATAATAATTACGAATTTTCGTGAAACGATATAATTTTGGCGAATTTAAATCCAAATATATTGAATAATCCAACTTACAAGCGGATGGGTATTCCATAGCTATAGGAATATGTATAATTTATTGTTTTCATTTAAAACTAGTATATCCATTCTGGTCTAAAGTAGCGGTGAAGAACAGAAAGAAAGAATATATTGGTGAGGGAATCATTGTACCAGGTTTCGAAACGGAAGACAATGCAGTATCGCCACATCTCGGTCTCAACAAGAAGATATTTATGACAACTGTATTTGGTACGGAGATTTTTCTTTATCTTATATACCAGGCTCTCTTTCTTATATACCAGGCTCTCTTAACCTAACTCTTTCCACAATTTTCACGCAATTTTCCTATCTAATTTTCATTTCTACAATTTTGTATTTTTTCTAGATTGCAATGATGACATAGAAATAGTTAAAGGAAATTACATGATTTGTTCCTTTAACCGTTTAACACCAATAGATCAAAACTGTCAGGAAGGAGCCGGGGGACTGCTTGGGGTACCAATTTGTACCAAAGCTAAGAAAATAAAACCTGAAACCGAAGATAAAGAGCTTTGCGGGACGTTAGCATGCCAGGTTCCTCTGAATGACAATGTGAACTGGGTAATATGTGATGCCTTGGGTTGTGGAAAGTGGTTCCATCTGGAGTGTGTTGGAATTAAAAACGATACCCTAGATTTACCTAGGAAATGGTTTTGTGGTTGCTCAAAATCCACTGCACTTAGTTGTTTCAGGTAAAAAAAATAAGTCACAAAATCTTAAAATAAGCACGTGCGAGTTTCGAAAATTATTTTCCTGAACATAATTTGCTGAAAATTTACTATATTTTTGTTTTGGAAAAAAGTGTGCCTCTTCAGTCCCCATAAGTGAATTCGTCAGTTAATTTTCAACGTACTTGTGATGTCGTTTTTTAGTAAGGAAAAAGTGCAGTATCAAAGACTAAGCGAGATGCTCGCTGTTCTACCCCTGTGTTGAGGTATTTCATTCTTCTTGTTATATTGCCATGACTACTTTCAATAAAATTACGCGAATCCTCTTTACCTATTCCTTCTATTTCTTTATACTACGTTTTTATCTAGCTTCCATTTCTTCAGCTTCTTATATAAATATATATAAATATATAAATATGTAAATATATATTTATAAAATAAGTCGTGTCTTACGGACGCTGTGATTGGTCAGTTACCGTGTTTATATCAGGCTATATAACATGGATGGATTACGCCATCGTGATACGCCATCAATTAGCCATCATACGCCATCAATTAGCCATCATACGCCATCAATTAGCCATCATACGCCATCAATTAGCCATCATACACCATCAATTAGCCATCATACGCCATCAATTAGACATCACGGCACCATCATACGCAGTGAGGAGAATTTACGTGTTGATAACAAATATATTTGTACATTTTATTTGATTTCTACGGGTTATTTTATAAAAGAAAGAAAACATTTTTATCCGTCTTCCCATACGTTATATAAACACTCGTGGAAGTTTGGGAGAACTCGAAATCGCGTGGAAACACTCGTCCTACGGGCTCGTGTTCCCACTATGATTTCTCGTTCTCCCAAACTTCCACTCGTGTTTATATAACTGTATGTAAACACGGAAAATGTTTTCTATTTCTTAATTATATATATATATATATATATATATATATATATATATATATATATATATATATATATATATATATATATATATATATATATATATATATATATATATATATATATATATATATATATATATATATATATATATATATATATATATATATATATATATATATATATATATATATGGATTTAATCGTATATAACTGCGTATTCAACAATATATTAATATCAGGAAACTTATGCAATGATTTTAATTGTATAGGAGCATTTGCGATTAGTACTCACGAACTCTATCGCCAGCGTTCGCAACATTCTTTTCCTCAAACATCCGAAGAAGGAAAGATAATTTATTAAACATCAGCTCTTTAGAGACCATGAATCTCCTTTTACTGATACATTGGTAAAAAGTAGTATATTTAATAAATAGCATATTGATTTTTCAAATTAATTTTTCAAGAAGATATTCCTGCACATTTTTTTAATTAAATGTTATTTTCAAACGTTAGGACGACGATTTTATGGATATAATGAGTGGACTGTTTATGCCTCCTGGCCGACAACACGATAAAAATACAACAACGAACTTGGACTACCTAGCTGACGTGCTTGTCCCAGAGGTAAATTTACTACTTCATTTGTTTTCTTTTTCCATTACATTATTGCATATATAAATATTCGTTTTACACATTTTTAGGCGTATGTTCGCTTTGTCATGGAGGTAGAAGGAGTACATAGGCATATCGCGGAGAAATTGTTGTTTGACTGGACAGAACAGATCCCCAAGCTGCTGGATTATTTTCGTAAAAATTGAGCAGAATCTCTATATATATCCACATATCTATATATATATTTATAAAAATAATAAGTGTCTTACGCAGATTGGTTGAGCCTCATTCTCTATCGGTATACTGAAACAGAAATTACGACTGCCTCTGTCGTAAGACACTTGCTATGTTATAAAACAAATAGAAATTGGGTTCTGTATCCCTATGCCGTCATAGAAATATGAATGACTCCATTTCAACCTCATAAATACCTGAAAACACTTGGCTTCATCCGTGCTCCTGTCACAGCAATTTCTATTTGTTAAATCTATATCTATATATTTAACAATTATACCATGAGCTCGAGTCGTATATGAGCTCAAAGCCAACGAGGCGCTTTTGCGCCTCGTTGGCTATTAGTTCATATACATGTACGACGAGAGCGAATGGTATAATTGTTTTATTATATAGCCAAACACTTAGTTAGTTCGGGGTTTCTTAGTTTATAAAACACTATCGATTTCAGCTTTTTTCGACCTAAAACAACATGCCGCCATCTTGTTTTTTCTCTACTGCTAGGATATGAGGTGATAAAAAAGAGTGCTGCGTAGACAGTGTTTTGAATATATAGAATAAATAGCACATATAAAGAATTTTAGTGACGAAATACTGACGTTTCGAGCGGTCTCCGCTCGAAACGTCAGTATTTCGTCACTAAAATTTTTGGCAGTTTACCACCTTTTCACTTTGCTATATGAGGTGATAGCCTAGTAGTAGCGGAGCCAATCAAATTGCGAGATAGCTAATATCCTACTAGTACCTATATAATAAATCTACATATATTTAGTAAAAACGTACAAGTAGTCTAACCTAATTGTCGACAGATATCGAGTATAGCAGTGAGTGACATATAAGGCCCAGTAAACATAAGTAAACAATTAGATTATTCGCTCGCAGTTTCTACGAGACGAACCCTCGTTCATTATAATCTCATAGAATTTTCGTGCTCATAATCTAATTGTCTATATCTATATCTATACTGTACTGTTGCACGACAGCAACACGTGGACACTAACAAAAAAACTTGAGAAATGCATCGACGACTGCTACATCTGGATGCTGTACATGACACTGAACGTCTCGTGAAAGCAGCACATGACCAACAAAACTTTGTACAGTCATCGAACTTCCAAATGAAGATCGCCAAGATCCCGTAGAGGAGGCTGCGCACAGCAGGGTGTTGCTTACGGCAACTCTGGGTGTCGCGGACAATACAAATAACGATCCGCGCGAATAAATTCGTCTATTGGAAAACCGTCTTCAGGCCGAATTCAAATTTTAAAAGGTTTCTGCCAAAGTGTTTTCCAGAGTGAACAGGAGACAAATTCAGTAGGTAATTAAAAATTCACGGATGTACAGGTATATGGATATTCCTTCAGGGTTGTATACTTTAATATTTATATATATTATGTATATTTTAATTATCTATTGAATTCAATGCCACAATATTTTATGCAACAATATTATGCCACAATATTTTGAACATTACTTTACTTATTATCAATAGAACAACTAGACAAAGCAATCTATTGCACTTATCTCGTATTAGACTAGAAACAACGAATAAATCGTTTTTCTATAATGGTTGTGTTGTTTTCAACAATTTTAGCAGTGAACAAGTATAGATATGGTTTATCTATAACATTATAACATTTTTAGCTGTATGTTTATTTTAAGCTGTAAACTTTGTTATAAATACTTATGCATGTATTTAGTTTTTAACGCAGGGCTCCTGTTGATAACAGTGCCTTTTGGGCGCTGAAAGGATTACCCTGCTTAAATAAAGTTTATCTATCAATCTATCAATTCATCAACCCCGCGTTCCCCTCATGGATACTATTCAAATCCCCCCCCCAAGCTTTAGGGTTGTGTCGGATGTAATATTTGAACAACGACAGCGAGTGTTTCACCGGGATATCCAAACACGAGAAAACAATGTATGAAAACACAAGCGCGTAGCGCGAGTGTTTTTGTTAATTGTTTTCGAGTGTTTGGATATCCCGGTGGGACACGAGCAGCTGGAGTTGTTTAAAGTGCCCATAACCTCAAAATATTTTATTGTCTTGTTTGGAAGAACTTTTAAAATGATAAAGTAACTTATTTTGAAGATTTTCGTTTCTTTGCTTTCTTTTTGAGATATATCAGTTTGTTTGATATGCAATTGTCTGGAATTTCGTCAAACATGCATAATGACTTATTGGAGAAATGTGTATATCTCTTTCATTCTCGAACGAAATCCTTTAAAATCAAGAAGTTTGGTGTTGTGGGAGAAACGCACACACGTGTTATTCACACTTTAGTGTTTTTATTTCATGAACGCAAAGATATATAACATTCTCTGATAACTCATTATGCTTGTGTGACGAAATTCCAGATATTTGCATATCAAACAAACTGATATATCTCAAAAAGAAAGCGAAGAAGTGAAAATCTTCAAAAAAAGTTACTTTATCATTTTAAAAGTTCTTCCAAATAAGACAATAAAAAATTTTGAGGTTAGGGGCACTTTAAATAGCTTCCCAAATGAACACAAGTATATGTTATATTTGATTGGATGATATTCTCTCATGGGAGGGTTATGTTAATAGTTGAACACTACAATACATTTGATCGGCATACGTAATTAGGATATTTGAGCAAGATCACTAGTGATCTTCCTCAAATATCCTAATTACGTATGCCGATCAAATGTATTGTAGTGTTCTGAGACACGGTGTTTGACTTAGTTATCCAAATGCAATCCCGTGACTAGATGGGTCTTTATTATTGGATAATTAGCTCATGAATTATTAATGAATTTGAGAAATATACAGTAAAAGCCAGCTAACAAGAACCTACCATTTTTAATTTTATTATAAATTTATAAAATATCATTATGAAATTAAGAATTTGTTTATATAAGAACATATCAGAAAGAATATAAGAACCTATTCCACGCTGATTGGGTAAAATGTAGGTTATTGTGAGCGGGTTTTTACTGTACATCCATACAAAGAACAATTAAGGTAGCAAGATCCCACATAATCAATTTTTAATACCCTATAATATAACAATTAACTGTGACAACCATTTGAAAGAACATACGAAATTAGCTGACAAAATGGCCACCGATATGTCAAAACTCAAATATAATTCAAGCAAGATTATTCAGGCATTTTCAGATATAGGATCCTGGAAGTTGCAGAGTTTATAACTTGTATGTTTAGGCATATTCTGATGGTAATACTTTCAAGATTAAGTGCACAGCTATTTTCTGACATGCTTTTTTCATGTTTTTTAATTTTAGCAATATTAATGTCAGATAATTCAAACAAGTTTTAATCAGATTCGAAATTCCTATCATCATTCCCTAGATTGAAGATTTCATTAAAATATATGGCGAAATAAGAGAGAAATAGTGTTTGGAAGATGGCGAGCTTGCTACAAAATGCATTCTGAGAAAACAATACTACAAGATGCTACAAAATCATTTTTGCTTGTTTTTTCCATTACCATTTCGCTAACCATCGGTATCCATCAGTGAAAGGTATACTTTGTCACTGATTTTTGCTTAAAATACAACTTTTCCTGGAAAATATTTTTTGAAAGAAAACCCACTCTAGTATATAAATACAGACTATCTAGATTGGAATTACATTCCAACCCGGCTAGTATAAATAATATCTAGATTGGAATTACATTCCAACCCGGCTAGTATAAATACTATCTAGATTGGAATTACATTCCAACCCGGCTAATATAAAATAATAGCGAGATTGGAATTACATTCCAACCCGGCTAGTATAAATACTATCGAGAGTGGAATTACATTCCAACCCGGCTAGTATAAATAATATCTAGATTGGTTGGAATTACATTCCAACGCGGCTAGTATAAAATAATATCTAGATTGGAATTACATTCCAACCCGTCTAGTATAAATACTATCGAGAGTGGAATTACATTCCAACCCGGCTAATATAAATACTATCTAGATTGGAATTACATTCCAACCCGGCTAGTATAAATAATATCTAGATTGGAATTACATTCCAACCCGGCTAGTATAAATACTATCTAGATTGGAATTACATTCCAACCCGGCTAATATAAATAATAGCGAGATTGGAATTACATTCCAACCCGGCTAGTATAAATACTATCGAGAGTGGAATTACATTCCAACCCAGCTAGTATAAATACTATCTAGAATGGAATTATATTCCAACCCGGCTAGTATAAATAATAGCGAGATTGGAATTATATTCCAACCCGGCTAGTATAAATAATAGCGAGATTGGAATTACATTCCAACCCGGCTAGTATAAATACTATCGAGAGTGGAATTACATTCCAACCCGGCTAGTATAAATACTATCTAGATTGGAATTACATTCCAACCCGGCTAGTATAAATACTATCTAGAATGGAATTACATTCCAACCCAGCTAGTATAAATACTATCTAGATTGGAATTACATTCCAACCCGGCTAGTATAAATACTATCTAGAATGGAATTACATTCCAACCCGGCTAGTATAAATACTATCTAGATTGGAATTACATTCCAACCCGGCTAGTATAAATACTATCTAGAATGGAATTACATTCCAACCCGGCTAGTATAAATACTATCTAGAATGGAAATACATTCCAACCCGGCTAGTACAAATACTATCGAGATTGGAATTACATTCCAACCCGGCTAGTATAAATACTATCTAGATTGGAATTACATTCCAACCCGGCTAGTATAAATACTATCGAGAGTGGAATTACATTCCAACCCGGTTAGTATAAATAATATCTAGATTGGTTGGAATTACATTCCAACGCGGCTAGTATAAATAATATCTAGATTGGAATTACATTCCAACCCGTCTAGTATAAATACTATCGAGATTGGAATTACATTCCAACCCGGCTAGTATAAATAATATCTAGATTGGAATTACATTCCAACGCGGCTAGTATAAATACTATCTAGATTGGAATTACATTCCAACCCGGCTAGTATAAATAATATCTAGATTGGAATTACATTCCAACCCGGCTAGTATAAATACTATCTAGATTGGAATTACATTCCAACCCAGCTAGTATAAATACTATCTAGAATGGAATTACATTCCAACCCGGCTAGTATAAATACTATCTAGATTGGAATTACATTCCAACCCGGCTAGTATAAATACTATCTAGAATGGAATTACATTCCAACCCGGCTAGTATAAGTACTATCTAGATTGGAATTACATTCCAACCCGGCTAGTATAAATACTATCTAGAATGGAATTTACATTCCAACCCGGCTAGTATAAATACTATCTAGATTGGAATTACATTCCAACCCGGCTAGTATAAAATACTATCGAGAGTGGAATTACATTCCAACCCGGCTAGTATAAATACTATCTAGATTGGAATTACATTCCAACCCGGCTAGTATAAATACTATCTAGAATGGAATTACATTCCAACCCAGCTAGTATAAATACTATCTAGATTGGAATTACATTCCAAACCCGGCTAGTATAAATACTATCTAGAATGGAATTACATTCCAACCCGGCTAGTATAAATACTATCTAGATTGGAATTACATTCCAACCCGGCTAGTATAAATACTATCTAGAATGGAATTACATTCCAACCCGGCTAGTATAAATACTATCTAGAATGGAAATACATTCCAACCCGGCTAGTACAAATACTATCGAGATTGGAATTACATTCCAACCCGGCTAGTATAAATACTATCTAGATTGGAATTACATTCCAACCCGGCTAGTATAAATACTACTATCGAGAGTGGAATTACATTCCAACCCGGTTAGTATAAATAATATCTAGATTGGTTGGAATTACATTCCAACGCGGCTAGTATAAATAATATCTAGATTGGAATTACATTCCAACCCGTCTAGTATAAATACTATCGAGAGTGGAATTACATTCCAACCCGACTAGTATAAAATAATATCTAGATTGGTTGGAATTACATTCCAACGCGGCTAGTATAAATAATATCTAGATTGGAATTACATTCCAACCCATCTAGTATAAATACTATCGAGAGTGGAATTACATACCAACCCGGCTAATATAAATACTATCTAGATTGGAATTACATTCCAACCCGGCTAGTATAAATAATATCTAGATTGGAATTACATTCCAACCCGGCTAGTATAAATACTATCTAGATTGGAATTACATTCCAACCCAGCTAGTATAAATACTATCTAGAATGGAATTACATTCCAACCCGGCTAGTATAAATACTATCTAGATTGGAATTACATTCCAACCCGGCTAGTATAAATACTATCTAGAATGGAATTACATTCCAACCCAGCTAGTATAAGTACTATCTAGATTGGAATTACATTCCAACCCGGCTAGTATAAATACTATCTAGAATGGAATTACATTCCAACCCGGCTAGTATAAATACTATCTAGATTGGAATTACATTCCAACCCGGCTAGTATAAATACTATCTAGAATGGAATTACATTCCAACCCGGCTAGTATAAATACTTTCTAGAATGGAAATACATTCCAACCCGGCTAGTACAAATACTATCGAGATTGGAATTACATTCCAACCCGGCTAGTATAAATACTATCTAGATTGGAATTACATTCCAACCCGGCTAGTATAAATACTATCGAGAGTGGAATTACATTCCAACCCGGTTAGTATAAATAATATCTAGATTGGTTGGAATTACATTCCAACGCGGCTAGTATAAATAATATCTAGATTGGAATTACATTCCAACCCGTCTAGTATAAATACTATCGAGAGTGGAATTACATTCCAACCCGACTAGTATAAATAATATCTAGATTGGTTGGAATTACATTCCAACGCGGCTAGTATAAATAATATCTAGATTGGAATTACATTCCAACCCATCTAGTATAAATACTATCGAGAGTGGAATTACATACCAACCCGGCTAATATAAATACTATCTAGATTGGAATTACATTCCAACCCGGCTAGTATAAATAATATCTAGATTGGAATTACATTCCAACCCGGCTAGTATAAATACTATCTAGATTGGAATTACATTCGAACCCGGCTAATATAAATAATTGCGAGATTGGAATTACATTCCAACCCGGCTAGTATAAATACTATCGAGAGTGGAATTACATTCCAACCCAGCTAGTATAAATACTATCTAGAATGGAATTACATTCCAACCCGGCTAGTATAAATACTATCGAGAGTGGAATTACATTCCAACCCGGCTAGTATAAATACTATCTAGATTGGAATTACATTCCAACCCGGCTAGTATAAATACTATCTAGATTGGAATTACATTCCAACCCGGCTAGTATAAATACTATCTAGAATGGAATTACATTCCAACCCGGCTAGTATAAATACTATCTAGATTGGAATTACATTCCAACCCGGCTAGTATAAATACTATCGAGAGTGGAATTACATTCCAACCCGGTTAGTATAAATAATATCTAGATTGGTTGGAATTACATTCCAACGCGGCTAGTATAAATAATATCTAGATTGGAATTACATTCCAACCCGTCTAGTATAAATACTATCGAGAGTGGAATTACATTCCAACCCGACTAGTATAAATAATATCTAGATTGGTTGGAATTACATTCCAACGCGGCTAGTATAAATAATATCTAGATTGGAATTACATTCCAACCCATCTAGTATAAATACTATCGAGAGTGGAATTACATACCAACCCGGCTAATATAAATACTATCTAGATTGGAATTACATTCCAACCCGGCTAGTATAAATAATATCTAGATTGGAATTACATTCCAACCCGGCTAGTATAAATACTATCTAGATTGGAATTACATTCGAACCCGGCTAATATAAATAATAGCGAGATTGGAATTACATTCCAACCCGGCTAGTATAAATACTATCGAGAGTGGAATTACATTCCAACCCGGCTAGTATAAATACTATCGAGAGTGGAATTACATTCCAACCCGGCTAGTATAAATACTATCTAGATTGGAATTACATTCCAACCCGGCTAGTATAAATACTATCTAGATTGGAATTACATTCCAACCCGGCTAGTATAATACTATCTAGAATGGAATTACATTCCAACCCGGCTAGTATAAATACTATCTAGATTGGAATTACATTCCAACCCGGCTAGTATAAATACTATCGAGAGTGGAATTACATTCCAACCCGGTTAGTATAAATAATATCTAGATTGGTTGGAATTACATTCCAACGCGGCTAGTATAAATAATATCTAGATTGGAATTACATTCCAACCCGTCTAGTATAAATACTATCGAGAGTGGAATTACATTCCAACCCGACTAGTATAAATAATATCTAGATTGGTTGGAATTACATTCCAACGCGGCTAGTATAAATAATATCTAGATTGGAATTACATTCCAACCCATCTAGTATAAATACTATCGAGAGTGGAATTACATACCAACCCGGCTAATATAAATACTATCTAGATTGGAATTACATTCCAACCCGGCTAGTATAAATAATATCTAGATTGGAATTACATTCCAACCCGGCTAGTATAAATACTATCTAGATTGGAATTACATTCGAACCCGGCTAATATAAATAATAGCGAGATTGGAATTACATTCCAACCCGGCTAGTATAAATACTATCGAGAGTGGAATTACATTCCAACCCAGCTAGTATAAATACTATCTAGAATGGAATTACATTCCAACCCGGCTAGTATAAATACTATCTAGATTGGAATTACATTCCAACCCGGCTAGTATAAATACTATCTAGAATGGAATTACATTCCAACCCAGCTAGTATATATACTATCTAGATTGGAATTACATTCCAACCCGGCTAGTATAAATACTATCTAGATTGGAATTACATTCCAACCCGGCTAGTATATATAATATCTAGATTGGTTGGAATTACATTCCAACGCGGCTAGTATAAATAATATCTAGATTGGAATTACATTCCAACCCGTCTAGTATAAATACTATCGAGAGTGGAATTACATTCCAACCCGGCTAATATAAATACTATCTAGATTGGAATTACATTCCAACCCGGCTAGTATAAATAATATCTAGATTGGAATTACATTCCAACCCGGCTAGTATAAATACTATCTAGATTGGAATTACATTCCAACCCGGCTAATATAAATAATAGCGAGATTGGAATTACATTCCAACCCGGCTAGTATAAATACTATCGAGAGTGGAATTACATTCCAACCCGGCTAGTATAAATACTATCTAGAATGGAATTACATTCCAACCCGGCTAGTATAAATACTATCTAGATTGGAATTACATTCGAACCCGGCTAATATAAATAATAGCGAGATTGGAATTACATTCCAAGCCGGCTAGTATAAATACTATCGAGAGTGGAATTACATTCCAACCGAGCTAGTATAAATACTATCTAGAATGGAATTACATTCAACCCGGCTAGTATAAATACTATCTAGATTGGAATTACATTCCAACCCGGCTAGTATAAAACACTATCTAGAATGGAATTACATTCCAACCCAGCTAGTATAAATACTATCTAGATTGGAATTACATTCCAACCCGGCTAGTATAAATACTATCTAGATTGGAATTACATTCCAACCCGGCTAGTATAAATAATATCTAGATTGGTTGGAATTACATTCCAACGCGGCTAGTATAAATAATATCTAGATTGGAATTACATTCCAACCCGTCTAGTATAAATACTATCGAGAGTGGAATTACATTCCAACCCGGCTAATATAAATACTATCTAGATTGGAATTACATTCCAACCCGGCTAGTATAAATAATATCTAGATTGGAATTACATTCCAACCCGGCTAGTATAAATACTATCTAGATTGGAATTACATTCCAACCCGGCTAATATAAATAATAGCGAGATTGGAATTACATTCCAACCCGGCTAGTATAAATACTATCGAGAGTGGAATTACATTCCAACCCAGCTAGTATAAATAATATCTAGATTGGAATTACATTCCAACCCGGCTAGTATAAATACTATCTAGATTGGAATTACATTCCAACCCGGCTAATATAAATAATAGCGAGATTGGAATTACATTCCAATCCGGCTAGTATAAATAATATCTAGATTGGAATTACATTCCAACCCGGCTAGTATAAATACTATCTAGATTGGAATTACATTCCAACCCGGCTAATATAAATAATAGCGTGATTGGAATTACATTCCAACCCGGCTAGTATAAATACTATCGTGAGTGGAATTACATTCCAACCCGGCTAGTTATAAATACTATCTAGATTGGAATTACATTCTAACCCGGCTAGTATAAATACTATCTAGAATGGAATTACATTCCAACCCAGCTAGTATAAATACTATCTAGATTGGAATTATATTCCAACCCGGCTAGTATAAATACTATCTAGATTGGAATTACATTCCAACCCGGCTAGTATAAATACTATCTAGAATGGAATTACATTCCAACCCGGCTAGTATAAATAATATCGAGATTGGAATTACATTCCAACCCGGCTAGTATAAATAATATCTAGATTGGAATTACATTCCAACCCGGCTAGTATAAATACTATCTAGATTGGAATTACATTCCAACCCGGCTAATATAAATACTATCGTGAGTGGAATTACATTCCAAGCCAGCTAGTATAAATACTATCTAGAAATGGAATTACATTCCAACCCGGCTAGTATAAATACTATCTAGATTGGAATTACATTCCAACCCGGCTAATATAAATAATAGCGAGATTGGAATTACATTCCAACCCGGCTAGTATAAATAATATCTAGATTGGAATTACATTCCAACCCGGCTAGTATAAATACTATCTAGATTGGAATTACATTCCAACCCGGCTAATATAAATAATAGCGAGATTGGAATTACATTCCAACCCGGCTAGTATAAATACTATCGTGAGTGGAATTACATTCCAACCCAGCTAGTATAAATACTATCTAGATTGGAATTACATTCCAACCCGGCTAGTATAAATACTATCTAGATTGGAATTACATTCCAACCCGGCTAGTATAAATAATATCTAGATTGGTTGGAATTACATTCCAACGCGGCTAGTATAAATAATATCTAGATTGGAATTACATTCCAACCCGTCTAGTATAAATACTATCGAGAGTGGAATTACATTCCAACCCGGCTAATATAAATACTATCTAGATTGGAATTACATTCCAACCCGGCTAGTATAAATAATATCTAGATTGGAATTACATTCCAACCCGGCTAGTATAAATACTATCTAGATTGGAATTACATTCCAACCCGGCTAATATAAATAATAGCGAGATTGGAATTACATTCCAACCCGGCTAGTATAAATACTATCGAGAGTGGAATTACATTCCAACCCAGCTAGTATAAATAATATCTAGATTGGAATTACATTCCAACCCGGCTAGTATAAATAATATCTAGATTGGAATTACATTCCAACCCGGCTAGTATAAATACTATCTAGATTGGAATTACATTCCAACCCGGCTAATATAAATACTATCGTGAGTGGAATTACATTCCAACCCAGCTAGTATAAATACTATCTAGAATGGAATTACATACCAACCCGGCTAGTATAAATAATATCTAGATTGGAATTACATTCCAACCCGGCTAGTATAAATAATATCTAGATTGGAATTACATTCCAACCCGGCTAGTATAAATACTATCTAGATTGGAATTACATTCCAACCCGGCTAATATAAATACTATCGTGAGTGGAATTACATTCCAAGCCAGCTAGTATAAATACTATCTAGAATGGAATTACATTCCAACCCGGCTAGTATAAATACTATCTAGATTGGAATCACATTCCAACCCGGCTAATATAAATAATAGCGAGATTGGAATTACATTCCAACCCGGCTAGTATAAATAATATCTAGATTGGAATTACATTCCAACCCGGCTAGTATAAATACTATCTAGATTGGAATTACATTCTAACCCGGCTAATATAAATAATAGCGAGATTGGAATTACATTCCAACCCGGCTAGTATAAATACTATCGTGAGTGGAATTACATTCCAACCCGGCTAGTATAAATACTATCTAGATTGGAATTACATTCCAACCCGGCTAATATAAATACTATCGTGAGTGGAATTACATTCCAACCCGGCTAGTATAAATACTATCTAGAATGGAATTACATTCCAACCCGGCTAGTATAAATACTATCTAGATTGGAATCACATTCCAACCCGGCTAATATAAATAATAGCGAGATTGGAATTACATTCCAACCCGGCTAGTATAAATAATATCTAGATTGGAATTACATTCCAACCCGGCTAGTATAAATACTATCTAGATTGGAATTACATTCCAACCCGGCTAATATAAATAATAGCGAGATTGGAATTACATTCCAACCCGGCTAGTATAAATACTATCGTGAGTGGAATTACATTCCAACCCGGCTAGTATAAATACTATCTAGATTGGAATTACATTCCAACCCGGCTAGTATAAATACTATCTAGATTGGAATTACATTCCAACCCGGCTAGTATAAATACTATCTAGATTGGAATTACATTCCAACCCGGCTAGTATAAATACTATCTAGAATGGAATTACATTCCAACCCGGCTAGTATAAATACTATCGAGATTGGAATTACATTCCAACCCGGCTAGTATAAATACTATCTAGATTGGAATTACATTCCAACCCGGCTAGTATAAATACTATCTAGAATGGAATTACATTCCAACCCGGCTAGTATAAATACTATCTAGATTGGAATTACATTCCAACCCGGCTAGTGTAAATACTATCTAGATTGGAATTACATTCCAACCCGGCAAGTATAAATAATATCTACAATCATGGCCAAAAGTCGTGGGACAGTGTTGTTGAGTTCTTGAAAAATCCAGCCCCACCCCCCGCTCCCCCCATCAATGTTGTATTTTTTGGTGTTTCAAACGACAACGCACACATAATTCTCATATAGTTACATTGCATCATTTTATTCAACATTGTAGGGGGGAACGGGGGGATGGGTTCATATGTGTGATAATAGAATTTAGTAAAACTTGAGTAGGTAATAAATATGACTGTGTCCCAGCTACATTTGGCCAGTATTGTCTCAAAAAATTAACATAAAAAAATTGTTGAAAAAGAGATTGAGTAAAACCAAATGAAACAGCACTATATTACACTACGGGTTCGAATGTAATTCCAATCTCGCAATTATTTATACTAGCCGGGTTGGAATGTAATTCCAATCTCGCTATTATTTATACTAGCCGGGTTGGAATGCAATTCCAATCTTGATAGTATTTATACTAGCCGGGCTGGAATGTAATTCCAATCTCGCTATTATTTATACTAGCCGGGTTGGAATGTAATTCCAATCTCGCTATTATTTATATTAGCCGGGTTGGAATGTAATTCCAATCTCGCTATTATTTATACTAGCCGGGTTGGAATGTAATTCCAATCTCGCTATTATTTATACTTGCTGGGTTGGAATGTAATTCCAATCTCGCTATTATCTATACTAGCCGGGTTGGAATGTAATCCCAATCTAGATAGTATTTATACTAGCCGGGTTGGAATGTAATTCCAATCTCGCTATTATTTATACTAGCCGGGTTGGAATGTAATTCCAATCTCGCTATTATTTATATTAGCCGTGTTGGAATGTAGTTCCAATCTAGATATTTATGCTAGCCGGGTTGGGATGTAATTCCAATCTCGATAGTATTTATACTAGCCGGGTTGGAATGTAATTCCAATCTCGATAGTATTTATATTAGCCCGGTTGGAATGTAATTCCAATCTCGATAGTATTTATACTAGCCGGGTTGGGATGTAATTCCAATCTCGATAGTATTTATACTAGCCGGGTTGGAATGTAATTCAAATCTCGATAGTATTTATATTAGCCGGGTTGGAATGTAATTCCAATCTCGATAGTATTTATACTAGCCGGGTTGGGATGTAATTCCAATCTCGATAGTATTTATACTAGCCGGGTTGGAATGTAATTCCAATCTAGATAGTATTTATACTAGCCGGGTTGGAATGTAATTCCAATCTAGATAGTATTTATACTAGCCGGATTGGAATGTAATTCCAATCTCGATAGTATTTATACTAGCCGGGTTGGAATGTGATTCCAATCTTGATAGTATTTATACTAGCCGGGTTGGAATGTAATTCCAATCTCGCTATTATTTATATTAGCCGGGTTGGAATGTAATTCCAATCTCGCTATTATTTATACTAGCCGGGTTGGAATGTAATTTCCAATCTCGCTATTATTTA
This sequence comes from Chrysogorgia sp. JL179-B06, assembly GCA_035772405.1. Classification (NCBI taxonomy): domain Eukaryota; kingdom Metazoa; phylum Cnidaria; class Anthozoa; order Scleralcyonacea; family Chrysogorgiidae; genus Chrysogorgia; species Chrysogorgia sp. JL179-B06. The sequence continues at coordinate 3,610,532 of JAYKKM010000351.1, read as the reverse complement.
TACTAGCCGGGTTGGAATGTAATTCCAATCTCGCTATTATCTATACTAGCCGGGTTGGAATGTAATCCCAATCTAGATAGTATTTATACTAGCCGGGTTGGAATGTAATTCCAATCTCGCTATTATTTATACTAGCCGGGTTGGAATGTAATTCCAATCTAGATAGTATTTATAATAGCGGGGTTGGAATGTAATTCCAATCTAGATAGTATTTATACTAGTCGGTTGGAATGTAATTTCAATCTCGCTATTATTTATACTAGCCGGCTTGGAATGTAATTCCAATCTCGATAGTATTTATACTAGCCGGGTTGGAATGTAATTCCAATCTCGCTATTATTTATATTAGCCGGGTTGGAATGTAATTCCAATGTCGCTATTATTTATATTAGCCGGGTTGGAATGTAATTCCAATGTCGCTATTATTTATATTAGCCGGGTTGGAATGTAATTCCAATCTAGATAGTATTTATACTAGTCGATTTGGAATGTAATTCCAATCTAGATAGTATTTATACTAGTCGGGTTGGAATGTAATTCCAATCTCGCTATTATTTATACTAGCCGGGTTGGAATGTAATTCCAATCTAGATAGTATTTATACTAGCTCGGTTGGAATGTAATTCCACTCTCGATAGTATTTATACTAGCCGCTTGGAATGTAATTCCAATCTCGCTATTATTTATATTAGCGGGTTCGAATGTATTCCAATCTCGTATTATTTATATTAGCCGGGTTGGAATGTAATTTCCAATCTAGATAGTATTTATACTAGCCGGGTTGGAATGTAATTCCATTCTAGATAGTATTTATACTAGCTGGCTTGGAATGTAATTCCACTCACGATAGTATTTATATTAGCCGGGTTGGAATGTAATTCCAATCTAGATAGTATTCATCTATACTAGCCGGGTGGAATGTAATTCCAATCTAGATTTATTTATACTAGCCGGGTTGGAATGTAATTTCAATCTCGCTATTATTTTTTATACTAGGGGTTGGAATGTAATTCCAATCTCGCTATTAATCTATACTAGCCGGGTTGGAAGTGTGAATCCCAATCTAGATAGTATTTATACTAGCCGGGTTGGAATGTTAATTCCAATCTCGACTATTATTTATACTAGCGGGGTTGGAATGTAATTCCAATCTAGATAGTATTTATAATAGCGGGGTTTGGAATGTAATTCCAATCTAGATAGTATTTATACTTGTCGGGTTTGGAAATGTAATTGTCAATCTCGCTATTTATTTATACTAGCCGGCTTGGAATGTAATTCCAATCTCGATAGTATTTATTCTAGCCGGGTTGGGAATGTAATTCCAATCTCGCTATTATTTATATTAGCCGGGTTGGAATGTAATTCCAATGTCGCTATTATTTATATTAGCCGGGTTGGAATGTTAATTCCAATGTCCGCTATTATTTATATTAGCCGGTTGAATGTAATTCCAATCTAGATAGTATTTATACTAGTCGATTAGGAATCTAATTCCAATCTAGATATTGTATTTATACTAGTCGGGTTGGAATGTAATTCCAATCTCGCTATTATTTATGTACTAGCCGGGTTGGAATGTAATTCCAATCTAGAGAGTATTTATACTAGTCGGGTTGGAATGTAATTCCAATCTCGCTATTATTTATACTAGCCGGGTTGGAATGTAATTCCAATCTCGATAGTATTTATACTAGCCGGGCTGGAATGTAATTCCAATCTCGCTATTATTTATACTAGCCGGGTTGGAATGTAATTCCAATCTCGCTATTATTTATATTAGCCGGGTTGGAATGTAATTCCAATCTCGCTATTATTTATACTAGCCGGGTTGGAATGTAATTCCAATCTCGCTATTATTTATACTAGCCGGGTTGGAATGTAATTCCATCTCGCTATTATTTATACTAGCCGGGTTGGAATGTAATTCCAATCTAGATAGTATTTATACTAGCCGGGTTGGAATGTAATTCCAATCTCGCTATTATTTATATTAGCCGAGTTGGAATGTAATTCCAATCTCGCTATTATTTATATTAGCCGGGTTGGAATGTAATTCCAATCTCGCTATTATTTATATTAGCCGGGTTGGAATGTAATTCCAATCTAGATAGTATTTATACTAGTCGATTTGGAATGTAGTTCCAATCTAGATAGTATTTATACTAGCCGGGTTGGAATGTAATTCCAATCTACATAGTATTTATATTAGCCGGGTTGGAATGTAATTCCAATCTAGATAGTATTTATACCAGCCGGGTTGAAATGTAATTCCAATCTCGCTATTATTTATACTAGCCGGGTTGGAATGTAATTCCAATCTCGCTATTATTTATATTAGCCGTGTTGGAATGTAGTTCCAATCTAGATATTTATGCTAGCCGGGTTGGGATGTAATTCCAATCTCGATAGTATTTATACTAGCCGGGTTGGAATGTAATTCCAATCTCGATAGTATTTATATTAGCCCGGTTGGAATGTAATTCCAATCTCGATAGTATTTATACTAGCCGGGTTGGGATGTAATTCCAATCTCGATAGTATTTATACTAGCCGGGTTGGAATGTAATTCAAATCTCGATAGTATTTATATTAGCCGGGTTGGAATGTAATTCCAATCTCGATAGTATTTATACTAGCCGGGTTGGGATGTAATTCCAATCTCGATAGTATTTATACTAGCCGGGTTGGAATGTAATTCCAATCTAGATAGTATTTATACTAGCCGGGTTGGAATGTAATTCCAATCTAGATAGTATTTATACTAGCCGGATTGGAATGTAATTCCAATCTCGATAGTATTTATACTAGCCGGGTTGGAATGTGATTCCAATCTTGATATTATTTATACTAGCCGGGTTGGAATGTAATTCCAATCTAGATAGTATTTATACTAGCCGGGTTGGAATGTAATTCCAATCTCGATAGTATTTATACTAGCCGGGTTGGGATGTAATTCCAATCTAGATAGTATTTATACTAGCCGGGTTGGAATGTAATTCCAATCTTGATAGTATTTATACTAGCCGGGTTGGAATGTATTTACAGAGGCTTAGCTATTATTTTCTGTCAAGGGGGGCCAGGAAAAACCTAGGGGGGGGGGGCAGCCTAACTGAGGCAAATGAAGTATTTATGAGTATTTATATTAGCCGGGTCAGTCTACTGGCTTAAAAATGTAGTACATGAACAATACCTTACATCGATAGATATTATCTGAATATTAGATAGATATTATATAAATTATATCTAGATATTATATAAATTGTATCCACTGCTTTACTAAACATTATACATAATAAGTTTCAATTGAAACAACTTAATTCCCTTCTCTGCACTACAAGGTTGCAATACTTATAATATAGAACCTAAATACAGTTATCATCAGAAAGATAGAAGTTAATGAACTTTTGAACCTTGTGTTTTAAATAACCTCTGGACAAGAATTTTCTATCAATGCATGGTATATAGTTTTAGTAGTTAAAAAAGCAGATATAAATTTGTTTTTACAATTTTTAATACGTTTCTTTTTTATTTTACACACCAAATCACATTGTTCACGGGCTTTAACCGGACTTATTATTACATTGAGTCGGTTTCCTTTGATGTACCGCGGGATGTATGCGCCATACATCCCTATGAATAATGAGATAAGAAACGAAGAAGAAACTAGGAAAATCTGTGTCCAAGGTGGAAAAAATCGACCAAACTTTGTTGGAAACCTCCTCAATGTAATAATAAGTCAGATAAACACCTCGAATGTCGGGATTTATGCATTTTTACAGCCCTCGGTGTTGTATGCCGCATAAATCCCTCGTTCTCGGTGTTTATCTATTACTTATTATATGGCTTGGCTCCTGAGCGGTACTCTTAACAAAGCTTTTCTGCAATCTGATTGGTTGCTGAGCGGTCTTTACAAAACAAATGAAGTTTTAAAAAACGTGAGGAAATGTTTAACCTCGTTTGGTCATTCTTCATGGCAAAACGCCCTAGGGTAAACCTGATGAAGTACTCTTACTTCATGGGTCTTTTCGAACTGACCTCGCTCCTTCTTCAATCCCTAATAAATATGACGTCATCTTGCGAGATTATCTATTTAGTGCATAACCCCCCTGACAAAACACGAATTGCCGTTGTTAATCGAAATATGTTAAAAACAAGAAAATTCTAAATTAATCACAGCGTCTTGTTGACATAAGGTTGATGCTACTTAACCTGCCTTGGCCCATTGTTGTTCGAAGATAGGTTTAATTTAAGATTGATGACCAGATCATTTTTACCTGAATAGAATTAATTCTCAGACAAATTCAAAGTTTTTAAAAGTTCAAAGTAATCGGGTTAACAATAAAAGTTAAAAGGGTTCGTTTTCGTCATCTGAACTGTCTGTCGACGTTTCCTCGTCAACAGAAGCATTTGAGTCACTATTGTTGTCTTGACGTATCTCGTCTTTGGTGAATGCAAAATTAATAATGGGTAAATCGATGTGTTTGTTGAGTGAGGTGTGTGTCGACAGAATATGAAACTGGAGAATTTTTTGTTCCGATCTTAAAAGCGAGATGGAACCACTGGTAAAGTTATCCTTTTCTATCATTTAACAATAGTTGACCTATAGATTCAGACAGGTTACACTCTTCACGTTGGTAGTAACGAAACACCCTTGCCATTTCCTCTTCTACCATTTCTTTCTCTTCTTTACTTCTTCTAAGTAGATGAAGCATATCGATTGCCTGTCGTCGTATATAATATGGGACATTCATCTCAGGATCGTTAGCATATGCACATGTCAAAGGTTTCTTGAAATCCATTCTTTCTAATCTCATCAATGTGAAGCTCTTTAACAGATCGTTTTGTATCGGCTTTCAATAAGTCGCGAGAAGAATTGTACTCCACTAGTATTTCCCTGAGCTTCTTATCACAATTTTTTATTTGCTTACAAAGCTTCTTCGACAGCGCGTGACCATCTGCAATAAACAATAATGAGAATTCTACATGTTTTTTTCACAATGTGAATAACATATGACCTATTACAGGGAAAGGACGCTCATTAAAATCTCTCAAAAATATACAACTAAAACCCTATTCATTTGTATGATCTGTTTTCTTTTTTATAGTCTCATGTTACCAAATTACATTTACCTGAATATTTTTCCTTTAATTTTAACAAAAAATGACGCTCTTGACAAACAGGTTTTATTTTGCCTAGAAGTTCCTGGCATTTATTAAAAAGCTCTACTTGAAGTTCGTGTCCAGCGCGCTGGTAATTCGTTAAGAGTTTCGATAGCCTTCAGATCTTTATCCAATCTGCAACGACAATAATGAAGAAACGCAATTAAATTACAACTGTGATCATTATATAATGATCGATATAAGCATTATGAACTACCTTGCAATTTTCTTAACAACCTCCGATAATTCTTCTGATTGTAAAGATCCTTCGGCACACAAGTTATATCTGTAAAATAATTCGGGTTTAGCAACTGTTAACCTATAACAAACTATAATAAACCGTTTAAGAAGTACCTGAAGGAGTAATATATCTTTAATTTCTTTATATAAGCCGGTATCCAGGTTTGTCCATTAGACACAGCAACTGCAGATCTGCCCTGAATGTTGTTCTCAAGTTCATTATCTTCTATATCATTCATATTAATTTAAAGATATCAAATTAGTTTTATATTTAACATTTTAAAAATATAGATGTAACTGTATTAAGTAATTTACCTATTGTTGATCCGCTCATACTTCGACGTTCGATTTCTGCCCACTTATCGATAAATGGCTCTGTTAAAGGGACTAGATATAAATATAAAGATAGAAGCGTTTGTTAATAGAGTATTTACATTCGCGAAGACATGTAAGATCGTGAACAGTTGTGAAAAACAACAAGAATATGAATTTTCATTATTTGTGAACTTAGTTGTTCTCAAATTTTTAGTGAATGTGGGAGATGGAGTAGACAGACAATACATGGATGATCGTCAAGCTCGTATCCTCAGATAACGTTTCTGAGTCCCAGACAGGAATCTAACCTGTAAACTTCTGATTGCCGGTGAGACGCTCCAACCATTGAGCTACCAAGACTCAGATGGAGAGCGAAGGTTACAATGATGTACTGGTTCGACTGATATATGTACTGCCTATGTGGCAGTTACTATATATCGGTAATGTTTCGATATGTTAATATATACACTGCTGTATAGTGAATGTGCATGGGAGAGCTTGGAGTAGACAGACGATACATGGACGATCGTGAAGCTCGTATCCTCAGATTCCCGGATAGGAATCGAACCTATAACCTTCTGATTGGAATGCCGGTGAGACGCTCTAACCATTGAGCCACCAAGACTCAGCTACTCCAAGCTCTCCCACATTCACTACAGCAGTGTGTATATTAGCACATCCAACCGCATAGGCAGTACATATATCAATCACACCATTACATCATTGTAACCTTCGCTCTCCATCTGAGTCTTGGTAGCTCAATCAGTAGTATAGAAAGTGGGGCTACCAGCGCATTTTTCCATTTTTTCGTGTCTCAACTTCTCTGGAGAACGCAGCACTTTTTCCGTTTTTGTATTCCACATACAACTCTCAAGCAAATATGTGGAATCCAAAAACGGAAAAAGTGCTTAGTTCTCCAGAGAAGTTGAGACACTCAAATGGAAAAAGTTCGCTGTTAGCCCCACTTTCTAGCCTACTAATAGACAATGTGTCACGTGGTTTGGGGAGTCAGATACGTGTCTCAGCTAGTAGGCTACAGAGTGAGGTGTGTGGACGTGGCGCTGCTGTGGGTGGGGGTGTCGCTCGTAACAAGACTGTGTCGAGTAATGTTACGCGTGATCCTGGTATAGGCTTTATTTCAACTAGTGAGTTGAGTGGGGCTCATGATTCGAAAGGGTCTAAAGACTTGGCTATATTAAATAATAAAACGACTCTTATGAAAAGGTCTGAACATAAACGTAACCCTATTGTGAGTGGTGATGTCGCTCGTAGTGGTGTACTATCGAGTGGTGGTGCACGTGATCCTGCTATAGGTTCTGGTAATTTAGTTATACCGAATATTAAGATGAGTTTTCTAGAGAGGATGTCTGGCTATCTAGCTGATGCTAAAGCATTAGGGTATAAGTGGATGGACCTTATTAGAAGAGGATCTAGAGAGAACGTCATTAGTAGAGTCACCAGAGTTAGGGAGGTCAGAGAAGTTCGAAAGGCTAGACATGATCTTAGACGACATGTGAGGAGGTCACAATTAAGTCAGGAGGCCTCAGACAAAGAGTACAAGAGAATCAATAGTCTTATTGCTAAGATGAGACGTCCTACTGTAGTACAAAGGAGAGTTGCTCTCAAAGGGTACACCAAGTCATATAGTGTTAAGGTGGTCGAGAAAAAGGACCCACTAAAACAACTAGTCAAGACTAGAAGAGTAGTGGGCTCGACTTTACAGAAAGAGTTAGAAAGACTGAAAGGTTTGAAGTTTTCTGAGACATTGAAAGTGACTCTAGAGAAAGAGGTTGGTGACGGTAAGTCTATGTTTAAGACAGCCTTCTTCAATAGTGTAGTCAAAACAGTGGTTAGTAGTGTTGATATTAGTGGGACTACGAGACAAGCTAGTGAGGAGATATTAAATCGTATAGCTGTGTGGTTGTCAGAAGGGTCTGGGTGGGTTGTAGATAGTGTTAATGACCACTATATCAATGTGGTAGTGTATAAGCCTCTTAAAGGATCGAGTTATATTGATCTACCAGAAGAGTTGAGGAAACGCGTCGAAAGGTTTGATTAATATAAAGAATGAAGATGACAAGTGTTTCATGTGGTGTCACGTGTTACACAAGTGCCCTGTGGGAAAGGATCCGCAGAGAGTGTCGAAGCACAAGAAGAACGTAGGTTCTGTCAATTATGAAGGAGTGAGATTTCCAGTGGATACGAAACAGTACAAAAAGATAGAGAGGCAGAATGATATTAGCATCAGTGTGTTTGGGTATGAGGACAAGCAACCATTTCCTATCTACGTTTCTGAGGAGAAGTGTGAGGATCATATGGACCTGCTGCTAATAACGAATGGTGTTAAACGACACTACGTGTACATCAAAGACTTTGGTACAGTAGGTTTATGTGCGGTCAGTCTAATCACAAGTGTCGCAAGAATTTCTGTAGGTACTGTCTTCACTGTTTTACTACCAATGAGATTCTAGAGAATCATAAGGAGGTTTGTATGGTGGTAAATGGTAAGCAAGCGATCAAGATGCCAGTAGAAGAAGACAGCACTCTTGAGTATGAAAATTACCACAAACAATTAGAAGTACCATTCGTAATATACGCAGACTTCGAGGCTATCACAGAGAAGGTCGACAACGTGACACCACTCACAGGATCGTACACTAGTGAGTACCAAAGACACACGGACTGTGGGTATGGGTACAAAGTAGTGTGCTGTTATGATGATAAATATAGTAAACCAGTAGAGATGTTTCGAGGTAAGAACGCGGTTAGGAAGTTCATGAAAAAGATGTTAGAGGAGGTTAAATACTGCAAGAAAGTCAGAAAGGAGCATTTTAATAAGGACATGGTGTTGACCAGAGCTGATAAGGTTAACTTCAAGGAAGCGACTAAATGTCATATTTGTGATAGGGAATACAAAAGGGGACAAGTAAGAGTTAGAGATCATTGTCATGTCACTGGTAAGTATAGAGGTTCAGCACACCAGTTATGTAATAGGAACTATAGACTGACTGATAAGATACCTGTCATATTTCACAATCTAAGAGGGTATGATAGTCACTTCATAATGCAAGAGATAGGCAAGCTAGGTCAGAAAATCAACGTCATACCAAATAATATGGAGAAATATATGGCATTCATGTTAGGTAAACATCTAGTGTTTCTAGATAGTTTCCAATTCATGAGCTCTAGTCTAGCCAACCTAGTGAACAACCTACCAAAGGAATGTCTCAAGTACACGTCTGAACTATTTCAAGGTGAGAAGCTAGAGTTGGTGTCGCGAAAAGGTGTGTACCCATATGACTATAATGGATAGTTTCGACAAGTTTAACGAACTTGAGTTGCCATCAAAGGAGAGTTTCTACAGCATCCTAAACGACGAGCATGTGTCAGACACAGACTACGAGCACGCTCAAGAAGTGTGGAAGACAATGGGTGTGGAGAATATGGGTGAGTACCACGACCTATACCTAAAGTCTGACGTGTTTACTACTGGCTGACGTGTTCGAGAACTTTAGAAGAACGTGTAAACAGTACTATCAATTAGATCCTTGTCATTACTTCACATCACCTGGACTATCGTGGGACGCTGCTGTAAAGATGACAGGAGTGAAACTAGAGTTGATGACTAACATTGATATGTTTCAGTTTATCGAGAAAGGGATGCGGGGTGGTGTCTCCAGTATAACGCATAGACATGGAGAAGCTAATAACAAGTACATGAAGGGGTATGATAGTAGTAAACCATCGAAACACATCGTATACCTAGACGCGAATAACCTTTATGGTTGGGCTATGTGTCAGTATCTACCGACTGGTGGATTTGAGTGGGTCGAGGGTTTTGACATCAACAATCTAGACAAATATAATGATGACTCAGACAAGGGGTTGATATTAGAGGTTGATTTAGAGTACCCAGAGAGTTGCACGATCTTCACAACGACTATCCTTTAGCCCCTGAGAGGATGAAAGTAAGTAGTGATATGTTGTCAAACTATTGTAAGACAATCCAAAACAAGTTTAAGATATCTGTAGGAGAGGTTGCAAAACTTGTACCTAACCTAAACGGTAAGAGTAAGTATGTCGTTCATTATAGAAAACCTACAGTTATACAAAAGTTTGGGAATGAAGGTTAAGAAGATACATAGAGTACTTCAGTTCGATCAGTCACCATGGCTCAAGCAATATATCGACTTTAATACAGACAAGAGGACCCAAGCGAAGAACGACTTTGAGAAGGATTTCTTCAAGCTCATGAATAATAGTGTATTCGGAAAGACTATGGAGAATCTACGAAAGCGTGTGAACGTGGAGTTAGTAACAGACAAGGAAAAACTGAAGACACTAACGTCAAAACCAACCTTTGTGAGCAGTAAGATATTTGACAGTAACTTGGTAGCAGTTCACAAGATCAAAGAGATACTAACTCTAAATAGACCAGCATACGTAGGTATGTGTATTCTAGACCTATCAAAGACATTGATGTACGACTTCCACTACAATAACATCAAAAAGGAGTATGGCAACGAAGCCAAACTACTATTCACAGACACGGATAGTCTAATGTATGAGATTAAGACGGAGGATGTGTACAAAGACATGTACGCTAACAAAGAAGTGTTCGACTTTAGTGGATATGATAAGTCATCTCCCTACTTCGACCTAACTAACAAGAAGGTTATTGGTAAAATGAAGGATGAGACATTAGGAGTCCCAATCGTTGAGTTCGTTGGTTTAAGGTCGAAAATGTATAGCTACATAAAAGAGGATGGAAAAGGTGGGAAGACTGCTAAAGGTATCAAGAAGAGTACCATTAGAAATAATATAAGACATGACAACTATAAAAGTGTCCTGACAAATGGTGAGCAAATGTCTCACATAATTAAAACTATTCGCAGCAAGAGCCACCAACTAGGAAGCTACGAAATAAATAAGATATCCTTAAGCTGCTTTGACGACAAGCGACATATACTACCAGACGGTGTGTCTAGCTATGGCGTATGGACATTACAAAACAGTCCAGAACTAGCTGTTTAAATTTCTAAAATGTTTTTTAGTCTTGATGTGTTTATATTTAGAGGTCACGTGGTATGACCGATCGCACGTCTCACACACCCACTTATGAGTTCTCATCCACTCTTTGGTTTGAGCTCTGGATGCTATCAAAGCTTCTTCTTTGGTTTGGTAAATTTTTGGTCTTGCCATTATATATTACCATATATTTTATTTATCCACTCGTTGTAGTATGGGTCTCCTCTCCCATCCCAACCTAGATCCTTGTATACTACGCTATACAGGTTATACTCGAATCGTACCTTGACCTTACCAGGTTTGAGGTCGTTAAGACTACCTCTCAACTTTATACCTCTTCTAGAGCATATTCTTATGACATAGAAAATATATTTCGATATATTCTTGACAATCAGTTTGTTTCTTTTAAGAGACCATAATTATCTCTACAAAATCACTGATCACTATTGGTATGTCACTCTCACTAACTAGTCCAGTCAACATTTTATCTAACCACTTGCTGTAACTGTGAGCCGATTTCTTGTACATCCAAATGTTAGGTACAAAGTTTCTCACACGTCCGTAGGTAGTCTCTCCACACTTGTTACAACTAAATACACCATCTTCGATTTGGGTTCTGTGGTTACTACACTCGTAACAGTATGTGGTGTCGTGCCACTTTTTTGGTGTTGCGTCCTTACTTCCATTCTTGATCTCGTCCAATGTGTACCCTAATGTAGTACCACTCCACTATATTAATGTCTCAATCTCATCCAATGTATACCCAGCATAGAACATTCTCATTGTACGTTCGTCAACCATCTAAGTTACTATACTATATATATCTTTAGACTATAGTGTAGTAACTTCGTGGTTGTCGGTTAGTATCTCCCACTCACACTTTATGTTGTGACCTGTTTTAGAGCGTCTGATAGTAGTTGTTCCAACTCTTCTATCTGACGAGTTTGGTAAGAGAGTGTCTCTGTCAAGGTTACGCTTTTTATCAAATTCCATAGCCATCTCCTTCAAAGTTTTAGTGCTCATTTCTATAATACTCTATATATTAAATAACCTAAAGGTAGTCCAACAACTCCAACGAATACCATTTGATATTCTTTCATCTCATCTGAAGGTTTGTAATAGTCTGACAACTCAGGCTCTTTACTAAATGTCTTCCCATCATACTGTAATCGTCAGTACTTGTCTTAGTTGATCCAGAGCGTGGTTCGTGTCGTTTATGTCTGCATTAGCATCTGACAACTGTTGTCTTAGCTCCTGAATTTTGTCTCTCTGACGAATCTCATTCTCGTAGAACTTTTCTTTCGCTCTTGCAAGACTCTCCAATGCTTTGTTGTGTCTCTTTATCTCTGTCTCGTAGCCTGTATGGTTTAGCTTGCTGAATATAAATCCAGCTCCTGCGAATGCTATAGCGTTGAACAATCCACCCGCTATCACACTAGCCATTATATATTACGCTGTGTTATTTTGAGAACGGGTCAATAGGTAAGTATTTCTTGCTCTGCGCCCACTTAACGAGTAGCGTTGAAACGCCTACAGCAGTCGCTAACTTGAGGGTGCCCTTCACTGATTCAGGGGTACCCAACGGTTCTTTTAGTACTTTCTTTGATGCCATCGACACGGCTACGGCTCCAGCAGTCACAAGGGCTGCGTCGTATAGCTCGTTCATCAGTTCTTTTCTGTCTATTGATGCCATATATTATACGACATGTTTTAATCGAGGCTGTCGAGCTTACGTGATGGTTTTATAACGATGGTCTTAGGCTCTTCGGTCACTACTTGTTTGTCTTGCCTAATCGTGTAGTACAGCGAACCAGCGGCTATCACCACTCCTATAGTGCCTATGATGTATCCGTAGTTAAAACTATCGTCCTCACTTGTGACTCTCTCTCTCATCTTCCTCTCTTTGGCTGCTTTAGATATAGCAGCCAAGCGTTTGCCTGCCTCTACTCTCTTAGGGTCTTTAACCCTTGTTGTCGACGTTATAATAGGTACGGACTCACTGTCAGTCATCTATACTATACGTGGTGTCTTGTTACAGATGACCTCACAGACTACCTCATAGATATAGTATTCGATGAAAGTATCTTTGGTGATTAGACAGTGTGGTTTCACTCTTGAATCTCCTATTGCAGTACTCACACAGAACTCTGGAGTCTGTCATATATATCTCTATGAAATGTATTATCTCGTGTTGGTCTGAGGATAGTAATGTGTTGTACCCTTGTGATCTTAGTCTCCTTAATACCCTCATCTGGTTATTCCTAATAACTCCATTACCTTTCGGTGTTTTGAACTCTATAGCAAACCCATTATATCTCTTATGGAGCTGCGGGACAATCAAGTCTGGTTGTCCACCACTGTAACCCTTTTTCCATCCATCTACTCTTTTATCAGATGTGTCTTGGTACTCACCCAACCCTGGGATGACTATTGTTGGATGGTACTCTCTAATATATTTAACTATATCATAATGCAAGTCTGTCTCATTCATTATTGATAACTGGTTGCATTGTGTGTACTGACCCGTCTTTCTAATAGACGGTAGGACTTCTGTGAATACCCATTTTTGAAACTTCTTGGCTGACTCAAGTTTCGACGAGAAGACTAGAGAGTAAACTCCTGGCTCCGATATTAGTATCGTGTTTGGTTGCGAGTTTAGAGGGGGGCGTGATTCGCGCCCCCCTTCAAACACCTCTCGTTTGACCTTATATGTATCGTCAACGTGTGCACTGATAGCCCACTTCGCGTTTTTATACCCTAGTGCCTTAGCGACTTCTTTTCCATAGAACCAAATATTGTCTCCATCCTTGATAGTCGTAACAGACATGTCGTTATTTCTGAATATTTTAGTGAGACTCATCACCTATACTATACCACATGTTTTATTTTTATGTTTAAATAGTAGTCATATTAAGAAAGTAACCACTTAATATCGCAAAACGCGTGATCTGACCAAGGTCCCAAAATGGGACCTTGGTCAAAGTTACCCTTCTATCGATCACAAACATACTATCAGTAGGGGGTCGGAACCGGACCCCCCTTATGTCTCATATATTCTACTGTACCTTTTCACCATTCCGTTGATTGGTGGGCATAAGTCAGTCACATTATCGTCCAACACTTTAACGTCTGAGAGAAACATTGACTCATTGTAAGGAAGACCTCTAAGATACGATCTTAGTTGTGTCAGTATCTTTTTGTAGATAGTGTGCGCAAACTTACAGTCCTCCACTCTACTAGTCAGATTGGATTTAGCCAAGTAGCCTTGGATGATCACACCAGGACCACTAATACAAGCAATGATTAGAGGGTTAGCGGTTATCGATCCAGCTATAATCCCTACTGTCGTTAACCCTATGCTAGTCATGTTTAACGATAGTTTAACTTTCTTCAACCTCTTGTATTTCCATTTGTAACAGGCTTCTAGTTTGTGGTAGTACGCGTACAAACGTTTGAGCTCTAGCACCTCTTCCTCTGACATATCCTTTGATATGTGATTGAAAACAACAACTGACTTCTTCCTCATATATCTTAGCTCACATCATATTCCTTCATCATATCTCTACCAACTAGTATTATGTCTCGGCTCGCCATGTAGCCAGAGACAATCCTCACACCGTAGAACTCTATCAAAGACGGGTACTTATAAGGTGCGAGTGGTATTCTTGGTCGATGCACTCCAAAGATCGTTACGTAAGGAGACCCTATCTCTTCGTAATTAGCTGTGAAGTCTGAGTCTGTTGATCTTATGTTGTTCACCTTAACGTAGGAGTTACCCATCCGCCAATGTAATTGATATCATATGTCTCTTGGTGGTGTCGATGTTATTTGGGATTGTACACGTGTACTCCTTTACCGGATAGCCACCACCATATGATAATTTATCATTTTCACCTCCTTTGTACCCTACGTATTTGTCCCACGATCCGTCATCGTTTGAGATAATCGCATCCCAATCTGTCGTAGAAACCCTAGTGACTAACCTCACTACCACAAAAACGGATATGTCACAGTACTGCATACGTGGACAGTTAAAGTGTACTCCAGCTTCAAACGGAATTGGAGTTAGCTTGGGGGATAGGAAGCTATGACCGTTGTTAACACCAATAATAGGACCATACGTTGGATCGTATTGTACTAACATGTTTGTTTTATCTCTAATGGTTTTCACTTTATTTGTTCCACTGTGGTATTCCACCATACTCACAGCGTGCTTTGTGACGTTAAAATCAAATATAACGTTGTAGGACTGCGTTCTAAAGTATTGCGATAAGTATACGGACTCCAACACTTTTTTACTAATAGCATCCAAATCATCTTCTGGATCTGCTATGTTTTTGAGTGCCCTGAACGCCATATCTATATCTCCAGACATCCTCCCACCGCTTAACTTAGGGTCACTGTCTAGATGTCTCTTCGCTCTTCTTAATATTTTGTCGCTCTCGTAGTCTCTGTCCTCAAATCCATAACTTAGACTCATTATGCTATAACACATATTTGCTCACTAAATAGCCAGACACAGCCGAAACCACTAGAACTAGTCCCAACTCTGTTGTGTCATCTGGTGTCACCTCTAGACGACGCTCTTGGTGTGCCACCTTTGGTTGTTTGTCAAGTGCCTCCAGGTGCTCTTCCTGGTGTACCACGTTTGGTGTCGTCAGACGATGCGTCACCTTTGGCTTATCAAGTGTCTCCAGATGCTCTCCACCTTCTTGGTGTACTTTCTTAACCTCCGTCGTTTTCGCGTAGTTTAACCCACTATTCACCCCAAACTTCATACTCTGTGTAGCAGTCTTCAATAGGTTGTTGTACCCAGCGATTTTGTTCTTGAGGATTACAACGTTACTTGGCATTAACCACGTAGACGGTGACAGCGCAAGGTTTTGGACAACGTTAGTGTCTCTAATCGACTTGTTCATGTTGAGAATCCACGTTGACACGTCGTAGTTTATAACACTATCCTCCACCAACTTTCGGAACTCTTGTTGAGTCTCTAGACTTCCTGCAGAATCACCAACGACTGACACACGTGTTCTAGCTTGCGCACCAAGTGTGGAGTAAACAAAGGCTTCTATGGACTGATTTTAGGTATTGTCTCCCAATGTTGGTGAAACCATTCGACACCAGAGGAACGTATCGTTTGTAGTCGTTCTTAACGTCGTTAATCGTGAAGACTCTCTCCTCACCTGTTGTACCATCAGCAAGGACTTTACCCTGGTAGTAGTGTTTTCTAGGAATCTTGTCTGTCTTACCATACAATTCTCCAGCGTTAAACTCTCTACTTATCGATCTCATACTCTCACCACCTTCCATCCTTCTGAGAAGTCTTCTAACAGTAAAGTACAGATGAAACCTCATCACACTCGTAATAACAGGGTGGACTTCTTGCGAGGGTGACAAGTGTTGTAACGACACTCCACAACAGAAACTCGCACAATACGTTGCAAACACTACCTATAGTAGCTCTCGTTGTCGTCCCACTTTGACTTTGTCTTTGACGTGGTGATTTGTAGTATTGGTAGCTTTGAGAGAAAGTAGCTCTTTTGATTAACGAAGACTCTAAAGTTATTCACTGGGTAGTTCAACACGTTTTCTGTTGGATAGCCATCCCAAAGTCCCCAGTGGTTCTTACGACCTTTTGACAGTGGTTGGATAGTTCCACCAGATAGCCATATTTCTGGAAACTTGTCGTCGTGACCTTTTGGAGACTTGTTGTTGTGTAGCCAAATCCACATACTCTTATCATTTTTGAAGGTATCGCTAGTTATATTCGTGCTTATGATGTCGTTGTTTCTAAAATATATGTCAACGCCATTAACCTCACCGTCTTGTGAGACAGTTGGATCGAACTCAAACTTACTCAAAGTGATGTGAGGGTACTTTTTCACTAGATTCAGCTTAGCCACGCGTACGGCGTTAGCTATCTCTTTTTGGTTAACTATCATTGGTTTGTTTATCGTTAGATACTTAGTGTACTCCGGGTTACTCTTAAAACCTACTTGAGTCTACCGAAACGTCACCAATATTAGTTTTCGTCACGAAGAATATATGTATATGCATATTGTCGTCAACATCAAGAAAAAACCTATTCTTGTCAGCATAAGGATACTTTCTTTTGAACGCATCCATCATAACATACCGTACGTTATATGAGAGTGGTAGTATTGATTAGTGGTTCAACGAAAACTATAGACCTACCAGAGTCAACTCTAGCAACTAACTCAGACCCTTACATATTGGTGAAGGAGGCAACCATCTTTTGGGACTACGTTAACGTAACCACAGATAACAACAAGATAACTTATAACAGTAGTGACCACGTTTTTAGTCCTGGGTACCACACCTTTAAAATGATCGCCGACGACTTGAGAGAGTTAGGAGACGTGAAGATAGTGGCTAACAGACACGACTCGACGTGTACGATAACAACTGATCAACGAATAGAACTGTTTAAATTTGGACAACTCTTAGGATTTGACGAAAACACTACAATAGCCACCACAAAAACCAGTCCTAACGTTGTGAACGTTAACAGAGAACTGAAATACATACAAGTAACATCTAATATTGTGGACAGATCTAAGAACATAGTTAACGGTAGCAAAAGTGATTGTATCGCAGTACTACCAATAACTAGCACACAGACATTAAAGGGCTCTGTACAACGTTTTGGTGTTGGGTCGAAAATCCCAATAAACAAAGGAGTCGTCAACCAACTAGAGTTCAAGATAACAGATCAGGATGACAACAGTGTTAGCGTTGGTGAGGTGCTGTTAGATTTACACATCATGTAGTGTATATGGACATAGAGCAAGAACTAAGAGATATTTACTACAACCCATCAACTGGTTACCAGTCTGCTGAGAGGCTGTACCAAAGAGCATTGGAAGACGGCCTAAGCGTTAGTAGAGCAAAGATAAAGGACTGGCTAAAATCTCAAGACACGTACACCAGGTACAAACCAGTTGTTAAGAAACACAAGTTTAGACAAACATTTGTTGACTATCTGGGTGAGCAGATACAGATGGACTTGGTTGATATGGGCAAGTACAAGCATAAGAACAACGGGTACTACTGGATACTAACAGCCACTGAGATCCTTAGTAGGTATGCTTTCACAATACCCGTCTATAGGAAAGACACGAAAAACATGACTAAGGCTGTCACAAAGTTACTAGAGAAGGCTAAGGTTAGATTTGGTGAGTATCCAAAGCTGGTTCAGTTTGACGACGGTAAGGAATTCTATAACGTTGGTGTGAAGGATCTATTGGAGAAACACGACGTGAAATACTTTAGCACGAACTCTGATAAAAAGGCAGCAGTCGTGGAACGGTTTAACAGAACACTCAAGACGTCTATGTGGAAGTACTTCTACAGTAAAGGAACGTACAAGTGGATTGACGTTTTAGATCAGCTCGTTGAGAACTACAACAATACCAAACATAGTACTATTCTAATGAAACCTAAAGACGTTAGCAAGAAAAACGAAAACGAAGTATGGACGACGTTGTTTGGACACCATTTCGGTGACTACCCACTACAAAAGTTTAAAGTAGGTGAGACTGTCAGGATATCAAAGTACAAGAGCATATTCGCAAAAGGGTATGAGGCTAACTTCACTGAGGAGCTATTCAAAGTGACGAAGGTCGTACGTGGTGACCCTACTGTGTACGAGATAGAGGACCATGAAGGGGAACCTATCATTGGTAAGTTCTACGAGGAAGAGTTGTCAGTTGTTGATAAAAAAGACGATGTATATAAAGTTGAGAAGATAGTGAAGAGAAAGAAGGTGGGAGGTAAGAAAATGGTCTTAGTCAAGTGGCTTGGCTATGACAGTAAACATAATTCATGGATACCAGAAAGTGATATTCAAAACATTGAGTAGTGTATAATGGCTGAAGGAGGGTTCGATGAAATCGAAATGCAAGATCTTGACAAGTTTAAGGAGTATACAGACGAGCAGTTAGAAAAAAAGTTCGAGACACTTAACAATACTACGCTCATAGAAGGCGAAACAGACCAAGAACAAACCGTTAGATTAGCCAAAATCGTCAGGGTGGAAGTAGAGATAAAGACTAGAGCCGCAAAACTCAGAGTACAAAACAGATTTATGAAGACATTATTCACAGGCAGAAAAGATGGGAAAACAGTGTTAATCACTAGTAAAGGTAGCGACGTCACCACTGAGGCTCCAGCAGTAGTATTTGCTGAACCGGCGACATATGGTGACGTCCACGACGAGAGCTTCAATTTAGTTTTCGAAGAGGCTAGCGAAAATCGAAAGAAGGTTAGGTAATCTAAAAACACTAAACAAAGAGATTTTAGAAAATGATATAAAAGAACCAATCTAATAGATAGAAAAATACGTAAATTGTATAAAAAAAGACTCAGTAATGACGATGTGTCAAGGAATATAGTCGATAGGTCATATGTGACACCCTCAGGTTCTATTCTTTTCAAACCGGTAGGAGAAGATGGTGAATATTTGAAACCTAAACTAATACTAAAACCTGGAAAAAATGGTTTAATCTACAGTAAAGACAGTAAAAATAAAAGTGCGATTGAGCAGTTTAGAGAGCTAGTCGGTCAAATCCCCGACACAACAACTGACGTTAGAACAGAAAATGTAGACACCCCAACAACTGACGATAGAACAGAAGACATCACAGTCTCAAGTGAAGACTTCCCAGTAATTGAGACAGAAATGAACTACGATAACGTGTTTGGGCTAACAGAAGAAGAAAATCGCGAGTTAAGAGGTGTCCTAAACCCAAGTGATACAATCGACTCAAGCACTAGACCACAATTTCTAAGAATACAAGCAGATCGTTTTCAGGACACTATTAACGAGACTAGAGACCTTCTCAACAGAGTAGAGGCCAATTCCACAGAGGAGTCTGAGTTGATCAAACGATTGACAGGTCTCAAGATAGCTAGGGACAGAACCTTAGAACAAATGAAAATCGAGACTGTTAGGGAGCGACAAGAAGAGGACATCACTCGGTTACAAAAAATAAAGGAGTGGTTTAGAGAAAATTGGTTAGGCGCTTCGGCTTTAGGAATAACCATAGCCTCTTTCATCACCACGATTATAATATCCGCTAGAAGCGTAGTCTTCAAAGGTGGTCAAGCACTTGGAAAACTGGGAAAAGCTATAGCTAATCTAGCCACAAAGGCTGGCCCTCTACTGTCTGGACTGCTAAACGTGGTGGCAACTGCGCTAAAGTGGGGAGCTGCAGGCATATCTTGGTTAGCGTCTAATTTATGGATCCTAGCGATAGCACTAGCTTGGTTCGTCTACGATCAGTACAAACAGAGGAAATAAAACATGTGTTATAATATAGTATGAACACTAATGAAAAAGAGTTGCTTCCTGGATATAGACGTCGTGAAATATCTGCTATCAAAGGCACAAGAACCCGTCATGTTGTAACGCTAAACCCCAACAAAGCCAATCCAGGGGAGGAGTTATACATCGATATCCCAAAAACTAAGGGTAACACTTGTTTGGTACCCTCTAGTCTCCACATTCTATTCGACTTTAAGAGCTCGAACGTGAAATCATGGTTTCTTAACAACCTTTCGAGACTACTACTCGAGAGACTGGTGGTAAAACTAGCTGGTGAGTCCGTGTACGACAATAGTGGTGAAAGCGTCATCGGTACGTACAAAGACCTCTGGAAACCTAACAGTGAGCGAGACCAGATGGTTGAATATGGTATAGCAAACGAGAACCTTCGAAAGCTAATCTCAAAGGACGACAGTGGCGCAGCCAGTGGAGACACACAAAAAGTTAGTGACGGTCTGATGTTCTCCATCCATGACACTAAACAAAAGATTCGAATCGACAAGATTCTAGAAGATCATGGTCTATACGCACCATACAACATGAACAACAATTTCAGGTATATAATCACACTCCCTAAAGCGTCTGATATTATGGTGGCTCAATCTGGATCAGCTGTGGCTGGCTATACGTTAGAGAACCTTGAGTTGGAGTACGAAACTATCGAGAATCAAGATATTGCTGATGAAGTATCATCTCTATACGCGTCCGGTAGGTCTCTATCATACGAACACATAACACTAATGAAGACTGTGGAGTGGGATAAAGGAATCACACTCGTAAACGAAAATATTAACCTACCAAGAAAATCGATGAAATCTGTCGTTTTACTCTTCACAAACAAAACAAGAACTGATAGTGAAGAGTTCGTCTATCCAAACATAGAGTCAGTCAAACTCACCATAGAAGGTGTACCGAACATGGTCTACAGTGAAGGAATACCGAAATCAAGACTCTGGGGAGAAGCGAAAAGACTATTCGGGCAAGGACTAGACTCCGACCAGCACATGACTATCCAAAAGTTTTACAAAGACGGTTTCGCTTTGGTTGTTGACCTTAGATCTATCGAAGATAACGTGAAAGTTGCAACTGGAAAAAAGATTGTGAACACTCAGTCAGGAATATTGATGGAAATCAATAAAGAAGCCACAACAGCGAACGTCATGTGTAGGATATTCGTACTCTCCGACGGACTCGTAAACCTTATCAACAACGATCTACAATCAATCCAGTACTAAACATATAGTATTCTATATGAAAACACCTTTTAACATGCTGGTTGTTGGTATGACAGCCTGCGGTAAAACGTACTACCTCTTGGATATGATAGAGAAAGACTACACGAATCACTTCGATTTCATCATTCTTATATGCCCGACGTTCGAATGGAATAAGACGTACACAGAGTGGAAATACTTGAGAGACCCAGACTTTATCGCTATTCAGTGTGAGCAAGATAAGGTCAACGTAGTCCTTAAACACGTGACTGATACTTATAAAGGTACCAATTCACTAATAATATTAGATGATTGTGCTGGTGGGCAGGACGTTAAAAACAGAACAAGCGAACTAGTTAAACTAGCCTTTAGCGCTAGACATTACAACCTATCCACAATAGTCATAACACAACAACTAACCTCAATTAGTAAACCATATCGTGAGAACATCTCAAAGTTAGTAACATTCTACAACCCTAACAGAAACGATATGAAAACTATCGTAGACGATTATCTTAACGGAGTCAATAAAGAGGAAATTCAGAAAATAATAAAACAGTTGAAAGACAACGAGTACGCAAGATTGGAGATATTTCTAAGACACCCGTACTCGTACGAAATAATTATTCCGCAAAAACAAAACACGTCGTATAGTATAGGACATGCCAAAACGTAAGACAAAAAATACTGATACAATTGATGAACTAATTGAAGACATACGAGAAGCAGAACAGGAAGTGATCGACGAACCACAAATCGACACGTCACAAGTTGACGACACTCCTCAAACTGACGTAGACAAGAAACGAGACGAACTAAGAAGACTCTCAGAGGATGGTGAGATAGACAAATCCATCGCTTACCTCAAAAAGGCTTCAGATAAAGTTATAAACAAGATCTATGAAGAATGGGAGGTAAAAAGAATGGAGAAAGCGAACGTGTTTCTCTGTGACCTTTTAATAAGCAAGTTCGCCCACGCGTTAGGAGGGTTCAATGCTATTGAATCACCTGAAAAGCTTGAAAAAGAGTTGATTACTGATCAACTACTTAAAAGAGACGTAGAGAAGTTTATATCGTACGTATCCCCCTACCTCCCTTGTTTAGGGTTGCTATCGGGTGGACTAACAACTAGTAAACACGTATTTAGCCACATGTCTAGAGGGGAAACCCCCGAGGGGGAACCCCCGAATGAAGGAGACAGTGCTATCTAATTACAATAATTTACAAAACGACCTAAAGACATGAGTATATACTAACTTAATGAGTACTGTAGCCATGAAGAGTAGTGTAGAACGTCGGGAGTCAGTGGAGGAAAAGACAGCGAGACTCAACAAAGAGTTGTTATTTATCTACCAGATTAGAGAGCTCAAACGACAACTCTTCGCTAAGAGTAGTGTAGAACGTGAGGAACTAGACGAGAGGTTTAAACATACTGCACTCGGGAAAAGGATGACCAGTCACGACAGAGAGTTGCAGCTTCTACGTACTAATACTCGAAAAACTATTTTGGGAAACGCGTGTGATGGTTTTCGAGTCTAGTTTATTTCGTCTCGTTTTAGTAGTCTCGAAAGTGGGGATAACAGCGAATTTTTCAATTTTAGTTGCGAAGCACGAAAAATTGAAAACTGCGCTGGTAGCCCCACTTTCTATACTACTTCAATCGTTAGAGCGTTTCACCGGCAATCAGAAGGTTACGGGTTCCATTCCTGTACGGGACTCAGAATTATTTTTCTGAGGATACGAGCTTGGCGATCGTCCATGTATCGTCCATGTATCGTTTCTTGTTCTTGTTATACCTTAACAAGTAAATTATAAATACAAATTTTGTGAATACAAATTGAAATAAAAAGGAATTTGTGGTATTCTTGTGAGTCCCCCAAATATTTCCTCATTTCCTTCCCTCCATAATTTTTCTCATCTCCTTTTTTGCCCCATGGCCCCACTTTGAAAAACGCTCCGCGCCCCCAGTTTCGACTGTCTGTCTACACGCGAAAACCTCATAATGCAGGCAATTAATTATTAATTAATTAATTAATCAATTAATTAATTAATTAATTAAAAATATGAAATTATGTACCAGGAGAATTCGTCATCAGCTGCGAAATACTCTCTGTACTTGCAGAAATACATTGAGTTGCCCTTTTCAATTTTTAATCAACCTCGACACTGCAAATAGAGAGCAGGCATAATCAGATCTAACTAATAAAACTGCTTTCAATTAAAGGTGTTATACGACATTGAAATGTCAAGGTCACCTCCTACCTAAACCTACCTAAAGAATCTTTACATTTCCGACCATAATGGAGGAATGGCATCACTCAATATGTCAATCCTATGTGATGGGCGCATTTCTTTGGTCATTCTTCCAAATCGACGAAGATAAGACCACAGGCGTTCAAGTTGTTCGCCATCACTTAAACCAAAACAGTGACTCTTCTTGGACTATACTGAAGCTGTAGAGAGTTTAACTATATGTTAAATAATACAACTAGCTTGACTTTCTTAAGATGTATATATTGGTGTGTTAAGGAAAGAGGGTTACAGTATAATCAATCTGAAATTTATCATCTCTTCTATACTGTATAGTGATAGCCATGGTCACTTATGGTTTCTCTGTGTCGCTGCTTCATTGCCTGAATTAACCACAGCTTCATGCCTCACCTGCCAAGATCCCCTATGACCATATATGTGAAAAGCGGGGACTGCCAAACCAACGTTGTCCAACAAATTCAACTGTCCAGATGCCTACATTATTAATGTATATAAAATATACATGTTTAGAGGTCAAATTAGTTGTGTTAATATAACGCGATTGCACGGCCGTTAGCTTACTGTATATATTCGTTACAGGTATTTACTATTATCCGAGAAAGATACGCACTGCAGAAGTGCATGTTAAGTACACAAATTATTTAGATGACAATTCCGTGATACACGTATTCCCACATTTACGAGCGACAACTATGGGAAAAGTCCAATAGAGATAAGTCATATTATTTTGTGTATTTAAAATATTCCTTAAACTTACTTGCAAATGCTTGAAAAGTAAACATGCTATGTCATACATTATGTTCACGCGGACATTCTTTCCTTCATTATTGCTGATCATATTCCGAAGGAGCCACACTGCATAACCAATCCTAAAACAATAAATTACTTTATTACCGAGGTTTTACACAACAATATTCTTGTGATACATGTTGGTGATATCTATATTTAAATCAGTGAAAATGCGATACGTCAATCAAAATCTCTTCGCGTGCGAAAATATAACCAATGAAAAGCAAGAGAATGATTTAAGAGCCAATCGCAAAACGCGTATGAAAAAGCGCGCGAAACACATGTATAAATAAAATACGTTTATACCCCATGAACTAAATATTATGGACTTGTGACGCTTTGAATTTTTAATCATTTTAATTATTTTGTAACTATAAATAGGGACCGAGTACAGAAATTTGTATTTCGTCACTAAATTCTTGGCAGTTTACCACCTTTTCACTTTGCTATATATTCAAAACGCTGTCTACGCAGCACTCTACTTTTTTATGTATATATATATATATAATATATATATATACTAAAACAGATTTGTAACATGAATGTTACAAAGCTGGCGGATGGTTCAAGAGTGCTCGATACCATTATAGACTGATTAGAGGTAGAGCGTTTATAAAAGAGTTAGAATGTTTTCGTCACTACTCTGAGTTTCACGCGTAATGCGTGAAGATCGCATTCCTCGTGAAACTCAGAGTAGTGACGAAAACATTCTAACTCTTTTATATATATATATATATATATATATATATATATATATATATATATATATATATATATATATATATATATATATATATATATATATATATATATATATATATATATATATATATATATATATATATATATAGGTAATATTTGGCATTTCACTCGATCAAACTACATGTTTAAAGGAGTTATGGTGAAGGAAAATGTCGAGTGTTGCCGTTGGAATACATACATATACAGCCTCGCGGCTGTACCTTTTGGATTTTTTATTTGGATTTTAACACTTTAATATCATATACACCATAGTACTGATTACAGCACTGTTATATACTGTATGGCACTAGTACGTTTTCACTAACTGCCTGATTAGAGGACATTTGTCATGATTTACAGATTGAGTGAGAACTACAGTATGTTTTCGTTTATCATATACCTCTCCCCATGCTTTAAGTTGAGAAATTGTTTGGGGAATCCGTGGCGACAAGCTCTACCAAACACTGCAGTTTCATCCAAAGCTCGATATTGTGTGTTTGATCTTAGAATATCACCTGCTTTAAACTCATTGCACCCGTCCTAAACCAAAAAATAAATCGAAACAATAAATTACACGTATTTTCGCTCTCGCTTTCCTATGTCTACAATTAACTACCACAATGTAATTAATATATTATGCAGCTTGTTGTACATCAATTACGCTGGCGCCTGGCAAATTTTAAAGGCTTTCTATATTTATTTGCTCCAAATGAACTGATTATATTTAAACTGCTGTTATTTTTACTGTAATCTGTTTTAATTTTGTCGAACTAATTTATTTTCGGAATTTGTTGACCCTGGTGCAGGCAGTAGGTCATGTTGCAATATACTTTTTGATGTATATTTCACCACGATCACCAGATTCAAAAAAATAAACTAATATTAATTAGTTTATTTTCTAATATACAAATTATGACATAACGTCATATCGTTTAAGAACACTAGAATCGTAACCTTTTGCAACGACTGTTGCCTGACTGGATAAGATTGAATGAATTCATCCACATCTTCCTGGAAATAAAATACTTTGTTTCCATGTAATGGTGGTCTAACACTTTATCCCTGCACTTTTCTTTCGAGGTGGACCAAACAATGCATCAAACGATTCTATAAGCACGCCATCGTTCTTTAGTAAATAAATAAATGATAATTAATTGAGTTGCATGTTTACCATTATAATTACTAATTACCATTGATAAAATTGAAACAGTATTAAAGAAAATACTTAATGGTTTCCTTGTTTGGATGGCCTGTCCAAACACGCGGGATGTTGCGAGACTTTAGAAAAGCGTAAAGAAGCACGAGCCGCTAGGCAAGTGTTTTCAGCTTTTCGAAAGTCGAGCAACATCCCAAGTGTTTGGATCAAGTTATCCAAACACGAAAAACCATTACCGTAGGTATTTCTTTTATAAAATAATACAAACGAACGAACAACACAAACTTGAGTAAAATTTTGGCGGGAACTTTCCGTGTTTGGATGGCCTGATCCAAACACGGGTATTGACCAATCAGAGCTTGCGTAGCATACATGTTATTTTATAATAACTCTTTCCTCTACGATAGTCACCTATTGGACAAATAAATGCTAGTTCATTTACAGACTATAGTAGCAATATTTTTCTTCTAATTTTATCAATTAGTTAGAAATGTATTGTATACAGTACCATCAATTAAGAGGTAAGGTCATCAGGTGATACCGGCCCTGCCCAGAGGCATAGGAACGGATTTAAAGTTAGTGGGGCTGAGTTCGACAAGCAGGTAGTCAGTGACTGCATTTTAAGGGGGTGTGGGGGTCCTCCACCGGAAAATTTTGAAATCTAGAAGCTCGGAAAGGCAATTTTCAGCAATTTGAGCAAACGTTTTCATCTAATTCTACAGCGAGCATAGTTCAAATAATCCATCCTGCTGCCTCTTACCAGGTGACGGCATTTTTTGCACCTGAGTACTGACAGAAGGGTCTTGGAACCAATCTAACACTCACATGCCAAGGGTTTAGGGGTTGGCTAACATTTCAGGCTACACCCATATGTAAAATCTCATGTAGATGAAACCAGGTAGGTAGATTACTAATAAGTAGCTTCTCTCCTAGCCTCTATAATTGTATTAAAGGTAGTCGTACTAATACAATTGGGAAAAAAACATTAAATTTAGCAATGCTTGTCCTGATTTTGGGGCTCAGCCCTCCATTTAAAATGTGGGGGGGGGGGGGGGGGGGGGGGGGGGGGGGGGGGCCCCCCGCCCCCGAAGCCTCCCCAGTCACCCGGTTCCTACACTTATGGCCCTGCCTTCCAATTGCATAATGATAAACTGCAGTGCTTAAGTATAATAACAAGTAGTATAGAGAGTGGGACTTCGAGCTCAATCGATGTCAGCCATAAATATAAATGCCAAAACAGCACCAAATTTGTGCCAAATCACGATTCGGCAAAATTTGGTGTTATTTCGGCACATTCACATTTATGGATAACATCAAATAAGCTCGAAGCCCCACTCTCTATACTACTATGGCGATCGTTAATTGGGCTAAACACCCCTCACGTTTTCCACTCAATTGATGTCAAACACGCGCGAGAGTCACGAAACAATACCAAATTTATACCAAATCACGATTTTGCTAAATTTGGTGTCATTTCAGTCACATTTAGGAAAAATAGAAAGTGTCGTTTCAACACTTTCACAAATTTATGTCAAATCACATTTAGGAAAATAGTCGTTTCAACACTTTCACAAATTTGTGTCAAATCACATTTAAGAAAATAGTCGTTTCAACGCTTTTACAAATTTATGTATTGTAAAAGTGTCTCACGCGTGATAAAATTGCCACCTGTTATGTAAATTAGATTATTGCCACCTGTTAATATGTGGGTTAGTCCGTTCGCTCACTATTTTCAGTGTTTGTCACCTCACTTCTAAAATGGTGATCGTACACATGTTTCGATGTTGTGATTTCCTCCCGACAACAAGCCCAAGAAAGGCACGTACGGTTGTCACAACCGCCACAATACTTCCAACGTCTCTCTTTAATAACGGGTCTTTTTGCAACTCGTCATTTAGTTCGTCAGGGTTCTCAATGGCGTTCAACCCATCTAGTAAGCTAGCGAATTTGCTGATTAACAAGTCGGTGAGAAAAGCGTTTGCAATTTCCATTCTCTTCAACTCATATTGGCGCCATATCTTGTCGATGACCTTTGCAGACGCTTTTTTTAATGTACGCTTCAGATTGGCTTACCACACCATCGCCAGACAATCTTATTAGCTCAGCTCTCTTAACGTCAATGTCGTCTTCCACAGTCGAGGTACTAGTGGTTTGAGTATCCTCAACTAATTCCTCAATCGTGGGGTTTTCTTCACTTTTTGCGTTTCACCATCACGTTATTACTTATACCCATATTTTATTGCGGAACAACAACTTCGTAAACTGTATGGATAGCGCAGTGAGATTTCGAGTCTAGCGTTACTTATGATTTTTTAATGCGGTCACAATTGTCGATGCTTCTTCTTTGCTAACGTTTCCAAGGTAATCGTCAATAACAACCTTCATATCGCTCCTACTCGGACCAGTAAAAGCAAATGAGCTTACTAATGTTTTCTCTATACGGTTTTGCGATCGACGTCAGTTGTTGTGTGATGACAATAACGCTCAACATAAAATGTCGCGCGCTAAAAGCTAAGTTGACTAATTGACTAGTCCTATTTATTGACGTCCTGTCCACTTGCACAGTCGTCCAACACAATCAGAGTGTTAGTGCCTTTAAAAGTGTTTGTTACACACTTGAGAACAGCGTCAACGTTATCCTGTGCACAGTCTATCGCTAACACATCAGGGTCACGTACATATTTCCAATCTTGATACGCTTTATTCCACTCGAAAGTAGGACAAATCAACACAATGTAGTCAAACTTACCGCAATACTCAGATTTTCCAATGTGTTGAGTAAATAATGCGTCTTACCACAAGCTTTCATCCCAACAATTAGCATATTAAACGGAGTCCCATTAAATTGTGTTTGATTTAATATTGGATTGATTGCAGGTCATTGTTCATGAAGTTGACTAATCCATCACTCATCACAAACACCCTACACATAACATTCGCAGTCGTCGCTTTCTTAGTGATCTCAAGAAGCACGCCGGATTGTGTGTTTACGATCTTTTTGCCAGTGGCGACGTTGTGATTATCTTGAACGCTCCTCAAGTCAATGACTAACGCAAAGCTATCTTTATAGAACTTCTGTATGGTCATGAACTGAGCGTGTTCTTCACCCAACCCAAACAACCGTTTCGCTTCTGCGTAGAACTTCGATTTCGGAATGCCTTGTGAGTACACGCTATTCGGCACACCTTCAATTGTGACTCTAACACTCTCGATATTCGGATAAAGAAACTCCTCACTGTCTGTTCGCACCCTATTTGTGAATAACAACACAATTGCCTTCATGCTTTTTCTTGGTAGATTAATGTTCTCGTTCACAATGGTTGTGCCTTTGTCTCATTCAGTGGTCTTCATCAACGTAACGTGTTCGTATGACAAACTACGACCACTTGCATAGCCTGACGTTATTTCATCAGAGAGCTCCTGGTTATCAATTGTTTCATACTCAAGCTCGAGGTTCTCCAGAGTGTATCCACCTACACTTTTATTGGATTGTGCCACCATGATGTATGTAGCTTTGGGAAGTGTGATCACATACTGCAAGTTGTTGTTCATGCTAAAAGGAGCGTACAACCCGTGGTCATCCATGATTTTGCCAAGTTTTATCCGCTGTTTCGTCCCAATCACGCTAAACATCAACGCGTCACTAACTTTAACAACGTCTCCACTTGTCGCGCCACTGTCATCCTTAGAGACTAACTTTCTCAAGTTCTCACCACCAATACCATAGTCAATCATTTGATTTCGCGTACTGATGCTCTCCCAAAGGTCACGATAGACACCAATATAATTCCCCCCAGTGTTGTCATACACAGTCTCCCCAGCTAGTCTCACAACGAGCCTCTCACAAAGTAACTTGCTCACATTGTTCAAGAACCAACTTTTGTCATTTGCATTCTTAAAGTCGAACACTAGACCCAACGATCCAGGCACCAAACAGCTACTAACCTTGAGCTTCAATCGGTACATCAATGTAAAGTTCCTCACCAGGACTGACCTTGTTAGGGTTCAACGTGATCACATGCTGCGTTCTCGCCCCTTTTATGACACCCATAGTTGCTCGTCTAAAACCAGGACTCAATTCTGCTGACGTGACGTTCATATACTTTACACATGTTTTGTCACTACCGTTTTAGCTTATAATAGTCATAAGCGAGCCACGGAAATATCACTGCGAGTACCCACAGATTTTGAGCCAACCAAGCGAGACCCTTTGCACCTGTCATCAACGCACTATAAACTAAGTTAGCCAATCCAACAGCCCATGGACCCATCTTCATTATCGCGTTCTTAACAGCCTGTGCGAGTGACCTCGTAGCCATAGCGCCTTTCACAACAGCAGACCTCCCAGCGATAATAATTGTTGTTATAATCCCAGCCATTGAAATTGCTACAGCGCTCAACCCAAGCATATTTTCTTTAGCCCATTTCTTGAACTTCTGCAATCTGTCAATGTCGACTTCTTGTTGCTCTCTAACTTCTTCTATTTGTCGCTGTTCGATAGTTCTGTCTCGCGCTTCTTCAAGCCCTACGATGCGTTCTCTCAATCTAAAGATAATGCTCTCATCGTCTTCATCGTTTAGTTCGTCTGTTGTCCTATTTATCGTCTCTTGAAAGTGGTCTGCTTGTATTTGCAGTGCGCCATTGTCACCCACTCTTGATTCAGACACCACACTATCGCTTGGGTTGAGCGAACCACCCAGTTCACGGTTCTCGTTTGGCGTTAGTCCAGGCACGTCAACGTACTCTATGGATGTGGTGTCTAACAATGGCATACTCCCCACGGTTTCTTCACGGTCTTTTGAGCCGTCTACGATTTTCTGCACTAACTCTTTAAATTGGTCAACTGAACGTTGCGCGACCTTAGCGTCGTTTGTACTTCAGAGCACCACCTTCCCCACGTTTGAGAACTATTTGCTCTTTACCAAGTTCGTTCTTATTGAGCCTGGGTTTGAATAACACGTTGTTTTTAGCGCTTATTGACACTCTGTTTCGCAGTGCCAACACGTCAGAGTCACGCTCATCAAACTTGAATCGCGATCCAGTTTCACTACTAATGAGCTTTTCTATACTTATCAAAGTTTGGTTCTCAGGGTTCGATGGTAGATCGTCGACAACAACCGCTGGGACTTCTGTGTTAGTTCCCCTTATTGTCACCGTTTTACCATCGTCAGTGTTGACAAACGACGTCTCCGCTTCTTGAAGCCCTCTTCTATCTTGTTCGTCCTGCAATTTATTCATTCTCTCATACAATTTCTCAACCTCGACGCGCTCAACGTCTGGTATGTCACCATCAACGTACTTATTGCTAAGTAAATTGTAATCTCGAGTGAGCTCCTCCAGTTCGCCACTAATTTGATCATCAGTGTATCTATCATTCCATCTCGTAGTCATCGAAACCTTCCCCACCTTCAGCCATATTACATTAGCTCACATTTTGAATATCGCTTTCTGGTATCCATGAGTTATGTTTGCTTTCATAACCTAACCACTTGACCAACACCATCTTCTTTCCTCTGACTTTCTTTCTTTTCAACACCTTTTCAACTCTATACACGTCATCACCATGTTTCTTATTAACCAGCGATAGTTCCTGTTCATAAAACTTCCCAATAATCTGTTCACCACTTATGTCCTCAATTTCATACACATTCGGATCACCACGAATAACTTTCACCACTTTAAATAGCTCTTCAGTGAAGTTGGCTTCATAGCCCTTTGTGAACACACTCTTGTATTTACTAATTCTCACTGATTCGCCAACTCTAAACTTCGGTAATGGGTTGTCTGCGAATTGATGACCAAACAAAAGTGGTCTAAACTTCGCCTTCATTTGACTTATTGACATCTTTTGGCTTCATCATAATGCTTCGATTCCACATTGCTATTGTAATTGTTCACCTTGAAGTAATGAGTCCTAAACTATGGGTATGAGTCTGACGATCTCCACGATAAAATACTAAAGAGAACGAAAAGGCATCTGGACGAAGATCCCAAATTAAGTGTGACTCGTGGAAGGATGTCTGGACTCATAGACATGCAAGGCTCAGCGATCAAAAACATAGCAGACCCAGTCGACGAGCCATCAATACAAAAGTCTTAGAGCAATTGTATTTACCGCTTTACTTCAAAGCGCGACACCACAACGTCGTGTTCGACTTCAACACCAACACACACGTCATGAAAAACGTAGACTTCCATAGTAACACCACCAAAGTGAAAGCCATTGGTGACGCGACAAATATGTTAGTGCAAAACAACACAACCTATGGCCCTATTGTTGGCATCAACAGTCAAGGTCGTAGTTTTCTATCCCCCGAGTTAACACCATTCCCACTTGAATCAGGCCTTCACTTTAACTGCCCCAGTATGCAATGGTGTGATCTCTCCATTTTTGTCGTAGTGTGGCTGCCCACGAGAACCATGGGGTCAAATTGGGAGACAATTATATCAAACGACGATGGTCAATGGGACAAGTTCATAGGGTACAAGACTGGTATGACTAATGGACTCGCGTATGGTGGTAGCATCCCAGCAATGGAGAACGCATGCACTATTCCAAGTGGTGTTGACCTCACTAGAATGCATATGATATCAATACACTGGCAAATGAGCAATTCACACGTCAGAGTCAACAACATCAAGTCGACTGACTCAGACTTCACAGCGAACATGAAAAAGTTAGGCACGCCTTATGGAACAATTTTTGGGATACATCGACCAAGAATACCACTCGCACCCTATGCGTATCCATCGTTGGTAGAGTTCTATGGTATGAAAATCGTGAGTGGTTACATGACGAACCGAGACATCATAATCATGAGTGGAGAAATGATGAAGGAATATGGTATAAAGTAGATGGGAGCGTGTGTTTCGAGACCTCGTGAAGTGTATAAGATAAATAAGACTACTGATCACATGTTTAAGGCTGGTGGGTCATTTGGTCGCGGTGATATAACTCTTGAGCTTCACGCTGAAATTGGTCTAAGGTCGAGAAAAACTTATGGTGAACCCATTTTATTACCTCCGGAAGAGCTAGACGACATAATAACACCATCAATACCATAAGAGACGCATAGTGTAGACACACCTTATGTTATAATGGGTTGGTTCAGAAAGCTGGTTCGTAGTGTGAGAAACTTTTTCAGACGGCGTAGTAAACCGAAGAACAAATCGAGTGTTAAAACACATCTGATGCGTTGGTACACAACAAACCAAATCTATAAAGACCCTAGTGACGAAGTGCACCACACCACTGTATAGTATTTTTTGTGGGGGAGGTATAGTAATGACCACACTTCAGTTATTCGACTTTGATAGTCATCAATTCACAACGGTTATGAACAATGGTGATGTGTGGTTCAAAGCGAGACGTCGCGAGCGCTCTAGGTTACGCTCGACCAAAGGACGCAGTGCATGACCACTTTGAATCTGACTGTAAAATAAAAGGTGGTGATTTAGCATCTATGACAAGTCCACAGGTTCTGTTTATCAACGAACTTGGGGTTTACTCATTGGTGTTCTCGAGTAAAATGGAACGCGCGAAACAGTTTGGAAAGTGGATGCACTCAGAAGTCTTACCAAGTGTTAGAAAGACTGTAGCTGACGTCGATCTCAAACACAACCAGTTCAAGATGATCACTGAGTTCGATCTTCACACGAAAGTCGTTGGTTTTCTTAGGAGACGCTATCCAGAAAGCTATTTTGATAGCTGCTTGTGGTGAAAATCAAGACACTTCAAGTAAAAGAATAAATTCGTGGAAAAAAGGTTACCAACGTGGAACACCTGATTTGATTATTGCTAATGCAAACCGACAGCACAGCGGGCTTGTGATTGAGTTCAAGAACCCAGGTGGCACAGGTAAGACATCCAAAGAGCAAGACTCTCTGCTACTCAGATACAAATCCGCTGGGTATCTAACGTTGTTGTGCGACTCGTACGACGACGCTATTAGTGTGATAATAAAATATTTCTTTGACATTGGGTTTCAATGTTCCCAGTGTATTCGTAAATTTAAAAATAAAGCAGCGTTAAGTAGCCACGAGAAGTGGTGCAGTAGCTAGTTATTAGGATGGTGACGTCTACACACCGCTTTATATTGTTCAGCACCACCAACAAAAGATGGTCCTGGATTGTATCTCCAATTGAATGGTGCTTCAACAGTTGTTCCATCAATGTCACGACAAACGGCACAATACGCTTTTAGAAAGGTGATGTCGTCTGCTATTGGGAACAATGTGTCGAGCTCACCAAGTCTTTTTTAAGTGCTCCGTTGTTATGAGACCACAAATAATGACGTGAATGCCAGCTTTTGACATACTCGAGAATAACTGATAGATCAGAGTACCAATGACCTTCATCAATGCCGATGACATCATAATCAGTTAGTTTGGAAGAACTTGGAAGGTTGGTGATTAGTTTCGCAGGTAAACTGTCTGATTCGACAACAATGGTTCTGACGATGTGTGGAGAACGTGTGGTCAGTTCGTCTGGTGTCACCCGCGTTGTTCATGTAAAGGACTTTGAGCCCTGACTTACTTAACGCGACTAGTCTGCGGAGAGTCTCTGTCGTTTTTCCTGCAAACATGGGACCAATCACGATTTCCAGTTCACCAACTGTTCTCATGGTTACTATACCCTCTGAGAATTTTTTTTTATTGTGGTAACCATTGCCCAATGTTAACTATCTGCTGAAGTTCTAAGTTTTTAAGATGAGACCTTGAGCTCTCGTGTCTTGAGCGATGCACTTAGACTGTTGGTGGCCACACCGCATGGATAACACTCGTACACCCTGAAGTCATGCGCAAAATACTGGTGGGTAGACGATATCATGTGGTCGTAGATATCACCCGCACCCACTATCTCATTACACCCTGCCTTGCAGACGTTAACGTCACGGTTTGCGGCGAGCTCTAGCCACGCTTTGAGTTTGGTTGGACTCGGTTTTCCATAGAAGGCTCGCTAAGAACACTTCGAGGTAGTTACCGAGTAGCGTGGCGGTGGACTCACAAGGGTTGCCTAAGTAGTCGCTACCTGCTAACACAACGTGCTTGAACGGTAAGTAACACCACACAGGGATCTTGCTAACTAACGCGCTAAACCATCCTGTTGGCTCTATCTTCTTGAAGATTGACCCAAGCCTCGTGAATGCACTTTATAGTGAAAAGCTGAGCACCAAATCGTCTTGTCACCTCCTCATTTCTACACCAGGGTTCGCACAACGTGAAGACTGACGAGTACTCTTTTAAGAGGCTAGGTCCAGAGGTGCCTCGTGGGATACGCACATTGATAAAGTCATGTCTCAACGTTTCGGCGATCTCCGCTTCTATAGCGTCTTGGGCTTGAGTCATTATACTATACCTCCAGAGAAAAAACCTAATTTTTAGTGCGTTTGGTTTGGGGAGCTGTGAGAAATTTGTAGTGACATGTGCTGGCGCTCAAACACACCTTGGCATCCCTCACAAACATAAGCGTCATAGCTCTCAGCGAGTCTTAGCCATGCATTAAGAACAGACCTCTTTGGTCTCCACACAAGACGCGCGAGCAATACCTCAAGGTGTTGAGACAACAACACACCGGAATTGACGCTAGGGTTGTCCAAGTGGTCAGAACCTACGTACCCAAGGTGTTTGCATGCTAAATAACTCCCCAGAGGGACCATCTTAATTAACTTGTCGATCAGAATCTTAGAGACCTTGGCGTCAAGCTCTGTCCAAGCGTTGTGAAGCGCTATGGCAGTCTGAAAAATGTCACGATGCTGTGGTGACTCAGCTCTCAGAAGGCAAGTCATTATAGAAGAGTCTCAGAAAAATTTGGGCGCGCTTCGTCTGGAACTGTGAGACATCTGTAAGGTCAAACTGTTAGACACCTGTGAGGTCAACTGTGAGACACCTGTGAGACACCTGTGAGTAAGATTAACACGTGATAGTGTATTAGATGGCTGAAGGACTCACAGACCGTTGACGCTAAGATCACAGCTGATGTGAAAAGTGTTAAGGTGAAGGACCCAAAGCGCGTTGCTGCTGGTAAAAAGTTGGCTGAGATATCGAAAGCTGCGAAAGAAAAGAAAATGCGTGAAATGATAGTCAACGAAGAACAGGGTAGTGAGTGGAGCTATGGTTATATTGTTGGAACACTTGGTGTTATCATTGCTGGTGCTTCGCTATGGTACACAATTAGTAGTAAAAAAGAAACACAATTAACACCCACAACCACTACAGCAGCACCCCGCGTCAGAAAGTCATAGAACTCGTCGTCCAACACTAGACACATTTGATTCTTGAACAAAACACACGACAATGTATATGACTGCGATCGATCGAAAATAACTCATGAACGAATTGTACGACGCGCTTCTTGTTACGACTGGTGCTGTGGTAGTGAGTATGATTTCGAAAAAGGCTTTGGGAGAACCATTAGGAACACCAGAGACAGTGAAAGGCACAGTGAAACTTGCTGTAGCTGTTGGTGCAGGAACGTTGTTAGTAAAATGGATGCAATCGAAAAAGTGGATACCGACAGATCCATTCAAATCAACGTAAGTTAATGGTGAGTATTGTGGCTAGAGGTATTTTTAATGCAGTGGCTTTCGCAGGCGCTGGCTTTATGTTTTTCGAAGTTTTAACCACACGGGCTATGAAGCCGAGATGAAGAGACACAACCATGCGTTGGAACAGTTAGTAAAATCGAAAGAAGCGTGGTATGAAAATGAGATTGCTAAAAAAGATAAGATTCAACGTTTGCGACAACAGCTCTCGGATGCTAACGCTGGACATCAATGGACACAAACCACGCGTTGGAAGAACTTAGAAGCGTAATGACCATTCACTACAGCGGTCGAGTGTTCACTGAGAGTCCGAAGATTGCGGATTGCTACCAACCGAGTGCGGAAATGAAGGAATATCAATTGTTGTTTGTTGGTGCGTTAGGTTTGGGTAGTGGAATAGCGGCATGGGTATTGGTTCTATAAAAAATGTCTACCTAGTATAAGTGATGGACAAACTTATGAAGCAGATGAGTTATGGTTACACAATTGATGAGATTGCGAATGAAACGCAAATTGAGTGTGGAGGCATCTTCAGGCTTTACTACTGCTCGGATTGCGGACGTTGTGAAAAACACGACTGACAGTGGTGGGTACGCATGCCCAAAGTGTGGTGACATCGAATGGGGTTACGTTCAGAGTTATAGTGACATGAGACTCACACGACCAAAAAGTGTGCACAAGCGGTCTTGGTGGATTGGGGAGGAGACTACGGAATGTTGTGAAGTCTGAGCACCTTGAGTTGATAAAAGAGGACTTCTTGAAAGTTGTCAATGTGTTGTACTCATGTGGGTTGATAAAGGGTAGAAACGTCAGCAGATATGGATACTAACATCATCAGGTTGTGTCCATAGAAGACAATTCGAGGACACTCGAGAAGGTGTCAAACCTTAAAGACGGAAAGGTGAAAGAGAAGTTTGACGACAATCTGTTTGGGGTGGTGTATCGAAAGTTGGGATGGTGTGACGATAGCGATCAGTACTACAACGAGTGGGTTAGGAAAAAAAAGTGTAGTATATATAGAAGCCATGGGCGACGTCATAGAAAACCCACTCGCTAGAACTGGTGTGATTGACTCTAGTTACGTGAGTACAAGCCGTTGTTAATCCGCTAACAGGTAGAGCAATCAATGTTTCATGGGCGAGTCTACAATCGACTTGTTAGAGATGGTGTTTTTTAACGACCCAACAAATGTGACTATTGTTAACCCGTTGACAAACAGGCGAGTTAACGTCGGTAGTCGGACATATAACCGTCTTGTTAGAGATGGTGTTGTTAGAAATCAGGAGGAACAACCTACAGTTGAAGACCCGTCGACACAGCTGTTGGATCGAGCACTGAGAGGATTCACAAGGTCTTATGGAGTCGAGGTGGTTAACGCCAGAGACATCAACCAACTAAACGCAAACTAGAAGCGCTGTCATCAACCTTTTGAGACGTGGAATTGGGTGAGACTAACGGAATGAAAGTGGTAGAGACAGTTAAGATCACTTTTGAGAAAGCCTTAGAGCGTAATAAGACAACATATAAAACTGCTTACTTTAACAGCGGAACGTTCGTCGTCATTAACGAACACGATATTGAGGGTGTTGCCAATCGTGGATCGGAACAGATTTTGACGCGGATAGCTGGGTGGTTATCTGAGGGGTCTGGATGGACTATCGACAAGGTGGATGCACATTACGTTAATATCACTATTTACAGGCCTTTGAGTGGGAGTACACAGCAAAATCGTGATTCTTATTTTAAGAAAAAAAATTCTTGTTTTAAGCAAGATATTGCTTAAAACAAGTATAATCATTCTTGTCCATATAGTGAGAATATTATTCTTATCAAGAATGCCATTCTTGCCAAGAATATTATTCTTGTCAAGAACATTATTCTTGACAAGAACATATGTGCTTTAAATAAGCAATATATTTCTTATCCGATTCTTATTTTAAGGAAAACAATTCTTGTTTTGAGCAAAAAATGGCTTAAAAACTAGTAAAATTATTCTTGTCCATATAGTAAGAATATTATTCTTAGCAAGAATATATTCTTACCAAGAATATAATTCTTACCCGATTCTTGTTTTAAGAAAATAATTCTAATTTTAAGAAAATATTTGCCTAAATTGAGCAATAATATTTGTGCTCAAAACAAGTAATATCCTAAGCAAACTGAATTTGTCTAGTCTAGCATTTGATTCTTACTTTTATATAAACTGCAAGAATCGCAACCACAAACATTATTAACATCTTAGAACATGTATATAAATATACAAACATTTATTTAAATAAATAAAATTCAAGATTATAGTCCTACATGAAAATACTTCGAACAAATTAAATGCTATATAACCATGCATGCCAAGTATAACTGTATGCAAAAGTACAGGTCCCCTTATATATACTGTAAATATTTAAAACTATTATTAAAACTATAAATATTAATGCAGGATTAGTGAAAATGTATAGCAGTCTGCCCGGGTACCTGAGCTGGCTCGCCTCCATATAAACACCACCTAAGGTATAATTAGATATAGGTCTTTTGGATAAAGATGGCAGACATCACAGGAACGAGGCTTATGGGTTAAAATTACTTGTTTTGTCTCAGTCCAAACAACAAAACGAATATATGTATAGCAAATTTCAATTGTTCACCCTGAGCTTATTTTTGACCCACAAGCCTTGTTTCAGCTGCAATCTTTACGAAAAAGGTTTATAAATAATGTTAAGGTTATATGATGTTGCTGTAATGTTAATGCAATAAATTTTCCTTTTCTACAGTAATAATAAAAATAATCATATCAATGTACATTAGCTTCTCTCAGCTTTGTAAGTTGTAATTTTTTGTCATCTTCCTTCCAGTTCCAACCATATTGTTATTTCCTGTGAATTCCACTGTCCTTTGGATAATGTTATCCTGATCAAGACATACCTGTATATGGTACTATCAGCTAAAAACAAAAGATGCACAATAAGAATAAATAAAATTAATAAGAATAATTAGGGAGTAAAGATATAAATTAGGTTGCCCTGAAGTTATTTGCAGTTCCCAGTGCCATCTGCTAACATTCAGATGGTTGCAAAATGATCCTGACACTCAATCACGGCAACCTGAACCAGAAATTCTGGATGTTTAAAATTTAATTATGCATTTGCATGGCAGTATACAGTATATGTAATAGCTGTAACAGAATGCCATTTCATTCAAATCCAAACATAACAGAAGCTTTTATTAAACAACACGATAACAACCTTTTTATATAAAAAACCTTATTACCGGTACTTTATTATACAATATATGTATAAAATATATGTAGAAGAGTATTTTACCAGGAACTATTAAGGAACCGGTCTCACCAATTGAAATACACCAGCCATGCAACTTTTAAAACAATAGTTCACTGTGTGATGAAGGACCTTTGCTCGAAATGTTAGACCTCCCATACACAATTTCGGCAGTATACCAACTTTTAAGAGTCGTAAAATGAATCGTAAAATGAATATCAGAGCCCAGCTCAAAATTCGAATGTGGAGAGCCATCTCATAACAAACATACATGTATATATATATATATATATATATATATATATATACGAAAGTATACAATGTGCCCTACCGGCTATCACCATATGGCTTTATGGTAACTGTGGACTTGGGACCCACTATGTACGGCTTATATATATATATATATATTCATATGGATTTGTGGTGAAGGAAAATTTCGAGTGTTGGAATATATACATTGTAATACCAAACCGGGACCAGTTGCGAAAAATGCAACTTCAAGGCCTTCTGGCTGAGAATTCCCTGGTAAAAAACCTTACAGGATCCTCAAGGATCCTTAAGGATCTGCAAGGATCCTGCAAGGTTCCTGTAAGGACAGGATCCTTTCAGGATCCTTGAGGAATTTTAAATAATCCTTGCAGGATCCTGTAAGGACAGGATCCTTCAAGGATCCTTAAGGAATTTTAAATAATCCTTGCAGGATCCTGTAAGGACAGGATCCTTCAAGGATCCTTAAGGAATTTTAAATAATCCTTGCAGGATCCTGTAAGGACAGGATCCTTCAAGGATCCTTAAGGAATTTTAAATAATCCTTGCAGGATCCTGTAAGGACAGGATCCTTCAAGGATCCTTAAGGAATTTTAAATAATCCTTGCAGGATCCTGTAAGGACAGGATCCTTCAAGGATCCTTAAGGAATTTTAAATAATCCTTGCAGGATCCTGTAAGGACAGGATCCTTCAAGGATCCTTAAGGAATTTTAAATAATCCTTGCAGGATACTGTAAGGACAGGATCCTTCAAGGATCCTTAAGGAATTTTAAATAATCCTTGCAGGATCCTGTAAGGACAGGATCCTGCATGATCATTTACGAAATTTTAGACAATCCTTACAGGATCCTGCAAGGATAGTATCCTTCAAGGATCCTTAAGGAATTTTAAATAATCGTTACTACAGGACAGGATCCTGAAAATATCCATGCGTTTCCATGAGCAATTTGAAACAATTCTTACAGGATCCTGTGAAATATAAAACAAAATTAAAAAGTAACAGCGTACTGCATATTAAATCTTATTTATATTATGTGTGTACTGTAAATGTAAATCAATAACTGGATTTCCTTACAAAAAATTCCAAATAATGCCAACTTGTTTACACAAAATTCCAATTATCACGCACCAGCATTGAATTTGTATGATCAGGGATTTAAGGCCGTCTTGAAATGTTTCATGAATTTGTGCGAACTAGTGAAAACTTTATACATAGGGTACACAAAACTTGTGGTATTTATTGTTATTCTGTGTGTATTAACTACATGTACATTTATTTATTTATGATCATGAATACAGTAAACCAAAGAGTCAGATTAAAATCCATAAAACATAATTTATTCAAGTCATCAACCTTTGATATGAATACTGTATTTGTACTGTATTTACATAAACCAATTTATTTTTATCCACAGACCAAAAATACTAATCATGTTAATAGCGTTTAAGAACAGGAGATATCATAATCTACCCACTTAATTCCAGCAGAAGGAATGAAGATGCATCTCCTTAGGATGGACTTACAGGGTACGACAATTATTTCTTTACCCACTTTAAGCGCTATAAATGGATTTCCAAGCAAATTGTGATGGCAAAACGCTTTCAAAAGTTCATTATCTGGCTCTAATTTAACCCTGACTCTGAGTTAATAGTCATAAATACTGTCAAAAGTGATCCCAATGAAAATTATATCGCGGGCGCACGAACAATCAGTTTGAGATTAAGCGGAGCATGCGTACTAACAATTAGCGCAATTAATACAAAATGACGGTTTGGAGAGGAAGACATTTGAATTAGACTACATTTGAATCGGATTCATTTTAAAGGTAAACTCTCTTTATATTCACTATTTTATACGCGTATTAAGTCTTACAAGATGTTATGTATTGTGTGGAGAATACGTGCGAGAAACGCTTGGTGGTTGACGAGTCTAATATGCGGAAGAATTTCGTCGTGGCGCATTCTCTTCGTGTCGACGAATATTTAGATTGAAGCTTCGATATAATGATTTCAGCTTCTTTGTTTCTTTATATTCCTAGGTTTTACTCGCTGGTAGCAACAATGAAAACGATCAAGAAAGTACATTAAACAACAGACGTCCATACAGCCCTAAACGTCTCAAGCCCGGCATCAACATCATTTCACATTTGTCCTCTGACTCTCTGTTAAGAAAGTCGAAGTCGTCACCAAATGAATGAATGATACATCTCCAGAATCAGGCCTGCCGGCTGTTGTCAAAGCTGCTTCGTCTGTCAATGTAAGTTTTATAAAATTACGATATTTTGAACGTCTGATATTGTTTAGTGTGACGCACATTCGCAGTATGTTTGTACAGTATGTTCGTTTTAATATTTGCTTCAATAGTGAGCATGTTCAAAACATTGTTGTCCCTTGAATACCAAAAGGATTTGTTACATATCCATTAAACCGCAGACTTTTGTTCACTAGTTAGTAATATATACAGTATATAGCCTGAACGGCTTGTTCTAGTTAATTGTTAGGTATACAGAAAGATAAATTCAATTTAAATTACTGTAAAAATAATGAGTTTCGTGCTCACTGGGGCCTAAGGCGAGTGAACTTTTGTATTTAATATAGTCAAGACTATTTAGAGAGTTTATAGAACCATAGAACTTCGCACCATATATTTTATACATAAAATGCAAATATATTATTTTGCTATCAATATAATTACAAATCTTTCATCACTTTTTGATGGTGAAACCTTGTGCCTATTGGCTCAATCACCAACAGTCTTTCTCAAAACTTACATGTACCTAATGTAGACGATCACCAAAATTACTAAGTAAATATTTTGAATGAAACCTGTTAGACAAAAGATACAGTATGTTTACTTTTTTATTATTATTGGTCAGACATCTAGTAATCTGGTTAATATAAAGACTGACTGGAACATTAAAGTTTAGTTTGTCCAAAGCAGCTTATTTTACTTTTCCTCTTTACTTTGATGTATTCTGTATGTATATAATTTTTGTAATAGGAATCAAACCTATTTTAAAAAGAGAATTTTGTTCTGTCTTTCTAATAGAATGTATCAAGAGGAAATATGGTGATAAACTACTGCAAATAGAAAAACTAGCTGAAATGAGAATTACAGTATTGTGTCTGCTAAAAAAGAAGATTAAGCTGGAAAAAAGGGAAAATAAGCTATTATCGTCATTTTGAACTTTTTATTGTTTTAATTGTACTAGTGTGAAAGTCGTATGGTGAATATAAGAGCCCAGCTCAAAATTCTTAATAGCGCAATAATAAGAGATAAGTCAAAACATATAGTTTTGTTGATAACGTGCAACATCTTCAGAGTTCAGAGTATTAATTAACAAAGCTTTTGAAATACTATCTACAGTATATACTAGGCTATAATTACATTTAGACATGTCCCTTATTATAGTGCTATTTAGAATTTTCAGCTGGGTTCTTGTATTCATCATACGATTATGCTTGCCACCTGGAAAATCGATTGCGAAGAGTGTGAAAGTCATGAAGTAATTAGTGTCACTGTCACAAATGTAACTTGACTTAACTCTTAATAAATATTGATTTCTTATTAACCATGTCTGACGTCTTTATAGGAATTGCCTGAGGTTTCCAATAAACCTACCTAGGATCCTTAAGGATTTCATGAATTCCTTAAGGATCCTTGAGGATTT
Organism: Chrysogorgia sp. JL179-B06; assembly: GCA_035772405.1. Classification (NCBI taxonomy): domain Eukaryota; kingdom Metazoa; phylum Cnidaria; class Anthozoa; order Scleralcyonacea; family Chrysogorgiidae; genus Chrysogorgia; species Chrysogorgia sp. JL179-B06. The sequence goes on along the minus strand of JAYKKM010000351.1, from coordinate 3,566,511 downwards.
CATGAATTCCTTAAGGATCCTTGAGGATTTCAGGGATTCCTTAAGGATCCTTGAGGATTTCATGAATTCCTTAAGGATCCTTGAGGATTTCAAGAATTCCTTAAGGATCCTTGAGGATTTCAAGAATTCCTTAAGGATCCTTGAGGATTTCAGGGATTCCTTAAGGATCCTTGAGGATTTCATGAATTCCTTAAGGATCCTTGAGGATTTCAAGAATTCCTTAAGGATCCTTGAGGATTTCAAGAATTCCTTAAGGATCCTTGAGGATTTCAGGGATTCCTTAAGGATCCTTGAGGATTTCATGAATTCCTTAAGGATCCTTGAGGATTTCAAGAATTCCTTAAGGATCCTTGAGGATTTCAAGAATTCCTTAAGGATCCTTGAGGATTTCAGGGATTACTTAAGGATCCTTGAGGATTTCATGAATTCCTTAAGGATCCTTGAGGATTTCACGAATTCCTTAAGGATCCTTCAGGATTTCAATGAACCTTCCTGAGGATCCTTAAGGATTTTAGGAATTCCTTAAGGATCCTTCAGGATTTCAGTATCCTTAAGGATCCTGCCAAGGATCCTTGAGGATCCTCAAGGATCCTTGAGGATCCTTAAGGATCCTTCAGGATCCTGGGAAGGATCCTTAAGGATCCTCAAGGATCCTGGTGCAGGATCCTTGAGGATCCTGGCAAGGATCCTTGCAAGGATCCTGTGAGGATCCTTGAGGATCCTTGCAAGGAATTTCACCAGGGTTGAACCCGCAACCCTGCGATGCTAGTGCAGTGCTCTGACCACTGAGCTACAGAAGGCGTTGCCGAGAGCCTAGTCACGAGTTCTGTATATATAGTGGTAGTAATGCCGGGATAAGATTCTGGGTATATTATAGGTAATATTTGGCATTTCACTCGATTAAACTACATGTTCATATGGATTAGTGGTGAAGGAAAATTTCGAGTGTTGGAATATATACATTGTAAGACCAAACCGGGACCAGTTGCGAAAAATGCAACTTCAAGGCCTTCCGGCTGGGAATTGAACCTGCGATGCTAGTGCAGTGCTCTGACCAGTGAGCTACAAAAGCCGTTCACGAGTTCTGTATATATAGTGGTGGTAATGCCGGGATAAGATTCTGGGTATATTATAGGTAATATTTGGCATTTCACTCCATTAAACTACATGTTCATATGGATTAGTGGTGAAGGAAAATTTCGAGTGTTGGAATATATACATTGTAAGACCAAACCGGGACCAGTTGCGAAAAATGCAACTTCAAGGCCTTCCGGCTGGAATTGAACCCGCAACCCTGCGATGCTGTGCAGTACTAGTGCAGTGAAATGCCAAATATTACCTATATATATTACCTATATATATATATATATATACTTTATAAAGCAGATGTTAAATTAACAATATCCAAAAATATAAAAACTTACCATGAAGATAATTTTCCAGAAGCAAGACCTTGCATCACCTCAATACAACCACTTTATGTAATTATTTGTTAACCCATCAAATCTACCAAAGAATAAAAAGAAGTAGGTTTCAGAAGCTCAATATATATATATATATATATATATATATATATATATATATATGCCCTCTTTCAGACAACTCGACTTGTCAAAAGGGCAAAAGTCCATAATAGCCTGGGTAGTGGGTCTCTGGCCTCTGGGAATATCGTTGACGTTGGTGGAAAGTTCGTTATGGAATCCACACGTCTATACTTTGAATACTTTCCTTATTTCAAATTTGCTAGGATCACACAATTTTTCCACGATCATACCAAAATACACTCTGGCAAATTATTTGTTTGTATAAATATTTCAATTCAATTGTGTAATGTCATTAAAATCAGTTATAAAACAGCGCAATGGCATGGCTCGCGCGGTAAATTCAAATTTATAATGTAAATATTTGTTTGCGATACGTCTTATATTAAACAATACAAGCCAGTCCTACCTTTAAGATCGCCAGCAACTTGTTTATTGATTTCCGCAATCCTGGCAAACATCTTCAGACATTATGTATTGGTAATTGTTCCAAATTATTTCAAGCAATCGATAAGCATTGACAAGCACGCTGTTTTCTTCTCCAACTGAAGTTTGAAGGACGCTATCCCACAAACCATTGTAAACCAACAGACTGAACAGCGCATGCGTATTTAGGGAAATACTTCATGATAGTCCCACATATAGTAGACGTCAGTAACCGATGTTTGTCCGCTTTTACCCATGCCATAACAAAAGAAATAGTAGCCAGACTCTACGCTATTAGTCGTTTTAGTTAGGGTTTAGCCTCCTCCGTAGCACTGGGAGGGATAGACGAAGTTATCTCGGGTACTATATGTGGACTTCCATGAAGTATATACCTGTATTCCTTCATACATGTATTTCCATTTCTTATAAAAATAATATATCACTATCCTTTTTGCTTGTTTTCAGTAAACATATATATTTATGTCTTCGTGTTTAATCTCGGTAAGAATATTTTCCATATTTTAAGAAAAATCTTGTTTATTCTTGGACAGAATATTTCGATCGAATATTTTTCTTATTTTAAGAAAGATCAAGTTCTTCTTTATTCTTCGTAAGAATATTTTTCTTATTTTAAGAAAAATTAAGTTCTTGTTTATTCTTAGTAAGACAAATTTTCTTATTTTAAGAAAGATCAAGTTCTTGTTTATTCTTGGTAAGAATAATTTTCTTATTTTAAGAAAAATCAAGTTCTTGTTTATTCTTGGCAAGAATATTTTTCTTATTTTAAGAAAAATCAGGTTCTTATTAATCTTGGTAAGAATATTTTTTCTTGTTTTAAGTAAAATCGATTCTTGGTAAGAATAATTTTCTTGATTTTTCTCATTTTAAGTAAAATATTGACTAAAATAAGAATTTAACAAGGATTTTATTCTAGATAAGAATTCACAATTTTGCTGTGTAGTTATATTGTGTTGCCAAAGGAGCTGTGCAATAGTAAGAAGGGTTTGATAAACGTAAATAATGGGGATGACAACGAGTGCTTTAGATGGTGTCACCTAGCACATAAGTTTCCTGTTGGAAAAAACTCTCATAGAACATCGAAGTACGCCAGTCACATCAGCGAGCTGAATTACGATGGAATTGATTTCCCAGTCACACTCAAAGATTACAACAAGATTGAAAGGGCTAACGATATTAGTATTAATGTCTTTGGGTATGAAAATAAGCAGCCATTCCCTGTGTATGTTTCTAAGGAGACGTACCCTAACCATATGGACTTGTTGTTGATAACTAATGATGAGGGCAGCAAGCACTATGTGTATATTCGTGATTTCAACAAATTCATGTATCGTCAGACAGAGCATAAGGCGAGAAAGCACTTTTGTAGATATTTCCTGCAGTGTTTTAGTCGTGCGGACGTGCTTGAACGTCATATGGAAAGTGAAATATGAGAATTATAGTAGACAACTAAACGTACCAATTGCGGTGTATGCAGACTTCGAGGCTATCACACAGAAGGTGCACACAACAACACCATCAAGTGAGTGTAGTTACACAAATGCTTACCAGAGGCACGTTGACTGTGGTTATGGGTATAAACTGGTTTGTTGTTATGACAATGAGTATAGTAAGCCAGTAAAAGTGTATCGCGGTGAAAATGCAGTTAACAAGTTCATTGGGGAGATGTTAGAAGTTGTCGAATATTGTAAAAAGACATCTGAGAGTCACTTTAACAAAGAGATGATACTGACTGATGACGATAAGAAGGACTTTGACGAGGCTAAAAGTTGTCATATTTGTAGTGTTGAGTACACTGGTGCTGACGTTAGAGTGAGAGACCACTGTCATGTCTCAAGTAAGTACAGAGGGTCCGCACATCGCGACTGTAACGTGAACTTTAAATTGACTGATAAAATACCTGTGATCTTTCATAATTTACGTGGTTATGATAGTCATTTCATCATGCAGGAGATTGGTAAGTTTGGTCAAGACATCAATGTGATACCGAACAACATGGAGAAGTACATGGCTTTCATGCTTGGAAAAAACTTGGTATTCTTGGACAGCTTTCAGTTCATGGGTAGTTCTCTGGATAACTTGGTGAAGAACCTACCAAGAGACGCTTTCAAATACACGCCAGAAGTGTTTCATGATGAGGGTTTGGCACTAATGACAAGAAAGGGGGTCTATCCCTATGATTATATGGACTCCTTTGATAGATTAGATGAATGCGAAATACCCTCCAAAAAGGACTTTTACAATATTCTGAATGATGAAGACATTACGGAAGAAATGCATGAGCGTGCTTGCGATGTGTGGGACTACTTTGATGTTGAAAATATGGGTGGGTATCACGATCTGTATTTGAAAAGTGATGTGCTTTTGCTTGCTGATGTTTTTGAGAACTTTAGAAAGACATGTCATCGTGAGTATAAACTAGACCCGTGTCACTATTTCACATCACCTGGGTTGGCTTGGGACGCGATGTTAAAGATGACTGGAGTGGAACTTGAATTATTGTCTGACATTGACATGTTCCAGTTCGTAGAATTAGGTATGCGTGGTGGTGTGAGCTACATATGCAACAGGCATGGTCAAGCAAATAATAAGTACATGAAGGGGTACGATAAAGCGCAAGAGTCGAAGTATTTGATGTACCTTGATGCCAATAATTTGTATGGATGGGCAATGAGTCAAAGTCTTCCCACGGGTGGTTTTAAATGGCTAACTAAGAAACAGATAGAGAGAGTGAACTTGTGCGATTACCACAACGATAGTGAAAAGGGTCTGCTGCTTGAAGTCGACTTGGAGTATCCAGACCATTTGCATGACCTACATAACGATTACCCGCTGGCTCCGGAGAAGATGGAAATAACTGTTGACATGTTGTCGGGGTACTGCACGAAAATCAAAAATAAGTTTAATGTGAGTGTTGGTGGCGTGAAGAAGCTGGTGACTAATTTGATGGACAAAGAGAAGTATGTGTGTCACTATAGAAATCTGCAGTTGTATATGGATCTTGGATTGAAAATCAAAAAGGTTCATAGGGTCCTACAGTTTGATCAGTCTAAGTGGTTGGGTAAGTACATCGACTTTAATACAGTCAAAAGAACTGCGGCTAAGAACGCTTTCGAGAAGCACTTCTTCAAGTTGATGAACAACAGCGTGTTTGGGAAAACAATGGAAAACTTGAGGAAGCGTGTGGACGTAAGATTAGTGACCACTGCGAAGAAATTAAAAAAGCTTGTCTCGAAGCCAACGTTTGTGTCTTGCAAGATATTTAGCGAGAACTTAGTTGCTGTCCATAAGGTTAAAGAAACGTTGACATTAAATAGACCCGCATATGTGGGTATGTGTATACTAGACTTGAGCAAAACGCTGATGTATGATTTTCACTACAACTATATCATGAAAAAGTACTCTAACGACACCTGTAGATTGCACTTCACTGACACTGACAGTCTGTTGTACACAGTCAAAATTGATGACGTTTACTCTGACTTCATGAAGGAACGCGAAAAGTTTGACAATAGCGACTACCCTGCAGACAGCCCATTCGCTTTTAAAGAGAACAAGAAAGTTATTGGAAAGATGAAAGACGAGTGCGCTGGGATGCCAATTATTGAGTTCGTTGGGTTGCGTAGTAAGATGTACAGTTATTTGAAAGAGGATGGAGGTGGTGGGAAAACCGCTAAAGGTATCAGAAAGAACATAATTAAAAAGGTAATCAAGCATGAAGATTACAAAAGTGTGTTACTTGAGCAGAAACAATTGCGACACACAATGAAGACCATTAGAAGTGTCAAGCATCAGCTCGGTAGTTATGAAATTAATAAAGTGTCGTTATCCTGTTTTGATGATAAATGATACCTTTTAGAAAATGGTATTGACTCCTATGCGTATGGCCACAAAAACATTGAAAGTAGTGAACAAACGGGCTAATTTGCATGCTAGCAGGTGGCAATAATCTAATTTGTATAACGGGTGGCAATTTTATAACGCGGGGAGACACTTTCACGAGACATAAATTTGTGAAAGTGCTGAAACGACTATTTTTATTTTTTTCGCGCGTGAATTGAAACAACAGCAGAATGCGTCGGTCATAGTTTGTCAAACATAAATGCGAAAATGATGAAACGACAAAAAAACTTTTTCTAAATGTTGACGAAATATGTCGAATTACGTCAAAATCGCGATTTGGTATAAATTTGGTATTGTTTCGTGACTCTCGCGCGTGTTTGACATCAATTGAGTGGAAAACGTGAGGGGTGTTTAGCCCAATTAACGATCGCCAGAGTAGTATAGAGAGTGGGGCTTCGAGCTTATTTGATGTTATCCATAAATGTGAATGTGCCGAAATAACACCAAATTTTGCCGAATCGTGATTTGGCACAAATTTGGTGCTGTTTTGGCATTTATATTTATGGCTGACATCGATTGAGCTCGAAGCCCCACTCTCTATCCTACTATAACAGAAACTTACCACAGGATATGCTGGACAAACATTCCCATAGTCATTCTCCGGGCAAATTGTTTGAAGAGTTCTAAGCTCATGTTTAAGGTGTCTATAATAAATATAACAAACATTATTGATAATTAGAGATACAATATAGTAATTATAATATGCGAAGTCTCACCTTTTATTCTGTATTCATAATTAGGTTAATGTATATATTAAATATATAAAATACCATCCAGGGCAGTAGCAAGAGAAAGTCAATTGGGGGGCAGGTAATGGAACTGCACTGCTGGGGGGTCTGGGATGCTCCCGTAAAATGTTTAAAATAAGGATCTCTGAAATAGGATTTACTGACTTCTGATCGCCAGAGCAAATAATTAGGGGGCTGCCCCCCTGCTATGGCCATGCCAATCTGTACTAGAACACATATTTGTGACCTTTGCTCTATACCATCTGACTCAAATATTGTATTATTCAAATATTGTATTAATTCCCATGTAAAAAATATCCTGGATCCTGGGCAGGAAACCCGAGCGGGTGGGAGACCCAGGAGCTAATCACTACTGGCAATGAGAATGTTATATTTAATTATTGTCAGCTACTGTAGCTATATGGGGCTCATAAATTGATGAGATAAATCAGCTGAATTGTGTAAATTCTTAAATACATATATACATGTAAGTATATACCCCACTGAAACAAATACCACGCATTGCACAGAAACGAACCAAAATGAGGCTGTCAATAATGGAGGAAAAAGACATTTCAAGATGTTCCAGTCAAGATAATGTTTTGGTATTATATAATAATAATAATAATAATAATAATAATAAACTTTTGATTTGAATAATTCAAATCTCTTCAGTACCAAATGCAACTGTTGTAGACCCTCCGCTCTGGGAATTCAACAAAATATTACCCCTCAGGATGATACAGTATATCACTTGGGCTAACCCTCAGGCACATTGGAGTAATATTTCATCAAATTTCCCTCACTATGGGTCTATAAATAATAAATATTATATGTAAATAAATAAATATTATAATTTCTGATGATATGTATGCATTTGATGGTTTCGATTATAATTGCTAAAAGGCAAATTGCACAACTAATGCATAACACTGACAAAATTGTATAACATCTAACATTCTTGTGAAAGTTTTAAGCCCTATTTATCATTATTTTATCTAGGGAGACTTAATTTAATTGACCCTCATAGGTGCTCAAATTAAACAACTTTGCATGAACTAGCCATATTTATTTTGGGTTATACCTATATTCTTCGAAGCAATCAATGATCATGGGATAGATGTTTTTCCTTTATAAAAAATAATTATAAAACGTTGTAATTGTACAGTATATATCCTTCGATCATTGAACTGGTCATTATCTTACCAGTAATTATTTGTAAAGCCCAATATAATATTAGACCAGCTGCATGCATACATGCAGCATCAGGGAAACTGTATGGAAATCAAAATACATCCTGCAATTACTGTACAGTATAATACCTGTAACATGCATGTGGTATAAAATGCAATTACCGGTAACCACAATTGCATGTTATGTAATTGTTCAAATAAATTAAACATTAATATATTAAACATGGAATTTAATATTCTAGATGTCATTAACTTACTATGATATATTCTGTCATTTTATTGTTTAATGCCTTGCAAAAGTCATGCAGGGAAACCTGACATTCTAAGAGCATTGTCTCCATTAAGTTCAAAAGATCAAAAGATAGAGCATGTGATGGTTGTTTTGAACTTGTTGGCCACAATCGCAATCTTGCCAGAGAAACTGGGAAAACTTCACATTTGCAAGCAATAATACCAATGTGGTGTTGTAGCCCTATACAAAAGTGTTAAGGAAAATATGTGTGTGTATAAGAAGATGGTAAATGGGAATGTGGAACTGAGAGAGTGAATGGGGAGTCAGTGTCTGATGTGACACTTGAATATAATTAATTGCATACTGTACATGTGAAATGAGGATGCATATCAAGTTCATTTCACATCTATCCAAGCTATGAGTACCACATTCACAAACATACAAATAAAGTTTTTAATAAAAGACTTGTCGTGTTGAGACTGACGGACAAACTAGCACATGTCACACAAACTATCTAGCTGCATTGTAACCTTCACACCCAATGATTATAGTTGTCACCAACAATCAGAAGCTACAGGTAGGTTACACTTACAGGTTCGATTCCTGTCAGGGGAGCTGAGATATTTTCTGAGGCTAGTTTGATATACTGGACATTCTGTACTTATGCTTATTTCACATCTATCCACAAAGCTATATATATATATATATATATATATATATATATATATATATATATATATATATATATATATATATATATATATATATATATATATATATATATGTATATATATATATATATATATATATATTATATATATATATATATATATATATATATATATATATATATATATATATATATATATATATATATATATATATATATATATATATATATATATATATATATATATATATATATATATATATATATATATATATATATATATATATATATATATATATATATATATATATATATATATATAATATAGTCTAAGGATTAATGGTGAAGGAAAATTTCGAGTGTTGGAATACATACATTTTAAGACCAAACCGGGACCAGTTGCGAAAAATGAAACTTCAAGGCCTTCCGGCTGGAATTGAACCCGCGGCCCTGCGATGCTAGTGCAGTGCTCTGACCACTGAGCTACGGAAGCCGTTGTCGAGAGCCTAGTCACAAGTTCTGTATATATGGTCGTGGTAATGCCGGGATAAGATTCTGCACTCTAAAAAATAGCGTGTAATTTTACACACCTAAGTTGTGTAAAATTACACAACTTGGTCACTTAAGGCGTGTAAAATTGCACACCTTTTCCGAATTACACACCTTGGTGTGTAGTTTTACACACCTCGGTAAATGGTAGCGTGTACAATTACACATCTTAGGTTTGCAAAATTACACACCTTTTTTTTACACACCTTTGAATTCGCAAAGGTGTGTTATTTTACACACATTTTAGCCAAAAAACACACCTTTGCCCAAAACACACCTTTTCATTTTACACAACTTGCTTGATTTTACACACCTTTTAATTTTAAACATCTTTCAATTTTACATACCTTGCTAGATTTTACACATCTTAATTTTACACATCTTGTATTCAACAGACATCTTTACTGCAAGCGTCATGCATGCTTTTTTTTTTATATGCAGGCGCGGATTTAGAAGTTAGTCGCATAAATTAGAATTAGAATTTGCAATTCAAAATACCTGTGAATAACAATCCTATTGGATAGGTTATTGTTCTGAATTATTCTTAAGAAAAGCATAACCAATAGGGTTGTTCATGAAGTGTCTAATTTATGCGACTAACTTCTAAATCCGCGCCTGATATGCAACAGCATTGATTTCTTTGCAGTTATATCGACATATTTTTAACACGTGAATGACAACCTGTCGGCAAATTTAAATGATCAGAATTATATATATCCCCGTCGCGTTGTATTCTTTTGTCAAAATTTCTCGACAAGACTGCAGATCTCGACCATTAACGATTTAATTATCTGTTCTCGAAGGGCTTCTTTCAAAGTCGAGGGTTTTGCCTAAGCTACATATAGATCGAGGAAAATAAAAGATGCTCGGAGATAGACCGCGCGACGTTGAATGACCGGCGATAGACCGGCCATTCAACGTCGACAACGCGACGTCGCTTCAACGTCAAACATCCGCCGTCGATTCGAATAATTATGGATATTCTTTGGCAATGTTGTTCCTTGCTCAGTTGCTCGAAATTGTGGCTAACATTTCCAAATTCAACTTTCACGCGGTCGAGAGCGAGTCCGTTAAAACAAACGATCCTGGCATGAATTTTTCAAAATAGAAATATGCCGAAGAATGTAGGATACATATCAGCCATTCAACAATAAGATATTATGCTATTTAGGCATGACTAGCCAGAAGTATGTTATGTTAAAAAGTCCTGATAACTCGCAATATTTGGTAAGCAACCCGTGTTTAATAATTATTTACCACACTTTAACCTTTGATTTGAGTAGGATCAAATTCTAAGTATTCTTAACCAATCAGGTGTGGATGACGCTGCGCTAAATTTAGCAACGGCATATATTAGCACGGTCTTCGCAGAGGTCCGCATGCAATTCAACCAATCAGAAACCGTCAAATTTTGATCCGGTGCTCTGTTAAGCTATGCTTGATCATCAATTCATAAACCGTATCGAGCTTGAAGGCAAGCGTCAACAAAGGGACAAAGCTTTTTCCTAATGGTTTTAACAATCATTTTCGCAAAGGATGACTACATATTCGTTGGCCAAATTCTTGGATTAATAAGGATATTACTATTGATGCATTCAATGATTCAAAGAGGAATATGGATACAACGCGCCTCATAATTGACTATATACATTATTGCTGTGACCGCATATGCTACGGAGTACTGATCTTCAAATAAATACCAGGACTATACCGAATTCCTAAAAAGAACTTCACATGTTATTATTACTGGTCAAGAAACGAGGACTAATTCGTATTACCTGTATACCGTATGATTGTATGGACGAGGCAGTTGGGAGAGTGAGTGACTTAATATATCTGTTCCAAATTTTAAAATTGTATAAAAATTGTAGAGATGCCGATAATTTTCATTTTACCATGAATAATAAAGTACTTTTAGAAAGATGTCTGTGTTATGGTATTCCAAGGCATGTTTATACATATACGGAAAATCACTGCGCGAAATATATTGCGTTTAAGAAAGGCATGTTCAGAATGATTTCGCCAATACTAGCGATTTTTGTTGCGATTTGCGCTGCGAACTGACGTGACTGCGATATGGTATCATCGCTGGTGTAAACTACCGCCGCGACTTCACTAGTGCGATATGTATTTTCAAGTCGCCGCTAATGTCAACATGCATTGCTCGAATTGTGATGCAACTCGCTGCGATTTTCTGAGGAAATCTGAACAAAGTTGATCTGAAATCTGATCAAGAAAGGTTTCTTGATAACAAGCCCGCGACAAAATAACCAGTTTTACACAAGCGATATTATATTGCAGTATGATATAATATATATACGCTCCCAGCAACGGCCTTCGTGGCTCAGCGGTTGGAAGAGCTCAGCGCCGCACTAGATTCGCGGTGTAGATTGTATTTTTTCGCAACTGGTCCGCTCGTTTGAGTCCACACTCGCAAAATATCCTTATAATATCGATGTCCTTTACAGTTATCGAGTGTAAATGCCATTGTTATTCTTTATGATATCCACATAATTTCTCAGCTATTTAGCATATTATATGTATATGTACAGCTTTTAGTATTTTTGTAAGTCTATGGATAACGTGAATTAGAATTTTTCCTTGAACTATCTGCCAGTTCGTGCATGCAGGTTAAGTTATTTAAATTTAAATCTTGCTGTAATATAGCGATCTTTATACGCATCACAAGTTGTGTAAAAATCATAGCTTTCGGCGTGAAAAAAAACACACCTTGGTGTGTAAAAAAACACGCCTTGGTGTGTAAAAAACACGCCTAGATGTGTAAAAAAACACACCTTTTTTAAAAACACGGCAAAAGGTGTGTGATTTCGGCGACAAGCAAATTACACACCTTATCATGAGTAAAATTACACACCTTTTTAAATTACACACCTTTTTAAATTACACACCTTAAGGTGTGTAAATAAACACGGCTGAAAGTGTGTTAATTCGGCGACAAGAAAAGTGTGTAAAAACTACACACCATGTTTTAGAGTGTACGTAAATATTCCGAGTTTTGTCTGCAAAATGAAAATGTTGGGAGACGTATTAATTTTCTTTAAATCGTTAGCCAAAGATTTCTGAAATTGGTTCCTATATGGCCGGAATTGTACATTCTCGATTAGTTTTATAAGTTCGTCTTCGAAGGGTTTCATATCTGGAATCGAAGGAGGTGTTTTGTTGGACGCAAGGCCGAAAAGGTTCTTTTGGTTCTCACTATTTTTGTTTTTAAGAAAGAAATTGGCTTTCCATCTCATACGTTTTAATACACTTTCCACTTTTTCAATCAAATTCTTCAAATAAGCGTCCTGTGATGGTATAGGGATATTCTTTAGCGAATAGTCAAATCGAAATTGCCGCATTTTAAGGTTAGATAGGAATGAATAACGTAAACAAGAGTGCACAACCGATATACGGGTGCAAATATACGTGTAGGTTTTGGTCTACGAAATGCAAAGAGTGCTCAACAAACATATAGTTAGAGCAAATAATAGATTTTCGCTTACCTCAAAACTGGTCTGCTACAACTTGTTTCATCTGTAAAAGAATCTTCAGGCAGTGACAATATCGAAAGGGATGACCGCTTATTTATAGGCTTTCTGCCGGAAAGTGGGGGCGTATGTGGGGGACAAAGCATGAGGTCATGGCTTTGTTTGCGTTGATTACGCGAAATTTATTACGATGACGACACTGTGAAATTATTTCCGCTCTTTTGTTGAGTAAACTATTCTTATTTTTTTCTTTTAAAATACAAAATTTTTCTTCTAAACATAAATTGCATCGTTTTGATCCTCCTGTGTACGAAATAGAATGTTTTAGAATTTGCCAATTAATACTGAAATCTTTATTGTTTTCTTTCAATGTCCAAATATATTTCGAAAGTTCGGTGTCATTTTCATGCTTTTTATGTTGAAAAGATTTAGTGTGGTTGGCCAATCGCTCTTTGAATGTGGTTGCAGTCATACCAATGTAGTGTTTTATTTCGTTTGTGATGTTTACTGTCACTGTTGCTTTGTATACTATGTCTCTAGTCATGCATTGTTCTTGAAGCGGGCAAATGGTGTTCTCTCTACAACTGCAATTAGTAGCGTCCCTATCCTGCGGTTTGATGTTCCTAGCTATGCGTGCATTGTGCTTAGTGATTATTGACTTAACATTGTTCATGCAGCTGTAACTTACTTTAACTGTATTTCTGTTAAAAATCTTATGGAGCTTGTGGTGCGGAGGGAAATGTTTGTCAATTAGGCTAAGGAAATTACGTCCTATGTTAGTGCTGACACTCTTGCTAAATGGTGGGTTGAACCAAATGATATTGCGTTGCCTATTCCTACGTGGTCGTTGCGGTGTATCATGAGTGTAGCTAAGTTCATGATTAAAGTTGCTGTGCCTAAGCGCGTTCTGGTATAAGGGTGCAGATTCCTGAAAAGTTTGCTCATCTGACGAAAGGAGTTTAATGCGTTTGTTAATTGATGCAGGTAGTTGCCTTGTTATGCTTGGTGGATGGTTAGAGTGCATATTTATGTATAGCGGATCGTCATTGGGCTTCCTATAGGGCCTATAGTTTCCATTGTTAAGGTCGAAAGTTACATCTAAAAAGTTTACTATACGTAAATTTGATTCGGCGGTGATTTTTAGGTCAAATTGCTCGAAAATTTTGTGGAGATCTTTTCTTGTTTTGTCTGCTAAACGTGCTGATTTACTTTTTATGATAGCCAAACCGTCATCTCTATATAGGCCGATGCTTTCTTTGACAAATTTCTTACTTAGGTGGTTTAAAATGAAAAGGCCTACGAGCTCACAAATTTCCGCGCCGTCGAAACTGCCCATGGTAACGTCGAACAAATTCATTAACATGAGTGATATTTGCTTGTAGATAAAGTCATGTGATTGGTTGTTCAAAGCCTTGTAATCTGTAGCTTATCCAGTGAATATATTTTCTATCCACTGAATGGCCATCTCAGTAAAATAGTGAGTGAATACCACTATTAGTTGAATATGTTGTTGAAAACATGGCTGGTGTTATTCACTTGCTATTTTTCTTAGATACAATTAGTCATTCAGTGGATAGAAAATACATTATATTCACTGGATAGGATTTATCCATTGGATAAGCTACCCAGGCTTTGAACAACCAACTCCAGATATTAAGGTAAGATATCTGTAGTTTGAACAACCTGCCGCAGACTCAATCGAACAAAACTTGAGCAGTTAAATTAACTTAAATATAAGTTAATATTTAGCATTTATACTTGCCCATCCACAAGCCTATTGCACTGTAGGGCACATCCAATATGAAATAAGGAAATGCATGTTATTGTTTTAAAAGTTGCATGGCTGGTGTATTTCAACTGGTGAGACCGGTTCCTTAATAGTTCCTGGTAAAATACCCGTCATGTATTATATAATAAAGTACCAGTATAAGGTTTTTTATATAAAAAGGTTGTTATCGTGTTGTTTAATAAAAGCTTACATTCTTCTGTTATGTTTGCATTTGAATTAAATGGCATTCTGTTGTACTATTACATATACTGTATAGTGCCATGCATAATTAAATTTTAAACATCCAGAATTTCTGGTTCAGGTTGCCGTGACTGAATGTCAGGATCATTTTTCAACTATCTGAATGTCATCAGATGGCACTGGGAACTGCAAACAACTTCAGGGCAACCTAATTTACATCTTTTCTCTGTTATTCTTATTAATTTTTTTGAAAATTGTGCATCTTTTGTTTTTAGCTGATAGTACCATGATATGTCTTGATCAGGATAACATTATCCAAAGACAGTGGAATTCACAGGAAATAACAATATTATGGTTGGAACTGGAAGGAAGATGACAAAATAACAACTTACAAAGCTGAGAGAACTAAGCTAATGTACATTCATATGATTACTTTTATTATTACTGTAGAGAATGAAAATGTATTGCATTAACATTAAAGCAAACATCATAACCTTAACATTATTTATAAACCTTCTTCGTAACGATTGCAGCTGAAACATTAGGCTTGTGGATAAAAAACAAACACAGGGTGAACAATTGAAATTCCCTATATACATGCATTATTCATTTGTTGTTTGGACTGAGACAAAACAAGTGATTTTGACCCATAAGCCTCGTTCCTGTGATGTCTGCCATCTAACATCTTTATCCAAAAGACCTATATCTAATTATATCTTAGGTGGTCTATATCTAATTATATCTTAGGTGGCATTGCAAATGGCCGCCGTCGGGTCGCAGTTCTGGTGTTCGTGTATAAGCGATATTTAATCCTTCATTTTGATGCTCTAAACTCTATAAAGATACCTGTTTATAAGGAAATACTCGATTAATTGACAGCTATGGTTTCATGCTGTCGAAGCACTCGAAATGGTCGATGTGGAGCATGCATATGTCATCAAAGTGGTCGTAAATGTATATGCTGTTTGCCAGGAAGGCTTGGACGGTGTGTTAATAGCAACATCACTTCTTCTCCGGCAGGTGCACAAGAGTCCGCAGATAATTTCATCAGTAACTCTATGATGGGCGATAATACAGCAAACATTGAGGTTTTATCGACAGAAAATGCAGCGGTGAATAATGAAAATATTAATATAATAGAAGCGGAATCAAACGAGGCTATAAGAAATCTACCACAATATATGCCATCACAGATTCCCTATTTTTTGTGGGATGAGATTGATGGCGAGTCGTTTGCTCATTCGATAGAGTGCTGTTACGCGGAGATAGTACATTGGAGGAGAAATATCTTTAAACTTCCTTCGGGAAAGGCTGGGAAATCCTTCGTACGTGAATTGTCGCGCTTGTTTACTGCATATGCAAATTGCACAGCTTTAGAAAGTATAGCCTTGAAAGCGGCGATGGTCATGCCTGCATTATTATTGCAAAAAGCCACATAAGAATTCTAAGGCAAAAGACCACAGCATTCACTTAGATCGTCGAATGAATATGTGGAAAAAGGGAGAAATCAATGCCTTAGTTTTGGAGGGCCGTGCTATTCAACACCGGTTTACCCAAACAGTTCGAAGCAATGAAGCATTACCTGAAAGTCAAGTAGCACGCAAGTTCGCCAAATTAATGATGGAGGGCAAGGTCAGAGCCGCATTAAGATTAATTGCGGAAAGCGATGCGGAAGGTGTGGTTTCATTGAGTGATGATGTATACGAGTCCTTGCTGAGTAAACACCCCATTAAACAACCACCACAGCCATCGGCTATCATTGACCCTGGAAAATCCTACGAGGAACCACACTTCATTTTATTTGAGAAGATAGACGGCCAATTGATTAGACAAACAGCTTTGAGAACTGACGGCGCAGCGGGACCATCAGGACTTGATGCTGCAGCATGGAAACGTCTTTGTTCTTCATTTGGCAACTCCTCAGATGAGCTATGTGATGCCGTAGCAGCTGTTGCTAGACGTATTTGTTCTTCCCATGTGGATCCAGGAGGTCTCACTGCCTTAGTTGCATGTCGCTTGATCGCTTTGAATAAGTTTCCTGGTATAAGGCCAATTGGGATTGGTGAAACGGTCCGACGCGTCATTGGTCGAGCAGTTTTATCAACACTCAAGCAAGATATTCAAATAGCCGCGGGTCCTCTTCAACTATGCGCTGGACAAGATGCTGGCTGTGAATCAGCTATACATGCCTTGCATCAGATTTTCGAATCTCCAAACTCTGAAGCCGTAATACTCGTTGATGCCTCAAATGCCTTCAACACCCTAAACAGGGAGACAGCCCTCAGAAACATCCAAAGTATCTGCCCTCCTCTTGCCACTGTCCTCATTAACACCTATCGTGAAGATATACCATTATATATAGGTGGAAAAACTATTTTCTCTCAAGAAGGTACAACGCAAGGCGATCCTCTTGCCATGGCGATGTATGCCTTAGCAATTATTCCTCTCATTCGACAACTTAGCGAGCATTCGGTTCAACAAGTTTGGTATGCTGACGACGCCTCGGCAGGTGCACAACTCGAACCACTTCGTGCTTGGTGGAATCGACTAGTTGAAATAGGTCCAAGTTATGGTTACCATCCAAATGCGTCAAAGACTTGGCTAATTGTGAAAGAAGACAAATATGAAGCAGCGATCAAGATTTTTCAAGATACAAGTGTCAAGATCACCACAGAAGGGAAGAGGCAACTTGGAGGTGCTCTTGGAACAAGATCTTTTGTTGAAGATTATGTCCAACAGAAAGTTACATCGTGCGCCAAAGAGATTCAATGCTTATCCACAATCGCCGTAACTCAACCACATGCAGCTTATGCAGCCTTTACCCATGGTTTTGCGAGAAAATGGCAATTTCTAGCCAGAATCACAGATGGCATAGATGATCTCCTACAGCCACTTGAAGATGCAATTCACCTTCGATTTTTACCTGCCCTCACAGGACAGTCTGCATTCAGTCAGGAAGAACGAGACCTTATCGCCTTACCAGTTCGCCTTGGTGGTCTTGGAATCAGTAATCCTGTGAGACAGTCAACGTATCAATTCAACTCCTCCATGAAAATAACAGCTCCTCTTGTAGCTCTTA
Organism: Chrysogorgia sp. JL179-B06; assembly: GCA_035772405.1. Taxonomy (NCBI): domain Eukaryota; kingdom Metazoa; phylum Cnidaria; class Anthozoa; order Scleralcyonacea; family Chrysogorgiidae; genus Chrysogorgia; species Chrysogorgia sp. JL179-B06. The sequence continues at coordinate 3,548,712 of JAYKKM010000351.1, read as the reverse complement.
TCCTCCAACAGTCGATGTCTTGTCCTACAAGTGTCAAAGACACACAAGCCAAAGCGAAATCGGAAACATTTACCATCCGTCGAAAGCAGGAGTTGGAGACAGCAACGGATCTTTTAGACAAATTGTCCGACAACGTACAGAGAGCCCTCAAGGTGTCCAGCGAAAAGGGAGCTTCGACTTGGTTATCTGCTTTACCCATTGCCGAGCATGGATTTGCACTACACAAAGGTGCTTTTCGTGATGCCCTTTGTCTTAGATATGGTTGGCGCCCTGCAAATCTTCCATCCAACTGTGTCTGTGGAAAATCATTCTCTGTGGAGCATGCATTGAGTTGTCCGCGTGGTGGATATCCCTCTATCCGACACAATGAACTCCGTGATATCACAGCCGATTTCCTGACCGAAGTATGTAGTGGAGTTGGAATTGAACCATCCTTGCAGCCAATCACCAACGAACGTCTAACTTATAAGACTGCCAATCGCCAAGATGGAGCCAGATTGGATGTTGTGGCTGAATTTTTTGGGGTCGTGATAGGCAACGTGCATTTTTTGATGTACGGGTTTTTAACCCTTTCGCACCGAGCAATCGCAATACCTCAATTAGTCAATGCCACCATCGAAATGAGCAAGAAAAGAAGAGGGCTTATGATGAGAGAATACGAGAAGTGGAACATGGAACCTTCTCCCTCTTGGTTTTTTCCACATCAGGAGGCATGGGACCAATTGCCACCGTGGTATATCGCAGAATTGCAGCCTTAATGTCGGAGAAACGTAATCAACCATATAGTCTTACTCTATTCTGGCTCAGATGCAAGATAAGTTTTTCTCTGCTTCGTTCATCTATCATGTGTCTTAGAGGTGCTCGTTCCTCACTCCGCCGACCGGATGTCTCATCATTGATAAGTGAGGCTATTGACCTGACTAGTGCTGAGAGCCGAAATCCAGCTACAGGCTAAACAGCAAAAAATAAACTTATTTTTAACATTTTATCCAACATTTATTCATGAACGAACACGAGACTACATTATTAGAATATTTTAAATAATTATTTGTAGATAATTTTATAAGTTTTTTTAAGGTGGTGTTTATATGGAGGCGAGCCCGCCCAGCTAGGGTACCCGGGCAGACTACTATACATTTTCACTAATCCTGCATTAATATATATTTACAGTATATATAAGAGGACCATGTACTTTTGCATACTGTTATACTGGTCATGCATGGTTATAGCATTTTATTTGTTCGAAGTATTTCCATGTATGACTATAATCTTGAACAGTATATGTATATGAGGACTTGTACTTATGCATACAGTTATACTTGGCATGCATGCATGGTTATAGCATTTAATTTGTTCGAAGTATTTTCATATATGACTATAATCTTGAATTTTATTTATTTAAATAAATATTTGTATATTTATATGCATGTTCTAAGATGTTAATTGTTTGTGATTCTTGCAGTTTTAGACTAGAAAAATTCAGCTTGCTTAGAATATTACTTGTTTTGAGAACAAATATTCTTGAAAAATTCTTGCCAAGAATTATATTATTACTTAATATGCAGACAAGAACAAAATTGCTCAATTTAGGCAAATATTTTCTTAAAATTAGAATTGTTTTTCTTAAATCAAGAATCGGGTAAGAATCATATTCTTGGTAAGAATAATATTCTTACTATATGGACAAGAATAATTTTACTAGTTTTAAGCCATTTTTTACTCAAAACAAGAATTTTTTTCCTTAAATTAAGAAATCTACTGCTTATTTCAAGCACATATGTTCTTGCCAAGAATAATGTTCTTGACAAGAGTAATATTCTTGGCAAGAATGACATTCTTGATAAGAATAATATTCTCACTATATGGACAAGAATAATTCTACTTGTTTTAAGCAATATCTTGCTTAAAACAAGATTTTTTTTTCTTAAAATAAGAATCACGATTTTGCTGTGTGTACAGCGTTGCAAAAGGTGAACTTTGATGTTATTCGTGAGTTGGTGCATCTGCACGCAATATGTAAAGTGAAGTGTCTGTTGACATCCCGTACAAGATTACTCGCAATACCAAAACAAAGGACATACGCAATAGCGTAGAACATGTTTGATCAGGTCGCCGTTCAATAAGTTACAGCAACTTAAAGGTTTCTTCTAATAAGAAAGCCAACTTTTTGCTTCTCCGTAGTCGTTTTTACTTTTTATAGTTTTGGCTATAGGGTTTATTTTGCTCTTTTTCTCACGGATATTGGTCGTTCTTTTTGATCCTGGCTCTGATAATTCATACAACCTGTCTTGCTGCTGCGATAAATTGTCATTGTTTTCACACGTTTTGTATACAACAAATTTTACTTTCCGCTGAAGTTTGGCTTCTTGTAGGTACTTTCTTCTTTGGTTAATATCTAGCAAATGCACATCTGTGAGATGATTCGCCAATCTTACTAGGTATTTTGCACCGCAATCGGGAACAGGACAGTCGCGACAAACTCGCTTAGTCATGTTTACGATTCGAAGAACAGATGTAAATGCTTTGTTTTCTTCTGATTATTGCTTTATATCAAAGGCCAAAAAGGCCAAAAGTCAGGCCAGTAAGGCCAAAAAGGCCAAAAGTCAGGCCAGTAAGGCCAAAAAGGCCTATCGTGCTATCAATAAGTTACAGCAGCTTAACAATTTCTTGTTTTAGCATCTGTCTCTGATCTGTACAAAAGACAGATCTCCAGTCATAACATGTATACTTGAGCAGTTCAAGGCCGTTGACACTAGGTTTAATATCGTTTAAACTTTTGGTAAAAGCATCCATGACTCTTGCTTCTGAAATATTTGAATATGCTTCGTTGAAGTACATGCATAACTGTTCATCCCTTTCCATCATGAGACAGTCATGTTGTCTTTGAGAAGGATGTGAGATAATACACCCACTGCAATTTTCAACAACAAGTCGAGATATTACCAATGCTATTTCTTCAGCGTGACTCTTCAGAAGTTTGTCTTCGATACGTTTCTGACGATGATAAAGAAATACTTCTTTATTGTCAATGTCCAAATAATCAGGTTTGTTTTGTGATGAACAAGACATTTGGAAAATACAACAGCTCAATTGAATAATAGGTCTTTACTTGAAGAGTATCAGAGAGCGTTTAACAGTTTTCTGTAAGTTGGAGATGTCTTATAATACCCGATACAAATTTGATACGTGATTGGTAGTATTTGTTTGATGACTATAACATTTATTAAAAACCAACGACACGACGTATGTTATCTTCATAGTGCAATACAAGCCATCGTGTAAACATGGGTCACTCTGTTAGCAAAAACCCAAAGATAAACAAAAACCATAACCGACAGAAAATGTTTAGAATAGGTATAAGTTTTGGGCGCAATGATCTCAATCTCGAGGGACATTTACAGATGGGATACAATAGTAAAACCATCAAAAACTACAAACCTATTGAAAGTGCACAATTGACAAACGAGACTATTAGTATTCAAGACGAAAGAAACAGTATTCAAAATGTTGAAGCGATTCAAGAATAAAAGAGTCCATAATGTAACATGTTCTTTCATTCTATATGCGATAGCAAAGCATGCAACATGGACGATTATTTGTCTAGTGTTTATTACGATCCAAAACGGTCGGGGGGGTTTGGTGGAATGAATCGTTTGTACGATGATGTGAAAAAGGAGGGGAAATTTAAAGTGAACCGTAAGCAAATCAAAGAATGGTTGATGCCACAAGATGCATATACTTTACATAAACCTGCTCGTCGAAGTTTTAGAAGAAACCGTGTGATCGTGGGTGGTATTGACCAGCAATGGCAAATGGATTTAGCGGACATACAAAGTATGCAGAAGTTTAACGATGGTTATCGCTATCTGCTCGTATGCATTGATGTCTTTTCAAAGTATGCTTGGGTAGTTCCTTTGAAAAACAAAACAGGTCCTTCTCTGGTTGAAGCTTTCAAAGTCATTTTGTCTTCTGGACGCAAGCCTGAAAAAATTATGACTGATCAAGGAACTGAGTTTTTCAACAGACATTTTCAAGCACTTATGAAAGAAGAGGACATAGAATTGTACAATACGTATAACGAAACGAAAGCCTCTATCGTAGAACGTTTGATTCGTACGCTGAAAACGAAGATGTGGCGATACTTTACAGCCAAGAAAACCATGCGATACATTGACATGCTGCCTGATTTAGTGTACTCTTATAATCACAGTGTTCATCGTAGTATTAAAACTAAGCCAGCAGATGTTACTACCGAAAACGAAAAGAAAGTATGGCACACTTTGTACGACGAACATAGTGGTGTGAAAAATGTAAAGTATAAGTTTAAGATTGGTGACCAAGTTAGAATTAGTAAAATCAAACGTAAATTTGAAAAAGGTTACTTGCCAAATTTCTCAAAAGAAATATTTACTATAAGTAAGCAAGTACCTCGCGATCCACCTGTGTATAAACTCAAAGACTATGACGACGAAGAACTGAAAGGAACATTTTACGATAAAGAATTGCAAAAGATTATCAAACGAGATGACGTCTACGAAGTTGAGAAAATTCTTAAGAAACGTGGAAGAGGCAACAATGTACAATATTTTGTAAAATGGCTAGGGTATCCAAACAAATTTAATTCATGGCTACCTGCTTCTGAAATAAATAAGATTTAAACCGGCGTCTGTGTCGCGTGTCTTTTATTCATACTCTTACGTTCACAATGAGTGGAACACATTTTTATCTCACGCTTCCTAGCAATGCATCGCTTTCTACTTTTCCCGATAACAAAACCACAAGTTATCGTGTGAAATTGCCACAAACCATTGATTTGAATGGCGATTGGGAAGTGGGTTTGTATTCCATTTCGTACCCTAACACATGGTATACCCTACAAAAGGACGATTCTCACCTATACTACAGTGACGATGGCTACATTTTTCTAACATCATTTATTGATTACGGTTACTACCAAACAGTGGCTGATTTTGTTAAATCCGTAAATAAGGTATTAGCAAAAGATAGTAAGAGCAACATCACACTGACGTTTAATGCTCAAACAGGAAAAGTGACAGTGCGTTCGAAAAATAAACATCAGCTAGCTATAGCTGGAAGAATGTCCGTCATTCTGGGTTTTGGAGGAAAGGAGCAAAAAATCACAAAAACGACCGAAAGTCCTTACGTTGCTGATGTGCGTGGATCGACAACGATGTATGTTTACAGCGATATAGTTCAACCACAGATCGTCGGAAACACGAATGTTAAATTATTTCGCAGCATTCCGATTGAAGGAAAGTCTGGTGACGTGATTGCTAAAACTTTCACAAACATACAATATGTACCTGTCCAAACTAAATCATTCGAAGACATGGAAATTCTTTTAAGGAACGACATGGGAGATCCTGTGCCATTTGAACGTGGGAAGGTGATAACAACACTTCACTTCAGACAGCATAGTTATTTTACCTGAAGATGACTAATCCATACGTACGTTACTATCTTGACCAGCAACAAGGTCATGGGATGTCTGTTTTCAGAGGTAGTCCCTGGCAAGTTGGTCATGGTCAGATGGGGTATGGACTCGGTGGTTTGTTTCGTAGTATTGCAAGATCGGTCAAGCCGATGATTAAAAGTGGCGCCCGAGCTCTTGGAAATATTGCCCTGAATAGTGGTGCAAACTTCTTGGGAGATGTCCTAGCTGGTAAAAATGTAAAAGAATCGGCAAAAGCACGAGCCAAGGAGGCAGCCAATGTTGCGAAAAAGAGAACTGTCAATAAATTGCAGACAATGACTCAGACAGGAAATGGAAAACGTGGGAAGCAAACAGCTAAAAAGAGAAAGGCACCTGCGTTTGCTGCCAGAAAGCAACCAGACCAAGAAGCGGAAAGCAACTCGCGCAGAAGACATATTCGGATAAACATGAATTTCGTACACTCAAAGTCTCAAGAATGCACAAAAAGTGAACTCGATCTATTTTCAGTGCCTCCAACGCAAATTAGTTTAGAAAAAGGACATTGGTTCGATCATCAACCTGTTTCCAGTGTATCAGACGGTGGCCCAATTACGTTCTTGTCTGCAGGGACTGAAGATTATGTGGATTTATCAAAAACGATTTTGGTGGTAAGAGCAAAAGTAACCAAGGCAGACGGTACAAATCTAGACGCTGATGAAAAGGTTGGCCCTGTGAACAATTTCCTGCATAGTTTGTTTAAACAAGTCGACGTCTTTCTGAAAGAAAAGCAAGTTACACAGGCCACGGGTACCTACAGCTATCGAGCATATCTGGAAACCCTCCTAAACTACGGTCAATCAGCCAAAAAGTCACAGCTCACTGCATCTCTGTTTTACAAAGATACTGCAGGGAAAATGACCGTGGCAGATCCGACATTAGCGGCTGCCAACGCCAACCTTGGTCTTAAATCAAGATATGAGTTTAGCAAAACGAGTGGAATTGTAGAGATGGTTGGCCCTATATTCAGCGACATATTTTTCACCGAACGTCTCTTGCTACACTGTAAAAAATGCACTTTTGAATTTGCGTAGAACTACGCAAATTTGCGTAGAACTACGCAAATTTGCGTAGAACTACGCAGATTTTGAGTAAGGCTACTCAATATTCGAGTAAAACCAGCAGTTTACTCAAAATATTGTGTAAATATACGCACAAATTTGAGTAAAGATAGTATGAGTATTTTTACGCGATTAGTTGAGTAGAAAGTTACTCAACGTTCTGTGTAGAATTTGGAGAATTGAGTAATATTACTCAGACAATGAGTAGAACATCCTCTATATGAGTAAGGTTACTCAATCTTTGTGTAAAACTACCAGTTTACTCAAATGCTGAGTAAATGTACGCAAAAACTCGAGTAAAGTTAGCATAAGTAAATTTCTACGCAATTGATTGAGTAGAAAGTTACTCAACATTCTGAGTAGAATTTGGAGAATTGAGTAATATTACTCAAGCAATGAGTAGACGGTAGACCATCCTGTATCAGTATATGAGTAAGGTTACTCACTACAGCAACGTTTACAAATATATGCTTTCATCGCAAGTGTGACTTGAATGATTCAAATTTTCTGAATAAATATTAAATGATTACAGTCTCCGCACGAGTATCAGCCTGATACTCGTGCGGAGACTGTAATCATTTAATATTTATTCAGAAAATTTGAATCATTCAAGTCACACTTGCGATGAAAGCATATATTTGTAAACGTTGGTATACTGTGAACAAACATTATGTGATGCAGTAATGTGTTAAATGTGCGCGCTGAGTGAAAATCCAGCGCAAAATGGGCAGCTAAACATTTAGAGATTTGTAATTCTTATATATATATGACGATATAACACGGACTGTGGCAATATATCACTATATGTGAAAAACAGAGATGTGGTGAAAATATAATTTGAAAAGTGTCACTGGATTACTAGTCTGCAATATGAGAAGATTGTTTTGTCAAGTGACGTACGTATGTCACACTTCATGCTGATGCGCAGCCAATCATAGATCAAGAATAAAAGGCGCCGCATTGAAACTTTCATTGTCTCACTCTCAACGGTCAGAGAGGTTGGTAGTCGTTGGCATTGGCAAGGCTTTTGCTTTACATTTTGGTTTAAACAAGCATCGAGGATGGAACAATCAACTGCGCAAATCCAAGAGTAGTTAGCAAAGACTGCATTTGAAGAATATTGTGATCAATTCAAAGGTATGCCTTCTAAACGTATTTCTATATTCAACTCATCAGGACCCGTATATAATTTACTACCTAAACTACAGTAAAGCCGTTTTCTTATTGGAAAATATGTGAAACATATTTCGCCAACACGAAACGCAAAGGTTAGGCATGATGCTATAAGTGTTTGTTACTCTGTCTCATCTGTCCGAACTCGACAAAAAAGCGCAATAAGCCTCTGGCTCTGCGGAGGAAAGTGTTAGTAACCCCTTCGATTACCTGTATTCTGATTTTAATCATATTGGCGCTTCATGGCGGACGACAGTTTATGCTTGAGGATTCTATCCTAACTCCTGCGCACCAATTATTTCGCTAGCCGCAGGCAAAGGAATTTGTGTTTTTAAATTCATGCATGTAGTTATTGCGCCCAATTCCATGCGGCTAGGAAATATGTGATCAGGAAATAAAATACCTACGGCTATACAGTAACTAATAAACTACATCCAGCCTTTTCCCTTTCTTTGTAACAATAGAGAATAAAATTTATGGAGCCGCGTTATTCAGTTTCAGTATACGAGCTAACAAGCTTCTTATTCCGATAATCAGAGATGGGATGAAATTCTTAAAAGCTTTAGAAGAGTAGAAAATATAACCAACACGAACGACGAATCATCATGACATCGAGATCGAGGAATTTCGTGAAGACAAGATCGTTAAGCATGAAATCGAGCCTGAGGTGTGTGCAACATGTTATACTTGTTTAAACTTGCAATTTTATATCTGAAAACTGGGAGCATACTGTATTGTGATGCAATTTACAGTAGAGTTGGTATTGAATGAACTTTAACCACGCTTTAACCAAACATGTTGACCTAAACCAACCCAAGCCAAATTTTTCAAGCATTTGATAGACTCAAAAATTATTACATTTAATATTTTGTCAATTAAAATATTTTCAAATAAATTACCTATATTAGGTCATTTGTGGTAGGTGACTTGGCCTAGACTGGCATTGCTATTTAACAGCTTTTGGGAAGGTGGTTTATGCCGCCTTTTACCATTATCTCTTCCAGGTGGTTCTGAAGCCGCCTGTCGTTGAGAATTGCAAAGTCAGGACCCGAGTCACAGAAAAGTATACAATTATGTTGATGCAGTATTAGCTGTTGCTGGTAAGGTGGTCTTTGTCCGCCTTTCACCAGTACCTCTTTTGGGTTGCATGTTTATACAAGCAGCCTGACAAAGAGGAGAGATACATAATTATATACAGTATACATCTAAATCCACAATGACCAACTTTTTTCCATTTTGTATTTCTTGTGGTAAATGCATATTAATTAATTAACTACATAAAAAAACATCAACATTGAATCTATTACTCAAGCATTATAGATTGATTATTTTTAACAATTGGAAAACATTTGAATATAGGAGTAGCTGTAATAACAAATAGTATATACAGTACTACAGGTAGACAATGTTATAATGTGAATTAAGAATTTTCCTTTTGAAAAATTAGATACCAATAATAGTTCATTTGTGGTCTAGGTGACTTTTGTCCTACACTGGCAGTGCTGTTTAACAGCTTTTGGGAAGGTGGTTTATGCCGCCTTTTACCATTATCTCTTCCAGGTGGTTCTGAAGCCGCCTGTCGTTGAGAATTGCAAAGTCAGGACCCGAGTCACAGAAAAGTATACAATTATGTTGATGCAGTATTAGCTGTTGCTGGTAAGGTGGTCTTTGGCCGCCTTTCACCAGTACCTCTTTTGGGTGGCATGTTTATACAAGCAGCCTGACAAAGAGGAGAGATACATAATTATATACAGTATACATCTAAATCCACAATGACCAACTTTTTTCCATTTTGTATTTCTTGTGGTAAATGCATATTAATTAATTAACTACATAAAAAAACATCAACATTGAATCTATTACTCAAGCATTATAGATTGATTATTTTTAACAATTGGAAAACATTTGAATATAGGAGTAGCTGTAATAACAAATAGTATATACCCTGTACAGTACTACAGGTAGACAATGTTATAATGTGAATTAAGAATTTTCCTTTTGAAAAATTAGATACCAATAATAGTTCATTTGTGGTCTAGGTGACTTTTGTCCTACACTGGCAGTGCTGTTTAACAGCTTTTGGGAAGGTGGTTTATGCCGCCTTTTACCATTATCTCTTCCAGGTGGTTCTGAAGCCGCCTGTCGTTGAGAATTGCAAAGTCAGGACCCGAGTCACAGAAAAGTATACAATTATGTTGATGCAGTATTAGCTGTTGTTGGTAAGGTGGTCTTTGGCCGCCTTTCACCAGTACCTCTTTTGGGTTGCATGTTTATACAAGCAGCCTGACAAAGAGGAGAGATACATAATTATATACAGTATACATCTAAATCCACAATGACCAACTTTTTTCCATTTTGTATTTCTTGTGGTAAATGCATATTAATTAATTAACTACATAAAAAAAACATCAACATTGAATCTATTACTCAAGCATTATAGATTGATTATTTTTAACAATTGGAAAACATTTGAATATAGGAGTAGCTGTAATAACAAATAGTATATACGCTGTACAGTACTACAGGTAGACAATGTTATAATGTGAATTAAGAATTTTCCTTTTGAAAAATTAGATACCAATAATAGTTCATTTGTGGTCTAGGTGACTTTTGTCCTACACTAGCAGTGCTGTTTAACAGCTTTTGGGAAGGTGGTTTATGCCGCCTTTTACCATTATCTCTTCCAGGTGGTTCTGAAGCCGCCTGTCGTTGAGAATTGCAAAGTCAGGACCCGAGTCACAGAAAAGTATACAATTATGTTGATGCAGTATTAGCTGTTGCTGGTAAGGTGGTCTTTGGCCGCCTTTCACCAGTACCTCTTTTGGGTTGCATGTTTATACAAGCAGCCTGACAAAGAGGAGAGATACATAATTATATACAGTATACATCTAAATCCACAATGACCAAATTTTTCCATTTTGTATTTCTTGCAGTAAATGCATATTAGTTAATTAACTAAATAAACAACATCAACATTGAATCTATTACTCAAGCATTATTATTTTTAACAATTGGAAAACATGTTGAATATAGGAGTAGCTGTAATAACAAATAGTATATACAGTACTACAGGTAGACATGTTATAATGTGAATTAATAATTTTCCTTTTGAAAAATTAAATACCGATAATAGTTGATTTGTGGTGTAGGTGACTTTTGTCCTACACTGGCAGTGCTGTTTAACAGCTTTTGGGAAGGTGGTTTATGCTGCCTTTTACCATTATCTCTTCGAGGTGGTTCTGAAGCCGCCTGTTGTTGAGAATTGCAAAGTCAGGACCCGAGTCACAGAAAAGTATACAATTATGTTGATGCAGTATTAGCTGTTGACCGATTACCAAATTACCACAATCATCAATGGTTGAAAAAGAGGTGAAGATGTCATATTTTGAGTCTTGTTTCCCCAGTTAAAGTCAGACTAGCAAGAATTTTATGGAGTGTTTTCCCTTTTATGTGCTCATCACTCCATGTTTTAGCAACAGTTATTGGACTGATTCCCATATTGTTCTATCATTGGATCCATGTGATACTTCTTGGTATTATGAGTAATGACTGAGTACTATATTATTTTATAATATTTGCAATGTGCGTAAATAGCATAATGTTGCAGTACACTCAAATCTTCCAATATGTTTTTGTTTCATTTTTTTATTAGATTGTTGCTGAGTTTGAAAGACTACTTACAGGTACCAGTATGCTTAATTCAAGTTTGACCAATTCATTTCAACACAACTTCCATCAGGTTGTTGATGGCATTATTGAGCTGGCTAGGAATTAAGAAAGACCAGAAACATTTCTTGGACACTTTGAAGTTAATGAATGTACAGTAGACAACTACTGTATATAAGAAAAATGGATTGGTGTCCACAGGACCGGGTGTCCGCTAAGAAGAGTTAGACTGTACCAAAATTTACTTTCCTAATGGCCAAATATTAACCAAATATAGATATCACCTCATGCTTAAAATTGTGTTTCTCCCAACAATGTATAATTAGTGTTTTTTTCATTCTAGATGAACGTGCAGAAGTTGCCATGGCAACCATGGCAATCCATTTCATTTAACTCATAAACAAACTAAGGACTTTCTTGAATTTATTTCTGTAAGTTTAAAATTACATTAATCGAAAGTTAAATGTCTCCATCAAGCTCTCTCCCTGCATGCCATCACTTATGGCTAATTCATGTCTACAGCATTCACAAATACTTTTAAAATGTTTACTCACCTTGAATCTTACAGTAAAACGATGTGCCACAACGAGTAATGCTCTTTGCCTTATTGAGTAACCTTTTTAAATCCAAATTTTTGTCACATTTTGCAATTATGCGTATGCTGCTGATGTAAGAATCGCCCGACAACTCGACAAGCTCCCTGATGAAGTACATGTCTAAAAGTAGACCTATTTCATTTTTCATTACAGCAAACCGCAGAAGTACTTCGTTTAATCTTCTTATAGTGTTTTCATTTGATTTGAATTTTTATTTTATTTTATTACAGTAGCTTCACCATTGTGCAAAAAAAACGCCAAAAAAGAAACCTAACATAGATTACATTATATAGTAATAAAACAATGGCAGCGTGACCGCAACTATAGCCAATTACTGCGGACCCAGAATTTAAAAGTATATTTACAAATAATAATAATATATAATTACTGTCAATTAGTAATTACTTATTATTATTATTAATAAATAATAATAATAATAAATAATTATTTATTCATTTATATTAGCCTTTCTGACCTCGTTCGTGTGTCTGTAATCCCAAATAATTTTTGCTTTTTATAAAAGAATAGTTAAGGCCGCCATTACGAAAGAGATCTATCCAAACATATTAATTGTGATTGTTACAGTATATATACATGCAGTATGGCCATAGCTATCCTTTTTCTCTTCCATTTCCCAAACCGCTTTTCCTTCTGTTCTACTACGTTGTAATATAACGTATTGTATTAACTTTTATGACAGGATCCGGCCAAAACCGTCAAGGAAGTAGCAATTGCGAGGAAATCGTCAGTACAAGCATTATTTTCAAAGGTGGGCAGACAACCAGATTTCGTTTTCCCGTTCTGGGCCATGGTGGCCCATGGTGGCATTTTGAAAGCATGGTTGGAACACTTATATTACAACTAGTTGAGTTATTGATATATATATATAATCTTGATTATTGAAATGTATAATTTATTACACTTATTATTCTAACCTTCAATACTTTATTATATACATTTTAAACAACTTCATGTGCGTTGTTTTGTGTCCACTGTGCATTTCGTTTGAGTAATTTCTACTCGTATTTCGAGTTTGTATATTCTGGATATGAGTAGATTTACGCAACGTTTTGCGTAAATCGTCATTCTACGCAAGATTTTGCGTTACTGTGGGTGCATTTTATGTGAGTAATGTCTACTCACATTTTGAGTAAGTCTACTCCAATTGTGAGTAGATTTACGCAACGTTTTGCGTAAATCGTCATTCTACGCAAGATTTTGCGTTACTGTGGGTGCATTTTGTCTGAGTAATTTCTACTCAAATTTTGAGTAGTTTTACCAAAGCCGTGAGTAAAGTTACTCAAATGTTGAGTAAAGTTACTCAAATGTTGAGTAAATATACGCAATATTTTGCGTTACTGTGGGTGCATCATTGAACGCAAGATTTTGAGTAGATTTACTCAGACTTTTTTTGCAGTGTAAGTTTTGTAGACCTGAAAGTTATTCTGAATCGAAGTGGCACCGATTTGTCTGATGGCATCTGAGAACGATGCTGATTACAAAGTAAAGCTGACCGATGCCTATCTCAAGATACGTAAGGTGAAAGTTAACCCAAGCATTTCCATGGCTCATGAACTTGCGTTGAAAAAAGGACCGGCTATCTACCCTATTCGTCGCGTCGAGTGAAAAAGTTTCATCATTCCAGCAGGAAACCCCTCCCTAAGAAAAGATAACGTCTTTAATGGACTTGTACCGAAATCATTTATCTTTGGTTTGGTCGAAAGCGCAGCGTTTAATGGTGCATACAAGAAGAACCCGTACAACTTTCAACATTTTAACGTGTCATCTATCGGAATAACCGTGAATGGAGAAGAAATACCGTTTAAGCCGCTGCAGCTTTCCTTTGGAGCAAACCCCAGATTTGTTGAAGCATTTAGTACGCAATTTTCTGGTACGGGAAAAATGTATTACAACACTGGAAACGATATAGCACGAGAAGAATTCCCAAAAGGTTATGCCGTTTATTGTTTCGATCTAACCGCTGATATGTGTAGGTCGTCTCCCCATTTTAACGTTGTTCAAAGAGGAAATTTGGCAGTTGACATCAAGTTCTCTGCCGCTCCTACAGCAGCTGTGAGTCTAGTCTGTTACGGGGAATTCGAAAACCTGATTCAAATCGACGCAGAAAGGAATGTCATCTATGATTACGGGGGCTAAATGAACACTACACATATAACTCGTGCACTAGAACAAGACCCTGTCACAAGCAAGAAGTTTTGCGGTGTGTTTCCTAGTGACAAGCTACCTCGAATGATTGACAAATATCCGTGTGGTTTCGTGGCCAATACAGATCCAAGCAGTGAACCTGGAACGCATTGGGTGGCTTTTTACTTTCCATCAGAACAAAAAGGAGAGTTTTTTGACAGTTATGGGCAGCCACCAGATTACTACAGGGATTCATATGGAGACTTTTTAGATAAACACTCTTATGAATGGGAATTTAACAAACGTAAACTGCAGAGTATTTGGTCAAATGTTTTGTGGACAATACTGTATGTTTTATCTTAGTCATAGAGCACGAGGACATAGCTTGAATAAGATCGTGCAGTTATTTAATAACAATACTATGTTAAATGATGCAAAAGTGTCTCAGTTTGTTAAGAATCATTTTAGAGTAATGTCAAAGCAGTTAAATGTTAACCTTAATCAGTTTAGTAAACAGATGATTGAAAAATAATGTATTGTTTGTCTCAATAAATATTTGTTGTAAAACCAATATCGTGTGTGTTTTGATTCGTGCTGCCCCGCCCACTTAAAACACGACAACAAAAGACCGGTAATTAAGATTAAGCGTTTTATTTAACGACTCGCTTAAAATAGTTACATGTTGTTTATTTAGATTAATAATTAAGCCAACGCTTTAGAGTATGTTTTCCTTTGCTTGTCTCTCCACGTCCTTTTGGAGGAGTTGGTAAATATCCGGAGGGACTTGCACGCTGTGGGCTTCCTCTCCAGACGAACTGTCCATTTGGGCTTGTCTCCATCTCTCGTTATTCCTTACAAGATCCGTAGGTATATTAATTTTCGATAAAACGCGAAAAAATTTCTTCGAACCCATGGGATTAACATTTTTTCTTCCTCTCATGGCATCGCTGACGAGATCGGATATATTTGAATGTGGAATTTTCACACCGTCCAGATTGACTTGTCCAGATTCGTCCCAAGAAATAACATCAGGTCTCGCCTTTAGTCGGTTTAAAAGTGCAGCCGCCCTCGGACGCATCGTTTTTGGTATATGTTCTACAATGACCGTGTCAGATAACTGTGCCTTTTCTTGGGGTAAAAGCTCTTGCTCGGCATTGTTACTGGGTGCTATCCGAACGGTTGGTATTTGATTGTCCTTTTGACGTCTTAAGTCTAGATAACGTTCCAAGTTCGCATAGTATAGCTTCTGCTTTTCAGCATCATCCATATCCGTACGTTGAAGGATATTTGATCGGGGAGGTCTCGAGTTTTTGTCTTTGTTCGTACCTCTTCATAACTTCTTCGGGAACCAGGATCATGCGTTTTGCGTGCTTCATTTTATAAGTAGGCTACCTAATACACTTAGAACCGGCGGCAAGAGAGCTGTCAATAAATTTCCACCTTTTTGATTAAGGTACTGCTTTTTCTGTTTTCTTGACACTTTTTTACTCGCCAAAGCACGGAGATGTGTCTTGTAGCGCACCAAACGTCGCTTTTGACTAGATGTTAGAGGGATAACGCCTTTTAGTAAATTCACTGAACACTCACAAATAGCTGTGATAACATCTGCTGGACCATGCTCGATGAGCATTTTCCGCAATTTAGGTCCACATTTAACCATGACTTGAAGATAGGGCATACAGTACTGCCTAGAAATAACCTAACACTGCGGTTGCGGTCATTTAGCAGTGAGGTTGCGGTGGATTAGCGGTGAGGTTGCGGTGGATTAGCGGTCAATTGGCGGTCAATTGGCGGTGAGGTTGCGGTGGATTAGCGGTGAGGTTGCGGTCAACAAAACCAACCGCATGAGAAAAACTATGTCGACTAAACACTTCGGGTTCCGTCCTTGTCCGACTATTCAGTAACGCGCGTGTGTCAATAACAGTATGACAGTATGCCGCCGTACCATCCAAAATCAAATATTACTCTCGGTGTAAAAGTAGAGTGCTGTGTAAACAGCGGACTTTTGAATTGAAACCAACCAGTGAGTTTGTGATTATTATGAATGAATGAATAGTTTTCGCGTGGGCTACAATCTCCTTGAAAGATTTTGCGTTCAAGGCACAGTGATCGGCGTTTGATTTGGAGTTGTAGTTTTTTGTGGCAAATGGCACCACCAATGTCCAAAATCACGATCTGTCGGTTTCAGTTTACTTTCAGACGATTAGAAGTTCCGCATTGTGTCATTCTTTTCTCGGCCGTGATCAGTTTTAGATTTGGAACTAAGCATATAAATGTCGAATGCCAACGAACTTCCGAACGCGCGTTTAAAACCCCGTGACGTTTGGAACGGAGAGTGAACCGGTCGGTTTCGCTAAACCTAGAGTCAGTTCGCCACACACATTAAGTCAGTTCGCTACACACATAAACGGAAAGTGGAATATATATCACCGAAAGCGCGTTGGCGATTCCGATGCACGGCATCTTTGAGTCACACTTATTATGTATTATTATTATATATTAGCAGCTTTTTCAACAAAACCGCGTTAAAATTAGCTTGGCAAAAGACTAGTATTTGAATAGGTATTGTTCGAGAGCATTAATGGCAGCGCACATTGACGATGAACGGCATCTCTCTGAGTCATCGCTCCGATTCCATGTAAGATTATAACGCTCTTGCACTGTCATTATTTAAGGTGATCTGTTTAGTAAATAAGTATTAAACAAAGCAATTTGATTGTTTTTTAATAAATCAGAGTTGTAGCGAACTGACTTAATGTGTGTAGCGAACTGACTTTATGTGGCGAACTGACTAATTTATGTGTGTGCTGAGGCATACAGTAATTACTCTGCAGAAATGTCAGTATTTCGTTGCCATTTGGCAGTTCATCATCTTTTCACTTTACTGTCGGTTCAGTTTTCTTTTAAACGCGTGCTTAGGATGTTCCGGAGTAACTTCGCACAGCAAAAAATCTGAAACTATATTGTTATTAAAATCGACTTTAGCGGTTTGGCCCCATTTGCCACAACCTATTAAACTATCACAAACAACCAAACGCTTGAAGGACATTTTAGCCCACGCGAAAATTGCTTCATTGTTAAACATGATAATCACAATTCCCCCGTTTGTCAATGCACTATACTATATGCACACCATTCGCTTTTTTGTTATTCGAAATACTGTGCCAGTGTCAAATCCACCGGAATTTGATTATTATTCTGTTCCCGCGAGGTGTCACACCGTTCAGTTCAGTCATAGCACTACATGTATAATATCATAAAAGAATGCTAAGGTTTCCGTAAAGAAGGTCGTTCAAAGCATCGCCTGAAGGTATTAAAGTTTTAATAATTACTATTGGTTGATTGTAGAATTTTAAATCGCTTAGTAGCGTGTATATAAATCCTCCTGTTGATATGCTTATCTGAAATACGAACCAAATACGAATGTAAACAAAAAGCCGCTTTAACGAGAGTAATATATTGACCTGCGCGCTGCGCTTAGGTGATTTATTCGTTACAAGAATATTTTTTATGCCTTGCGATAATATTTTGATATTAATATTAATCAGCATGGTTGATCTAATGTTCGGCACTCGAGAAGTTAGTCGACGTTTAAAAACGGGTCATTAATTATTCAGTTTGCTAGTGATATTGTCAGTGATAATGCACGTGCATATTGTTCGATTTCCTCGAACGCGTCTTTTACCGCTAATTATTTTCGCCTCTTTATTTTGTTTGGCTCTCGAACAAACTGGCAATAACGCGAATTTTCATGCCTCCAACCAAGCTGCTCGCGTCTGACTCGACGAATTGTTGATTGTGAGACATCAGCGGTGCATTCATCCGGCACCAGTTTGATATTTATTTTCAGCAGATGTTAATTCGTCATTCGCTTTCATTGTTTCCTCGATGAACTTCAAGTGTTACTTTTTCAAAAGCGGTTTGCTTCAACTACGTGGCGCATCTCGTAGATTCCCACCATTTCGTCGATACCGAGAAAGATATAAAATTTAAAGCCGATTCAAGGATGTTCGCGATTTTTGTGATCGGAACTGATGAAGACCAAAGCGAAACAGTTCGTTCCCTGGCGTATTGCGATAATATCCCCATTATTTACGAAACGATGGAGTGAACCTTATGGTATGACGCGATTTTCTCAAATGGCCAAAGGACGCCAAACTTCGGAAAAAGCTACTCGTTCCGGAACGTGTCGTATAATTTCCGATGTGTCAACCTAGGTCTCACCACGGTTGATCCTCCTAGGTCTCACCTCGATCTCACCTTCCGCAAACAAGCGCGGTTCGCACTAAGTTGCACCGAGGTTCAACCGAGGTTCGACCTAGGTTTTCGTTAGGTTACTTCTAGGCAGTACTGTACTTCCTTTCACGCGCTTTGACATTTTGCAAATGATGGATTTAAGCAGCACACGTAGCTTTTAAGTACGCTTCACGTAGACAAACTGTCTTTCCCCAGGCAGAATATTTGTCCTAAGACGCATGTTTTCTGGTGTCAGCTGATGACAGTCAATTACTAAATATCCATAAGGTTTGCTTGTAGCGTCATGAAACGATTCCAAAAGATAATTGGAGTGTTTAGGAAACATCTGTCTAGCGAGCGTTGTAATCCCGAGAGAATCGCGGGGATTTCGGAATATCAACATGTAGTGGGAATTTAAGCTAATCGTTCGCGAGAGTTTACCAGGAGGAAAAAGGTTTTGGGTAAGGAATAAAACTGAAATTCCACTGTGATGAGAGCCGCGAGTAAATAGATCCGACATACGTTGATCATTAGAGCACTGCGACATCACATCATCCAAAATGACAAGGGAGTTCTCACATCCATCTGTCATGTCGTATAAGTTATCTGGAAAGCCCTCCACTAATTCAACATTCGGTAGGGTCCAATTCTTTTTGATATTCTCCATAACAATAAATTACTTTGGTTGGAACAGGATAAAACAGTTCTTCCAAATGATGTAGCATAGAACGAACTAAATGTGATTTCCCACTTTGACTTTGATCACAAATATAAAAATTTGCCGGCGTTTTAAATCTCACATCCATAGTGTTCACAGACAAAACACATAATGAGTTTTAACTCATATGTTCTTTTAGTTTATAGTGAAATAACACGTTTGGCGAGAGAACGCAATTTGCTGTAAAAACTTTCTTCGATCTTGAACTCTCTAAAGTCAAAGGTTTTTAAAGCTATTGCAACTAATTGTACAGCACCGCGCGTAATTTCCTAGGGGTTAGTGTCTTTTAACAAATATATCAATGTTAGGTAAGACATAGCACGACCAAAATTGTTAACATCAATCTCATAGAATATAGTTGCCAGATCGAGAGAATTTGCAAGAACTGCCCGACCGCTTTGAAATGTAGACTTATGATGTTCAAGTAAGTAATTGATATGCTGCGATAACGTTTTCATGTCAAAGTCTACGTTATTTCTTTGAAGCTCATCTAAAATTAAATCCATCTTTCCCACTTAACACAACAACAGTGAATGAGCACACCGTGTGAAACGGTTCATTTATGTATTTGAATCTCGTACCAATACATAAACCATTATTACTTCGAAATAAATTACAATGAAACTTAATGCCGCGTGTGTTTGTTAATATGTCCAAATTAATTTATGCGCATGGCGTTACTGGACATGCTCGTTCTCGCCCTCACAGCAATAACACGTTTATTATACACTATTAATCGATAATCCTTCTTCGTGTGTTTCGTTTCAATGTCCTTTGTTTTGGTATTGCGAGTAATCTTGTACGGGATGTCAATTTTCTCGTTCACTTTACATATTGCGTGCAGACCAACTCACGTCGCTATTGCGTAACCTCAATGTTATTTACTTTAATGACATTGCTAAGGTTAGATTTCTACTGTAGTTATATTGCACGGAGTCCTTGCGTGAGAAAATAAAGTCGTCATTAGATTGTGATATTGCGTGTGGTATTTTTAGACGTTGCTTCTCATTAATCCGAATTTATCTAGTTAATATAAATTGGCGCTATTTGTCTAGGTTTGCAATCACGTTGGTTTTCTTCCCGTCCCACCGTTCGGTATCTCGACATAAATAATATTTACTCTAATCTTGTCAATATAAGGTGAATCGTTCGATTGGATCACTCGTTCGATTTCGTCTCTTTCGACAGTCAGTGGCTTTCTAGACATGAACGACAGCGAAATGGGATACTCAAGTTGCGTCGAATTCATAATAAACCACAGGTTTCCCATGTAGACACTCCATCTGTGCCAGAAATATACGTAAACGAATGGTCTGTGCTATTTTACACTCTCAATTTATACTCTCACAAAACCAGCTATGATCATTATTATTCTGTACTATAGTACAGAATTGCAGCGTGACGGTACGCTCATTATTCTGTACGTACGCTAAAGTAAAAGTAAATATAGCAACACAGGGGATCATCTTTTAATTATTCAAGGATTAGTGCGTACGTACGCTTGGGAATTTACCAGGGAATTTACTTTTATTATTCACACTTAATCCTATTAAGTCACTTCCTGTCGGCATCCCTTTGTTACGGTGAATGGGGGGGGGGGGTTACCTACTATATATATATATATATATATATATATATATATATATATATATATATATATATATATATATATATATATATATATATATATATATATATATATATATATATATATATATATATATATATATATATATATATATATATATATATATATATATATATATATATATATATATATATATATATATATATATATATATATATATATATATATATATATATATAACACAAGATGAAAACATGTATTAGCTATATATATATATTACCTACTATATTTATATATATATATATATATATATATATATATATATATATATATATATATATATATATATATATATATATATATATATATATATATATACAAGTAATATTTGGCATTACACTCGATTAAACTATACAGGTACTAAGGAATAATGGTAAAGAAAAATGTCGAGTGTTATATATATATATATATATATATATATATATATATATATATATATATATATATATATATATATATATATATATATATATATATATATATATATATATAATAGGTAATATTTGGCATTTCACTCGATCAAACTACATGTTGAAAGGATTTATGGTGAAGGAAAATTTCGAGTGTTGGAATACATACATTTTAAGACCAAACCGGGACCAGTTGCGAAAAATGCAACTTAGCGGCCTTCCGGTAGGAATTGAGCCCGCGACCCTGCGATTGCTAGTGCAGTGCTCTGACCACTGAGCTACGGAAGCCGTTGCCGAGAGCCTAGTCACGAGTTCTGTATATATGGTGGTAATGCCGGGATAAGTCTGGTCCCGGTTTGGTCTTAAAATGTATGTATTCCAACACTCGAAATTTTCCTTCACCATAAATCCTTTCAACATGTAGTTTGATTGAGTGAAATGCCAAATATTACCTATAATATACCCAGAATCTTATCCCGGCATTACCACCATATATACAGAACTCGTGACTAGGCTCTCGGCATTATTGCGAATTCGTATTTCTAGTAAACTAAGATACTCTCGAGGTTTGCTGAGCTGCCAGCTGCCACGAAGCGGTTTTTCGACTGTACGTGTTTCTTTTCCAAATTAACCGAATATCCCTGGCACGATGTAACGAGATCGTTTACAAGTCAAAACTTCATTGGAAATGAAACAACTTATATAAATGTAGGTTGTGTTAATTGCATATAGAAATCAATCCTTAAGGACCTTATGCAAATATTATATAAATTATTTATAAATTGATCATTAGGAATTTACCATGTATCGTCTTTGTCTTTGCTTATCAATACGTGCAACTATAGAATTTAATGTATCATCATATCACGCAAACCAGTTGTTGATTTGCTTTGACCAATCACTTCAACGAAATCTTATATAATTATAATAATCAATCGATATTACAACCAACATTACAACGATACAACAACGAGAATGTTAGTTGTTACACGGAGATTCAAGCAGATGAACCATCATCAGATATAGAATACTATATTGAATGTATCTGATATTATTTTAACAGTAATTTCACAGACTAGTAAATCAGCGAAGATTGCTTCTTCTGTACAATCAACGGGACAGTAATTTCAGATATGCAATATTTTCCACAACATTTAAGGTCCTAAATGTTGGGCGAAAGGAAGAAGGATGTGTTATCTTCATGGTTATACCTTGGTGTGGTGGTCTTTGCTGTAAGTCTGATTGTAGGGATGATGAATTCTGTTGGTGTTCTTGTCGTGGTCTTCATCGCTTATTACAACGAAAGTAAAGCAAAAGCAGGTAATTTAATTAGGTAATTAGTCCATATTATTCCATACTACCGTCCATTGCCGAAAATACAACGGTTTACGAATACCGCGAAGAAGTTAATTGTCATTAACGGGTAAATATTAACTAGTATATACAGTATACCATATTAATTCAACATTCTTTTCAAAGTTTTAAACTGGGAAATCAAGTGCGACTGTGTCAGTTACTTCTCATCAAAATTCCTCTCTTCTCCTCCACTTTGCTCTGCCGGATAGCAAATAGTTATATTTTGTAGATATATGCTCTTACAAATTATTAGATACGCAGTTGTCAGTTCATATTAATCGTGTGAATCGAGTGTTAGCATTGTGTTATTTTGATCATTGTTAGAATGATCTTAACAGTTTTGCGACAGTAAATAAAAACATGTCGAGAATCAGTTAATTTCATGGTATCCTTTCACTTTATCATACACATATCTTAGCATTAGTATTAGCATTGACTAGAATTAGTCACTATATGCACGTTAATAGTCAGGAAATGACTGGAAGAAAGCACCATACTTTCGGCTTAGAGATACAATCGTTGCAGAAACTTGTTGGAACACATGTACAACGGCATCTTCCCCCGCTACCCCTTATTGCTTACAATATTGGTTCATCACAAACAAATGCTGTCGTGCTGAACAAGGTTGAATCTATACTTCATTACAGTAGATTCAACCTTGTTTCAACCTTGATTCAACCTTGTTCAGCCATTCAGGTCATACAACAGTAGATTCACTACATCTACTGTTGTACATGTATGACCTGAACAAGCTTGTTGAATCTACAGACGAATGAAACAACATTGCACAGGAGGAAGAGGGCATCATAAGATTTTTCAAATTGTTATTTCAGGAGATGATTTACTTGTCTAATCGAGATTTTAAAAAGTATCCGAACGAATTTCTGCAACGATTGTATTTGTGCTTAAAGAAACAAATTCAGAGGGGGTAGAAAAGGCATTTGTTTGATGTTGGTCGGGGTGGGGAATATTTAGTAGGATATTATTGCCTAACGATTCGTTAAAGGACAGGAGGAGACATGATAGCAATTGAGGCCAAATATCATAAAAAGTGTATGACATAATCAATAATTCGACAAAGAATATTTCTATACGTACAAGAATTACAAGCTAACTGAATGACAAAGAAGAGAGGAATGAAGCGAGAGCTGTTGCTGAATTAATTTCATGCATGAAAATACGTGCTGAGAAAAAGAAGACCTTCTTCTTACGGCAGAATTACATCGACTTTTCGCAGATCGTTTGCTATTACAAAGTCAATCAACAAGAATTGTTTTAAAGCATGTACTCCAGGACAATTTCCCGGAGATATTCATGAACAAACCGATTTTGATTTGATGACTTTATTTAGACAGGGTAGCCCATTCAGCAACAAGGCTGGTATCCAGAGGGGCCCTGCATTAAACAAAAAAAATAACATATATTGTCGGGGATTGCCTCCCTGGTCGCCCAACACTTCACAAATTCACAATTCACAAGTTTATCTTTATTTCCCTTCTCTCTCTCGACTCGCATGCTCTCAGAGACAGACAGACAAGATTTACACACACACGCACACTTTTCATACCGACGCTCTTATTTCACATGACATTGACCTGATTGGCTACAAATGTCGTCACTAGTTAATCTAATACCCAAACCTAACTTAACCTAAATTTAACCCTTAATTATTTCCTATCTATAACACTCGTAACTCACATGTTGACATAAATGATCCAGTCTCCGACATATGTTTTTCCTTAGGAGACTGAACCGACTAAAGAATTAATATTATCAAAATCCACACAATGTATAGTAACAAACCAATTAATAAACAATATATAGTTCCCTTGATGTTCATGTTTAGAGTTCTAGTTCAGCGACATCTTGAATGCGATGACGTGCTGCAATTGCGGCATCTCGAGCGGGTCTGAAAGATGTCGCATCTGGGTTTAACTGCTCAGACTCTGGCTTCGACTCTGCCTTGTCACAGGACAACTCCAGTGGGTAGAGATGATTCACTGCTCGTTCCAGGAAGGTTTTTCCGGCACGCACTTTCACAGCTCTAACCACGCCATCTCGCCCTGGGTATCTATTACGCTCGTCTGATCGGATGATCACGACGTCACCCTTCGCAACGGTAAATGACTTCTTCTCGTGTTTCAGGTTGTGACATTCTCGTAGGCCACTTACGTACTCGTTCGACCATCTGCGCCACATGGCATCTTTACACTTTTGAAGGTGTCTCGCACGCTTTCGTAAATCCACTTCTTCGTGATGATGTGCTTGTAGCTCTGGCGCGTATGTCGACCCAACAAATAGCATTGAGTTGGGTGTTAAAGTTGGCATTTGGACATCGTTCTCAAGATAGCTAAGGGGCCTGCAATTCAAAGCCATCTCAATATCAAGGATAATCTCCTCTAGCTCGCTCCACTTGAGGTAACCATTTCCAATGGTTTTGTACAAAGCTCTCTTAACATTACCAGAAATTAGGGACAAGATGGTGGACACGACCTATTTTATTCAAAATGGCGTCGCATTTCTTTGTAAGGAATACAATGGGAAGCCTTTTTAATTCAAAAATACACCAGATTAAGTTATATATTACCATGCTGCCAGACTCGATAAATCTTGTTTAGCAGTTAAACATTGTAAATCACTAGATAACGATGAAATAAAACGAAGGCTACTGACTTCCCGAGATATGACGAGATCGTTGTTTTGAGGCCAATTTGTTCATTGCCTGCATATGAATCTGGCGAAAATGATTGTCAAAATTGGGCAAATAGAGCATAAACTCTTCGCTAAATCCAAAGTGCCAGACTTTCGAGGTATAGTCCGATGTTTGATGTACTCAAATCGTTCGTTAAAGCATTGATTTATCCCTCATAAAATACTTCCAAGAGCTCTCAAACTTTGTCAAATCGTTCCCTGTCGATGTCCAACAAGCGGCGCCATTTTTAGAAGCTATAACCGACTTCTTTCCCGATAAACAGAGAAAGAAAGCTTCTGCCGCCGCCATATTTGTTGAATTTACTTCGAATGTGTTTCGGAAAAGATTCCTGGGACATAGTCTTGTTCTCAGGCCCTTCTTTTAGCGTATTTTTTATAAATATTCCCGCGAAATTTAAATATGGCGGACGTGTTAAGCAACTATAAAAAGAAAGCATTGGATTGGCAACTGAAAGTAAGTACAGAGTTCCCACTTCATTACATCAGACAACAAAATGCATTGAACAATGAATTTATTGTCTGTATAGAGATTCCTTAGCCCCTATTGCGGTTGTGGAACCAGCTGATGGAAGGGGTTTCCCGTCATGATGTAAATTACCTTGACCTAGTCAATGCAACCGTGACGGATGGGTGGTTAACTTTAAACAGAACATTTTTTCATTCGTAACATTCGTAAAACAAATTCACAGTACTTAAATTGTGCAACAAACTGTATGGAACACGGCCTCGAGAACTAGAATGCGCCGCCAATTTGTTTTTCTGAACATTATCAGGGGAGTAACCGCTGACTGCGAGCGCAGACGCAAAATGTCCACAATTTCTGGTAATGACCAGGCCAATGAGGCGCTCGAACTGTCCGCCCCACCATGGGGCGCGGCTCAGATTGAACTGCCAACGAATGCTGTTTGCTGCTAGGAATTCGTTGAATTTCTCGTCGCTTTGTGCTGTTTTTACCCACTTCGCGGCAGCCACAAACGTTTTCCCGTTATCTGAGTAGACTTTGTTCGGTCGTCCTCTTCTGGCGATGAGCCGCTTCAAGCTCTGCAGGAATTCTTGAGTGTTTAAAGAATGCAGCAGCTCCAGGTAGACAGCTCTTGTCAGACTACATGCATACAACACTATGTACGATTTTGCTTCTTGCTTGGGTTTCTTCAGGTACTTTATGGGCCCAGCAAAGTCCACGCCAACCACTTGGAAGGGACGACTACCCTCGGTGCGGTCTAAGGGAAGTAGGCCTGGTGGTGGTTGTGCCACAGCTTTCGCTTGGAAACGACGGCATCCAAAACAACGCTTGACGACTTTACGGGTTAGCTGTCGCAGCCTTGGGACACAATAGATCTCCCTCACGCGTGCCATCGTCATCCCTACTCCCCCATGGAGGGTTCGTCGATGAGCATCTTCCACCAATTTCGCTGTGTATGGGTGGGTGTCGGGTAGGTATACCGGGTACTGGCCTTGAATACGCCCTCGGCACTCCAAGACGTCCTGTTGGTTCACTTGCAGGTTCAGTCGCAACCGGTCTTCTTCTATGTCACAGTTTTCTTGTGCTCGTTTTATCCAGAAGAGGCGTTCACAGTAATTTTAAGAGAGCCAATTTGGCCCCTAGGAGCCATTTTGGCTTTTACAAACATGGGCCATTTTGGCCCCAAGCAGGAGCCAAAACAGAACACAAGGGCTGTTTCAGTACCTCAGGAGCTACATCAGCCCCTATTTTAAGGGCTGTTTTGGCCAAGTAGGAAGCGTTTTGGCCCCACAGAGCTATTTTGGATTTCTGAAACATGGGCTGTTTTGGATCCTATTAGGGCAAAATCAGAACAAGCATGGGTTTTACTAACAAGGTGCACAGTTCTTGGCTGTACACCTTATGTCACACATTACTGCAGTGTGCTGGCAAGACACTTTGGCTTTTTCAAACAGCCCCAAGCAGGGGCCAAAACAAATCTCAAGGGCTGTTTCAGTACCTCAAGGGCTATATCGGCCCCCTACTTTTCGAGCCATTTTGGATTTTTGAAACATGGGCTGTTTTGGCCCCTATTAGGGCCAAGCTGTTTTGGCCCCTATTGGGGCCAAAACAGAACAATAATAGGGGCCAAAACAGAACAAACATACATGAGCTGTACCGACAAGGCAAACAGTTCTAAGTATCTCATACAGTACGTCTGCAGTGTGCCGGAAAGACATTTTGGATTTTTCGAACATGGGCGGTCAAGTCTCCGGCTGTATATTTATTTGTCAATTTATTTGTCAATCACTATAGCTTTTTCATCTTGTATGTGTTTATCTTCTGGCAAATCTTGTAAATAAAATAAATCAATAAATACTGGTCTATTAGATATTTGTATCTGATATCTGCTTTAAATAAATACTGGTCTATTAGATATTTGCATCTGATACCAGGAATCCGCCATGTTGGCTATATGTGGCCGTGACTAAAGGGGTCTGGGAACAAATATGCCGAATGGACCGGGTTAATCGTCCTACCCGACATACGCAACGCACGAAAATTATTGAATTTGATTAAATTTCACTTCCAACGTAGGGCATGCATATTGTAGTTTGGCATTATTTGATAACACACAATCACGTTCAATAATGAAATAAACTACCATTAATAATACTGAAATCCTCTCGCATTTTGGAAAATGGTATCAAAATACCACCGGTACTTATTCCCTAACATAGCACGTGATCGGAGTGACACGTGATGTTATGGCGCATATTTCGTATTCGGGACGTTGACATCTAATCTTCGAAGAGAAGCTTTTCTGCTTTTATATACAACTTTAAAACTTTATTTGACGTATGAAACATATCTAGAAGCGAGATGTAATACGTGTTTATCTACTGGATTTATATCAACGAGACGACTATGCTCACTGAAGATTTCGTTCGGGATATAAAGAGTATTCTCGTTAATACGAAGAAAGAAGGCATTGTGTTGACTGACTGTTGTTTGGCAAACCTGGTGTCAAAACCGCC
Source organism: Chrysogorgia sp. JL179-B06 (assembly GCA_035772405.1). Classification (NCBI taxonomy): domain Eukaryota; kingdom Metazoa; phylum Cnidaria; class Anthozoa; order Scleralcyonacea; family Chrysogorgiidae; genus Chrysogorgia; species Chrysogorgia sp. JL179-B06. The sequence goes on along the minus strand of JAYKKM010000351.1, from coordinate 3,520,521 downwards.
TAAAGGTGGCTGGAAGCGTATTTTGGACGCGTCATTGCTATCACTGGTGAGTTGTATACAAATTGTTCACGACTTTGGCGATAATCTAATGCTCTCTTAGTGTTTAATAATACTTAAGTCTGTATTTCATGCACCAGTGGGCGCCATTGTATATTCGTCGAGTGAGTCGCTGTTGGTATTTTAATGAAGAACGGAATGAAACATTTATATTGATCCGCTTTCGTCAGGTGCTCATAAGACCTTTATAAGTAAAACAGCTTTTTTGCTGACAAAGATCTTATGAGTCAGTTAAAACCCTGAAGGAAAGTGCACCATTACTGTTTATATGATCTTGAAGAGAAAAATGGTAACTGGTTGGCACTTGATTATGAAAGTGTTGACACTGAACTAAGATGGGTTGTGAAAAATCCAACTTCAATGCCTTCTGGCTGGAAATCAAAGCCACAACCCTGAGAAATTATGAACTGGTCAGTGCCCCAACTGACTAAACTATGGAGGCCCTTGACAGGAACTTGCCAACAAGTTCAGTATTTATATCATATATGATGTGCTATGCCAATGAAGTGAATGGATATTTTACTGAGAATATTTGGCATTTACACTCCATTAATTGGATTAAGACTGGAACCCTGCAACTATAAGACCTTCTCGGGCTTCTGTCTGGAATCAAACCCATCAAAATTTATATTATATTAATATTATAAAATTGCTATTATATAATCAAAATTTATATTATATTTATACTAATAATACTGTATACTGTAATCAGTAATTACAGCATATTATTTTCCACTTCGAATATTGATAGACATTGACAACAGAATATTGTAAATTCTGAAGCGTTTTATCCTGAATAATTAGTTGCAACAGAATATTGTAAATTATGAAGTGTTTTATCCTGAATAAATATTTACTCTATCTATCTATTTATAAAATTAATTTATATTCACACTCACAATTTTCCTTTCAATACACTATTCATTGGGAATAAATGCCAAATATTCTCGGTAATAAACTCATTCACTTCATTGGCATTTCCACCATTGTATATAATGAATATGTTGCCAAGCTACCATAGTTCAGTTGGTTAGTGCGCTCGTGTATTTTGCCGGTCGTGCAGTTCAATTTATTACACAGTGTTTGGTTAATTAGTTTGGGGAAATGATATGCAATTTCCCACTGTAATTTAGAGAGAGATTTCATATTGCACCTAACCAATGTGTTATATGCATATAGCACTCTGTTAATTCAACCATGGATATAGTATACAGTATGTTTGTATATGTGTGTGAATATGAAGATGGCCGTCGAAACGTCAGTAACCAACAACAGTCTTTCTCAAGACTACAACAACCTGGACGATCAACTTCACACATCTTATGATACTCCTAGGTTCAAACCATTTACTTTATATATGTATACTGCTACCTAAGATACATAATGACAAGGTTCGCATTGAGTTCTTAATCACTAGTATTACCGGTACTGTAACAATATGTGCTGACACTATTTAATATCCCTATGAGTTCTCAGGGAGATCACTACTAGGGGATTAATTACAGGAGGCAAGTTATTCAAAACACACAGTATTGGTAGAGACCGAGGCTGTCACTACCAATGTTGTGCATTTTTAAAATGACTAGCACCTATAAATGCTTCTTTCCAGGTTCTGTTTGTTACCTTTTCTTGTATAAGACTGATATCCAACTGAATATATGGCTTTTAATTACAGGATGAGCAGTCATTGGACAATGTGGTTAAAGAACAAATCCTGTTGCTAGCAAAAAATGTTGCTAGCAGTGTATCAACCTTATAATGTGGAACACAAAATAGGTAAAAACATTTACTGTTTTCTGGACATGGTGTTAATGGGAATTTGCCAGAAAAATGTCCTGTTTCAGTCAAGACCATTATTGGTGTACTTACAACTGTAAAGTAGTTGGAATCTTTTTAAAAAATAACGATGCATTAGTTATGTTATTATTAATTTAGGTAATCATGATAGCAAGTGCAATTAAGGATTTACTCTACAAGTAGATATTTGAAAATTGTGCCAAAATTGCATGAGCCGATAGGCAATGCTATTTGGCATACTTTTCAAATATCATGCATAGTGTAAATTCTTAATTTCACGAGCAAAATCATATACTTATCATATACTTTGAGTTATATTTGTGTATGACAAGTAGTGGAAACTGGAAAATGTTCCAGTATATAATAACCACCATTTTGAATTTTATTCTCAAACTTGTTCCCAGTGTCTTATCTCTTTTCATTAATTGCAGTGCAATTAACAAAATAATTGCACTCCTCTCCACCAATTAGAATGCGATAATTTTGTCATGTATATACAGTAATAAATATATGAATTACTTGTATAGTTGTATATAAAATAGGTTAAATGTTGTGCAAGAAAAATCCTGTTTTTTCAGGACTGTAAAGTAGTAGGAGGCCATCTTTTCTCCCTCTACATTAGTTTTTATGTAATGCAGTTGTTGTGATTTGAAATACAATATATTTGTTACTTGTTCTGTTAATTATTGTACAAGGATCAGTTTTTTGGGGAGGCTCAGGTAAACGAAACGCTTTCTAATGATACATTTGTGGGTCATTGCATAGCCTGCTAAGACAGCCCCTCAATTAGGACAGCCCTCCAGCATAAATTATCACTGTTTTTAGTTTTTAAGACGGCCCTGTAAAACAGATCCTGATGACTAAAACTATTCAAAAAGGGTACAAAATAATGCTATTTTATGGGTGCCAAAACAGCCCAAAATAAGAGCCACAATTGGCCCTAGTGCAAGGGGACCAAAACAGCCCCAAAATAAGGGCCAAAATTGGCCCTAGTGCAAGGGGGCCAAAACAACCCTATAAAAATGGTGCCATCTTGGGTCAAAACAGCCCTAGAAACAGGACCAAAACAGCCCCAAAATAAGGGCCAAAATTGGCCCTAGTGCAAGGGGGCCAAAACAGCCCTATAAAAATGGTGCCATCTTGGGTCAAAACAGCCCTACAAAAAGGACCAAAACAGCCCCAAAATAAGGGCCAAAATTGGCCCTAGTGCAAGGGGGCCAAAACGGCCCTATTAATGGGGGCCACCTCAGGGTCAAAATTTTGGCCCCATTTTTGGGGCCAAAATGGCTCTACTAAAATTACTGTGTTGTTGCTCGATCTCTTCTGTTGTCAGCGGCCCTTTCACACGTTGATTTGGGTAGCGAGAGTTGAACCCATATCTCATGACCCATGCACAAACTCTCAAGGCTTTGCTCAGCCCAAACTTCGCCAGGATGTTGTCGAAACTGTCTGGAATTTCGACGGTTGAGGCAAAGAGCTCCCGAATAATTTTGGCTTCTGCATCACTCTCTTTGGAAGCTTTCGTTGCTAGAACTGGTGGCCAGTTCTCTTGCTCAGCCAGCCATTCTGGTCCGTCCCACCAAAGCTTGTTGTCTTTGACTTCACCCCCTCTGCTACCAAGGTCGGCAGGATTCTCTTGCGTAGGCACGTGGCGCCACTGAACATTTGGATTGGATTGTATTTTTCGAACCCGATTCTCGACACACTGTTTGTGTTCACCTCCGCCTCTGATCCAATGGAGGGCGACGGTACTATCCAACCAACCATACAAACTCGTTACTGGGAATCCTTCCAAGGCCTTTTGCACGTTAGAAACGAGGTTAGCCGCCATGTGCGCCGACACGAGCTCGAGACGAGGGATTGTCAATCCTTGTTTCGCCAACCTTGCCTTTGCTGCCACAAGACCTTGAGTCACCCCGGAGGGTTGTCTGACGATTGCATAAACAGCACTCGACACACCCTTAGCACCGGAGTCGCCAAAGGCGTGGAGTTCTATGGACTCGATGTTTTCTTGGAACTTGGCCAAAGTCCGTGGTGCAGTCACTTTGTTGGGTAGCCTCTGTTCCCATTTAAACCACCTGTTTACCAACTCGCTTGCCAATGGAGCATCCCACGCCAACTTCGTCTCACACGCCTCTCGATACACGAATTTCCCTTGCAATGCTAGTGGAGATGCAAGTCCAAGGGGGTCGTAGATTTTAGCCAGTTTTCGCAAAATGCCTCTTTTGGTCGTCGTCGCTTTCTCTGTTGGAATTACAACGCTGATCTTGTCGGCACCTTTCGTCCAAGAGAGACCAAGACTGCTGCAATCTCCCCCACTCGGCGTTCCAAGTTGTTGCTTGGCAAATGTTTGGTCAGCGATCTCCACGATGCCCTCTGCCTTTTGCTTCTCGATGATTTGTGCATAGCTTTCGATCAGCCCGGTTTTTTGTAGCTTGCGTTGCAGGTTGCCGAGTCTTCGCAAACTCCCATTTCGATTTGTCGGAAGAGGAGGGTGGTTTCCCTTCCACGGAAGACCAGTCTCGTACCAACCATGCTCACTTCGCACGAGCTGCTCACGGAACTCGGCGTAGACTTCACGTTGATCATGTTCAGGTGAGTCTGCAAGGCCCAGAATGTCAAGTCGACAAAGTTCCTCATAGTCAGTTTGACTTGTTTGGGCCATTAACAAAGCGGTGTAGTCAATCTCCTTTCCCTTGGGCTATGATGGTCCACCCGAACTTCGTCTTTTCGGCCACAGGCTCTCCGGTCTTACCGACGCGAGGTCGCTCTCCTGTTTTGATCCGCATGTAGTCGCTTGCTCCCAATATGAGATGGACTGGAAGCTTTCGCTTATGGTCGTTGTCCTCCACCTGGATTCCCTTGAGGTGCTGGTAATTGTTTATCAGCTGCTGGTAGTTCGGATTGTTAAGCATGAGCAGTTCTCCCTTGTCAACCTTCGTCACATTCACATTTATTTGGAATTTTACATCGAGAGCTTCGACCTTCACCGTTGACATCTCCATTTCCTTGGTCACACTACCAAGCATCATCTCTACGCGTCGTACTTCATTTCGATGGTTGCGCTTTGGAAGACGGTTAAGCAACGAGGCTGACGCATATGAGCTCCCTGCTCCAGTGTCCGAGAGCGCTCGACACTTTAACCCTTCAACGTCCACCACCACTACTGGATACACTAGCGGTCCTTCACCCGTCCCTGCTGCGGTACCGAGGAAATTATGCCCTTCCTTATTGCAAATAGAAGTGTATAGTTTCTGGCAGTTGGTGTTGCTTTTGCACTCTGATGCGCGATGTTTGCTACCAGTACAGTTGAAACAGAGCCTTTTCTGCGCCAGGAGTTGCTTGCGTTCGTCCAAGGTAGTCACACGAGAGCAATCTTTAGAAATGTCGTCAGCTTCTTCGCAGTAAAAGCATGCTCGTTTATGACGTTCACTTTCCTTGGTGTGATAAAACGGCTTGGTTTTCCCGAAGCTCTTTGACGAAGGCGGTTTTCTCGGGGATTCACCGTCCTGTACTGGGTTGATATCTTTCCACTTTTTTAATGCGACGATAAGACGCGAAAAGTCCCAGTTTTGCCAACCGTCTTCGCCGCGAACTAGGTCTGCTTTGATGCCCTTTAGCTTCTCTAGCACACTTCTGGCCGTTCCGTTTACTTGCTCGAGCTTTGTCATAGACACATCAAGGTTGTTTTCTCAGGACTCAGAATCTTTACAAGAACAAAAACCCTAACCATATACAATATAACCAAATAAAAACTTGTCCTAACCCTGAAATAAAAAAACAACAGACTAGTGCAACTCAGAGCTACAGTATCTATAAATATCCCCTGATTCATAGTTCACATGTGTACACTATGCGAAAGTACAATTAAAATATTGTTTTATTCCTTTTGAATTGCATTGTTAAGTGACTATTTTTCAATGGCTGCTATAGTTCTATCAATAAAACAAAAAAATTCTATGAGTGCTTTTGACCAATAATATGGACTAAAATACTTCAACCAATGTATAATAAGGCCATAATTTCAAGGTACAGATGAATGTTGTTCTCACCAGGACTTTATTTGTGCCAGTTGTTTCTTTATACTGCCTAAGTTAAAATATACTGGTTTGGGCACACATATTTACACATTACACAATTTTTAAAATTGATTAATAAAACACTGAATAATATTATGGAATATTTCCTGTATGCATATTTAAAGTATATAATAATTGTAAATCAATTTAATCAATAGATTATATACATTTTGTGATCGCATACAACATCGATTTACATAAATGTAGCTTGATAAAACACTTGATATGTTTAAGAGAACCCAAAATAGAATAGACTGAATGATGTATTTGCATAAATTTTAAATTCTCTCAAACTTCACGTTGTAAATATTGTACACCAGTGTAATTTTCTTATTTCTATTTCTTAAATGTTACACAGCTGATATGAATCCTCCCAAGCTCACGATGACAACCGAAGTTGAAATAAATAAATAATCTGTAAAAAACAAAAAAATACAACAACATATGTTTAAAGTTTTTAAATATCTTTAATACTGAAACTAGCTTTGTAGTCATACTAAATAAAGTCCAAATTGAGAAGAAATGTTTAAATTGTGTACGAAAACGATGAGTAATGTTGTTCTTCATCCAGTTAAAATATTAGGCGCCATTTTGATCAAACTCCAAAATATACATGCTGTTCAACATTGAATAACTCCGAAACGAGCGAGGGGTCAAGGGGGGTCATCGGTTTAAAACGAAAGAATATTAAGTAATCTAACTCATTATGCAAAAATTAGGGATTTTTACCGACGCATTTTAAATATTTTCTTCTTCGAAAATTGTAAACACTAAGGCGTTTTGGCGCATGGTGTCCATCAAGTGACATATTTCAACAATCAAAATAATGTAGAAAAAAGGTACTCACTATTAAAAATCCAGTGTATATGATAAGAAGAACAACAAAGCAATCCCTCAAAATAGTTTTGAAGACAAAAATAGTAATAAAAATAGTGTTATATCCAAAAATATACAGCTCGATGCGAATTTTCCACTCGATCAGTTTATTCAGTCGAACGGAAAAAGGCGCTATTTGATTGGTCAAGATAATCACGTGCGAAGTGTCCAACCTCCTCTGCTATCCCACAAACCATTGTAAACCAACAGACTGAACAGCGCATGCGTATTTCGGGAAATACTTCATGATAGTCCCACATATAGTTGACGTCAGTAACCGATGTTTGTCCGCTTTTACCCATGCCATAACAAAAGAAATAGTAGCCAGACTTTACGCTATTAGTCGTTTTAGTTAGGGTTTAGCCTCCTCCGTAGAACTGGAAGGGATAGACGAAGTTATCGCGGGTACTATATGTGGACTTCCATGAAGTATATACCTGTATTCCTTCATACATGTATTTCCATTTCTTATAAAAATAATATATCACTATCCTTTTTGCTTGTTTTCAGTAAACATATATACTTATGTCTTCGTGTTTAATCTCGGTAAGAATATTTTCCATATTTTAAGAAAAATCTTGTTTATTCTTGGACAGAATATTTCGATCGAATATTTTTCTTATTTTAAGAAAGATCAAATTCTTCTTTATTCTTCGTAAGAATATTTTTCTTATTTTAAGAAAAATTAAGTTTTGTTTATTCTTAGTAAGAAAAATTTACTTATTTTAAGAAAGATCAAGTTCTTGTTTATTCTTGGTAAGAATAATTTTCTTATTTTAAGAAAAATCAAGTTCTTGTTTATTCTTGGCAAGAATATTTTTCTTATTTTAAGAAAAATCAGGTTCTTATTAATCTTGGTAAGAATATTTTTTCTTGTTTTAAGTAAAATCGATTCTTGGTACGAATAATTTTCTTGATTTTTCTCATTTTAAGTAAAATATTGACTAAAATAAGAATTTAACAAGAATTTTATTCTAGATAAGAATTCACAATTTTGCTGTGTATATATATATATATATATATATATATATATATATATATATATATATATATATATTATATATATATATATATATATATATATATATATATATATTATATTTTCGCTTACCTCAAAACTGGTCTGCTACAACTTGTTTCATCTGTAAAAGAATCTTCAGGCAGTGACATATATATATATATATATATATATACTATAGACGATGTAGTAAAAACCGTTGGAAGAGTGCTCAATGGAAATCCAGAGCATATTATAGTAAAAATTCAAAGACTCAACAGTTGTGACTAGACATTTTATTACTAGTTAGTTTCGTGCCACACGCAAATGGTGCAGTACTCTTCAGATAAAATGGTCTAATGACTAAGATGTGATTATACAGAGGATTATATAGCTATCTAAATTAGGAAGTACGTTAATAAAGTTCTGAATGTTCATTAGTTAGTTTGAATTTTCAAAAATTTTAACCGTTTGTAATACTATATACATGAATCTATCCACTTGAGATTTAGTATAATAGATAAGTGGTTGTCAAAAATAGATGAACAAAAACAGACCGAAAGGCTTATCATAGGATATGTTTCAAAACCGCATTAAATTATAAAATTATAAAATTACGTTACAAAGTTTCTAAATAGGAATTTATTGGCATGTCTACATGATGACACGAGTTCGTTGCGTTTGTTCAGGGTGGCCAGAGAAGGTTGACAGATAATGAAATATTTCTCCCACAAACATAAGCTGCATCTGTTTGAAGTATTGCTGTAGGGTCTAGCTTTCTTGAGGACTTTCCATTTGATATTATAGTCAACACGCTTATCTTTAAGTTGCCAGACATGCTTGCTTAGCTCGGTGGAGTGTTTCTTTCCGATGTTGTTGAATGAGGATTTGTGGTTGGTGAATCTTGTTTTAAAAGTGTTTGCAGTAAGGCCGACATATGTTTGGTCAGGCTTGTTGTCGGTGGTGGTGACTGTAGCTTGGTATACAACAGATTTAGTTAGGCATTGGCCAAGTAAAGGACAATTGTCGCGTTTTCTGCAGTTGCATTCGTTGTCGTTGGGTTTATGTTGGTCATTCTCAGTCTTAAGGATAGTTTTGTTATGTCCGTCGATAGTTTGTTTAATGTTATTCATACAGGTGTAGCTGATTTTGACAGTATTCCTGTTGAAGATTTTGTGAAAACTGTGGTTTTCATTAAATTCTTCATCAAGAATTTTGAGGAACGTCTGGCCGATGTTGGTGGAAACGTTCTTGCTGTATGGTGGGTTGTACCATGTCACGTTTCTATGTCGTTTCTTGTTTTGGCTAGTGGGCACACTTGGTGGTGGTAGGCGTTGAAATTTTAGTTGGTGGTTATACCCACTATGTTCAGATGCAGCTTATGTTTGTGGGAGAAATATTTCATTATCTGTCAACCTTCTCTGGCCACCCTGAACAAACGCAACGAACTCGTGTCATCATGTAGACATGCCAATAAATTCCTATTTAGAAACTTTGTAACGTAATTTTATAATTTTATAATTTAATGCGGTTTTGAAACATATCCTATGATAAGCCTTTCGGTCTGTTTTTGTTCATCTATTTTTGACAACCACTTATCTATTATACTAAATCTCAAGTGGATAGATTCATGTATATAGTATTACAAACGGTTAAAATTTTTGAAAATTCAAACTAACTAATGAACATTCAGAACTTTATTAACGTACTTCCTAATTTAGATAGCTATATAATCCTCTGTATAATCACATCTTAGTCATTAGACCATTTTATCTGAAGAGTACTGCACCATTTGCGTTGTGGCACGAAACTAACTAGTAATAAAATGTCTAGTCACAACTGTTGAGTCTTTGAATTTTTACTATAATATGCTCTGGATTTCCATTGAGCACTCTTCCAACGGTTTTTACTACATCGTCTATAGTATATATACGCTCCTTTTGTGTCGAGCACTCTTCGTATCAACCTTTGACATGGAATCAACAAATTTTGACTACTCGACTAAGAATATCCCACTACCATCACAGAAGGATTATAAAATAAAACTAATCGAGAAAACAGAACTCCTCTGCAGACGGATGCGTTGGAGAGCATTCTTCTACCTTAATCCAAACCCTAATACCAAGAAAGAAGAAACATATGGATTTAATTCAAAAAGATCGCCACCTCAAATTCCGCAAATGCTTAACTTTGAAAACAGACTAATAAATATGATCAATAACCTTAAGTTCAGAAATATCAACTGCAGATTCCAAAACCAACTATCTTCAGATGCACGAAACATCAACAAATCCAACGAACTTCTCGTCCCTGCTGACAAAACCACCAACTTTTACAAAATGGACACCACTTCCTACAACGATCTCCTACATAAGAACATTACTAAAACGTACAAGAAAGTCGGTTCTACAGCCATTTCCTTCATTGAAAATGAAACCAAATCTATTGTTGAGCAATTAAACCTCGATGACAGAATCAACATCACTGCCAAAAGAGAAGCCTTCATCACCTTGAAAGACCACAAACCCAACTTTGCTAACAGCCCTACCTGCCGACTCATCAATCCCACAAAGTCCGAAATTGGTAAAATAAGTAAACAGATCCTCGACAGAATTAACAAGAAAATTATTAACGCCATTAACCTCAACCAATGGAAAAACACAGCCTCCGTCCTGACCTGGTTCAACAACATCGTAAACAAAAACCAGTACTCCTTCATTGCATTCGACGTGGTTGAATTTTACCCATCAATCTCACTTGACCTTCTGAATGCTGCATTAGATTTCGCTTCTAGCTATGACAACATCACGGAAGATGAGAGACAAATCATCATCCACGCCAAAAAATCATGCCTATTTAACTCAGGAGAACAATGGTGCAAAAAATCATCATCGAACTTCTTTGATATCACCATGGGCAGCTATGACGGTGCTGAATCTTGTGAACTTGTCAGTTCCTTTCTCCTCCACCTCATCATCATGAAACACGGCAATAATTTCGGTCTATATAGAGATGACGGCCTCGGGATCATTAAAGGATCTCCTCGCCAGGTTGAATTAACCAAAAAAGACCTGTGCGCCATTTTCAAAGAGCACGGTCTGAAAATTACCATCGAAGCCAACAAGAAATCAGTAGACTTTCTTGATGTGACCCTCAATTTGACCAGTGGTAAACATATGCCTTACACCAAACCTAACAACGTACCCTTGTACATCCACAGCAAGTCTAACCACCCACCTATAATTATCAAGAACATCCCAGAATCCATCAACAAACGTCTCTCTGATATTTCATCTGATGAAGAATCATTTAACCGTGCAACACCCTTGTACCAGAAAGCCCTCGAACATAGTGGGTATAACCACCAACTAAAATTTCAACGCCTACCACCACCAAGTGTGCCCACTAGCCAAAACAAGAAACGACATAGAAACGTGACATGGTACAACCCACCATACAGCAAGAACGTTTCCACCAACATCGGCCAGACGTTTCCTCAAAATTCTTGATGAAGAATTTAATGAAAACCACAGTTTTCACAAAATCTTCAACAGGAATACTGTCAAAATCAGCTACACCTGTATGAATAACATTAAACAAACTATCGACGGACATAACAAAACTATCCTTAAGACTGAGAATGACCAACATAAACCCAACGACAACGAATGCAACTGCAGAAAACGCGACAATTGTCCTTTACTTGGCCAATGCCTAACTAAATCTGTTGTATACCAAGCTACAGTCACCACCACCGACAACAAGCCTGACCAAACATATGTCGGCCTTACTGCAAACACTTTTAAAACAAGATTCACCAACCACAAATCCTCATTCAACAACATCGGAAAGAAACACTCCACCGAGCTAAGCAAGCATGTCTGGCAACTTAAAGATAAGCGTGTTGACTATAATATCAAATGGAAAGTCCTCAAGAAAGCTAGACCCTACAGCAATACTTCAAACAGATGCAGCTTATGTTTGTGGGAGAAATATTTCATTATCTGTCAACCTTCTCTGGCCACCCTGAACAAACGCAACGAACTCGTGTCATCATGTAGACATGCCAATAAATTCCTATTTAGAAACTTTGTAACGTAATTTTATAATTTTATAATTTAATGCGGTTTTGAAACATATCCTATGATAAGCCTTTCGGTCTGTTTTTGTTCATCTATTTTTGACAACCACTTATCTATTATACTAAATCTCAAGTGGATAGATTCATGTATATAGTATTACAAACGGTTAAAATTTTTGAAAATTCAAACTAACTAATGAACATTCAGAACTTTATTAACGTACTTCCTAATTTAGATAGCTATATAATCCTCTGTATAATCACATCTTAGTCATTAGACCATTTTATCTGAAGAGTACTGCACCATTTGCGTGTGGCACGAAACTAACTAGTAATAAAATGTCTAGTCACAACTGTTGAGTCTTTGAATTTTTACTATATATATATATATATATATATATATATATATATATATATAGAATCTTTACTTAAAACAGTTCGTTGTTACTCAGAGTTTCACGCCGAGAGACGATCTTATATATATATATATATATATATATATATATATATATATATATATATATATATATATATATATATATATATATATATATTTTTTTTCGCTTACCTCAAAACTGGTCTGCTACAACTTGTTTCATCTGTAAAAGATTCTTTTCTGCCTGAAGATTCTTTTTACAGATGAAACAAGTTGTAGCAGACCAGTTTTGAGGTAAGCGAAAATCTATTATTTGCTATAACTATATGTTGTTGAGCACTCTTTGCATTTCGTAGACCAAAACCTACACGTATATATATATATATATATATATATATATATATATATATATATATATATATATATATATATATATATATATATATATATATATATATATATATATATATATATATATATATTATATATATATATATATATATATATATATATATATACTAAATCAGATTTGTAACATGAATGTTACAAAGCTGGCGGATTCAAGAGTGCTCGATACCATTACACAGCAAAAAGTCATTTTCTTATTAAGAACATTTTTCTTATTTCAAGAATTATTTGTCTTAAAACAAGAAAATTATTTTCTTAATAAGAAAAAATTTCTTAAAATAAGAAATATTTTGTATTGCAAGAAATAAGATTTTCCAATTTCTTAAAATAAGAAAATATTTTATTGAAGTAAGAAAATGATTTTCTTGATAAGAAAAAAAATCTTAAAATAAGAAATATTTTCCTTTTTCTTAAACTAAGAAAATATTTTCTTGAAGAAAATTTTCCTTAATAAGAAAAAATAACTTAAAATAAGAAATTTATTTTGTTGAAATAATAATTTTCTTTTTTCTTAAAATAAGAAAATATTTTCTTGAAATATGAAAATTATTTTATTTGCAAGAAAAACAATTAATATGTTAAAAAATATTTCTATAAAAACATAATTATATTGAGATAATTAAAAATTAATGAAATAAGAAAACATGATATATATTTTGTGATTTATTAAGGAAAGCCTACCCAGAAAAATAGAATATATATTTATACACTAAAACAAATTATCACAACTGTTATAACAATATGAAGTTCAAGTTCAATGAAGAGGGGTAATGTTGTAGAGGGGTAGAGTGTTTATAAAAGATCGCATTACGCGTGAAACTCAGAGTATTGACGAAAACATTCTAACTCTTTCATATATATTAAATCATAAATCCCAGACCTCCATCGCCTTGACCGAGTAGCTCGGATGGTTAGAGCGTTGAACCAGTAAATCAAAGGTTGCGGTTCGAAACCCAGCCACGGTTTCTGCTTTCGCAGTTTGGGCTTATTCACTCGAGAACATGAGAACATTTCATCTTATCATATATATATATATATATATATATATATATATATATATATATATATATATATATATATATATATATATATATATATATATATATATATATATATATATATATATATATATAGAAAGGATTTATGGTGAAGGAAAATTTCGAGTGTTGGAATACATACATTTTAAGACCAAACCGGGACCAGTTGCGAAAAATGCAACTTAGCGGCCTTCCGGTAGGAATTGAACCCGCGACCCTGCGATTGCTAGTGCAGCGCTCTGACCACTGAGCTACGGAAGCCGTTGCCGAGAGCCTAGTCACGAGTTCTGTATATATGGTGGTAATGCCGGGATAAGATTCTGGGTATATTATAGGTAATATTTGGCATTTCACTCGATCAAACTACATGTTGAAAGGATTTATGGTGAAGGAAAATTTCGAGTGTTGGAATACATACATTTTAAGACCAAACCGGGACCAGTTGCGAAAAATGCAACTTAGCGGCCTTCCGGTAGGAATTGAACCCGCGACCCTGCGATTGCTAGTGCAGCGCTCTGACCACTGAGCTACGGAAGCCGTTGCCGAGAGCCTAGTCACGAGTTCTGTATATATGGTGGTAATGCCGGGATAAGATTCTGGGTATATTATAGGTAATATTTGGCATTTCACTCGATCAAACTACATGTTGAAAGGATTTATGGTGAAGGAAAATTTCGAGTGTTGGAATACATACATTTTAAGACCAAACCGGGACCAGTTGCGAAAAATGCAACTTAGCGGCCTTCCGGTAGGAATTGAACCCGCGACCCTGCGATTGCTAGTGCAGCGCTCTGACCACTGAGCTACGGAAGCCGTTGCCGAGAGCCTAGTCACGAGTTCTGTATATATGGTGGTAATGCCGGGATAAGATTCTGGGTATATTATAGGTAATATTTGGCATTTCACTCGATCAAACTACATGTTGAAAGGATTTATGGTGAAGGAAAATTTCGAGTGTTGGAATACATACATTTTAAGACCAAACCGGGACCAGTTGCGAAAAATGCAACTTAGCGGCCTTCCGGTAGGAATTGAACCCGCGACCCTGCGATTGCTAGTGCAGCGCTCTGACCACTGAGCTACGGAAGCCGTTGCCGAGAGCCTAGTCACGAGTTCTGTATATATGGTGGTAATGCCGGGATAAGATTCTGGGTATATTATAGGTAATATTTGGCATTTCACTCGATCAAACTACATGTTGAAAGGATTTATGGTGAAGGAAAATTTCGAGTGTTGGAATACATACATTTTAAGACCAAACCGGGACCAGTTGCGAAAAATGCAACTTAGCGCCTTCCGGTAGGAATTGAACCCGCGACCCTGCGATTGCTAGTGCAGCGCTCTGACCACTGAGCTACGGAAGCCGTTGCCGAGAGCCTAGTCACGAGTTCTGTATATATGGTGGTAATGCCGGGATAAGATTCTGAGTATATTATAGGTAATATTTGGCATTAATATTTGGCATTTAATGCCAAATATTACCTATAATATACCCAGAATCTTATCCCGGCATTACCACCATATATACAGAACTCGTGACTAGGCTCTCGGCAACGGCTTCCGTAGCTCAGTGGTCAGAGCGCTGCACTAGCAATCGCAGGGTCGCGGGTTCAATTCCTACCGGAAGGCCGCTAAGTTGCATTTTTCGCAACTGGTCCCGGTTTGGTCTTAAAATGTATGTATTCCAACACTCGAAATTTTCCTTCACCATAAATCCTTTCAACATGTAGTTTGATCGAGTGAAATGCCAAATATTACCTATAATATACCCAGAATCTTATCCCGGCATTACCACCATATATACAGAACTCGTGACTAGGCTCTCGGCAACGGCTTCCGTAGCTCAGTGGTCAGAGCGCTGCACTAGCAATCGCAGGGTCGCGGGTTCAATTCCTACCGGAAGGCCGCTAAGTTGCATTTTTCGCAACTGGTCCCGGTTTGGTCTTAAAATGTATGTATTCCAACACTCGAAATTTTCCTTCACCATAAATCCTTTCAACATGTAGTTTGATCGAGTGAAATGCCAAATATTACCTATATATATATATATATATATATATATATATATATATATATATATATATATATATATATATATTACCTATAATATACCCATATATATATATTACCTATAATATACCCAGAATCTTATCCCGGCATTACCACGATATATATACAGAACTCGTGATTAGGCTCTCGGCAACGGCTTCCGTATAGCTCAGTGGTCAGAGCGCTGCACTAGCAATCGCAGGGTCGCGGGTTCAATTCCTACCGGAAGGCCGCTAAGTTGCATTTTTCGCAACTGGTCCCGGTTTGGTCTTAAAATGTATGTATTCCAACACTCGAAATTTTCCTTCACCATAAATCCTTTCAACATGTAGTTTGATCGAGTGAAATGCCAAATATTACCTATAATATACCCAGAATCTTATCCCGGCATTACCACGATATATATACAGAACTCGTGATTAGGCTCTCGGCAACGGCTTCCGTATAGCTCAGTGGTCAGAGCGCTGCACTAGCAATCGCAGGGTCGCGGGTTCAATTCCTACCGGAAGGCCGCTAAGTTGCATTTTTCGCAACTGGTCCCGGTTTGGTCTTAAAATGTATGTATTCCAACACTCGAAATTTTCCTTCACCATAAATCCTTTCAACATGTAGTTTGATCGAGTGAAATGCCAAATATTACCTATAATATACCCAGAATCTTATCCCGGCATTACCACGATATATATACAGAACTCGTGATTAGGCTCTCGGCAACGGCTTCCGTATAGCTCAGTGGTCAGAGCGCTGCACTAGCAATCGCAGGGTCGCGGGTTCAATTCCTACCGGAAGGCCGCTAAGTTGCATTTTTCGCAACTGGTCCCGGTTTGGTCTTAAAATGTATGTATTCCAACACTCGAAATTTTCCTTCACCATAAATCCTTTCAATATATATATATATATATATATATATATATATATATATATATATATATTTATATATATATATATATATATATATATATATATATTTATATATTTATATATATATATATATATATATATATATATATATATATATATATATATATATATATATATATATATATATATATATATATATATATATATATATATATATATATATATATATATATATATATATATATATATATATATATATATATATATATATATATATATATATATATATACCTATAAACTCGATCCTAGATCTAGGAACTTGCTTGCATCTCGCGTGAAAGGGACTAAACGCCGGTCGATATTAGCACCCTCGCCCTCAGGCCTTCGGCCTTCGGCCGGCGCTTCGCGCCGGGCGAGGGGATGATTTCATCGCTTTGTGCAAACTAGTTTGTTGATTCGGAATCAGAAATTCTGATCCACTTTAATAGTATATGGTTTAATCACTTTGTGCAAACTGGTTTGCTGATTCGGGATTAAAAATTCTGATCCACTTTAATATTATATGATTTCGTCGCTTTTTGCAAACTAGTTTGCTGATTCGGAATCAGAAATTCTGATCCATTTTAATATTATATGATTTCATTGCTTTTTTAAAAACTTGTTTGTTGATTCGGAATCAGAAATTCTGAATCCACTTTACTATTATATGGTTTAATCACTTTGCGCAAACTTGTTTGTTGATTCGGAATCAGAAATTCTGATACCAATTTAATATTATATGATTTCATCGCTTTGTGCAAACTGGTTTGTTGACTCGGAATCAGAAATTCTGATTCCATTTTAATATTATACGGACCGTTTAATCACTTTGTGCAAACTGGTTTGTTGATTCGGAATCAGAAATTCTTACACAACTTTAATATTATATGATTTCATCGCTTTGTGCAAACTGGTTTGTTGATTCGGAATCAGAAATTCTGATCCACTTTAATATTATTTTATCAGAAATTCTGATCCTCTTTAATATTATATGATTTCATCGTTTTGAGCAAACTGGTTTGTTAATTCGCAATCAGAAATTCTGATTCCACTTTAATATTATATGTTTAATAACTTTGTGCAAACTTGTTTGTTGATTCGGAATCAGAAATTCTGAATCCACCTTAATATTATATGGTTTAATCACTTTGCGCAAACTTGTTTGTTGACTCGGAATCAGAAATTCTGACACAACTTTAATATTATATGATTTCATCGCTTTGTGCAAACTGGTTTGTTAATTCGGAATCAGAAATTCTGATTTCACTTTAATATTATATGATTTCATCGCTTTGTGCAAACTAGTTTGTTGATTCGGAATCAGAAATTCTGATCCACTTTAATATTATATGGTTTAATCGCTTTGTGCAAACTGGTTTGTTGATTCGGAATCAGAAATTCTGATCCACTTTAATATTATATGATTTCATCGCTTTGTGCAAACTGGTTTGTTAATTCGGAATCAGAAATTCTGATTTCACTTTAATATTATATGATTTCATCGCTTTGTTCAAACTAGTTTGTTGATTCGGAATCAGAAATTCTGACCCACTTTAATATTATATAATTTCATCGCTTTGTGTAAACTGGTTTGTTAATTCGGAATCAGAAATTCTGATTTCACTTTAATATTATATGATTTCATAGCTTGGTTCAAACTAGTTTGTTGATTCGGAATCAGAAATTCTGATCCACTTTAATATTATATGGTTTAATCACTTTGTGTAAACTGGTTTGCTGATTCGGGATCAAAAATTCTGATTCACTTTAATATTATATGATTTCATTGCTTTTTGCAAAGTGGTTTGTTAATTCGGAATCAGAATTTCTGATTCCACATTAATATTATATGATTTCATCACTTTGTGCAAACTGGTTTGTCGATCGGAATCAGAAATTCGGATTCCATTTAAATATTATATGATTTCATTGCTTTTTTTAAAACTTGTTTGTTGATTCGGAATCAGAAATTCTGAATCCACTTTAATATTATATGGTTTAATCACTTTGTGCAAACTGGTTTGTTGATTTGGATTCAGAAATTCTGATACCACTTTAATATTATATGATTTCATCACTTTGTGCAAACTGGTTTGTTGACTCGGAATCAGAAATTCTGATTCCATTTTAATATTATATGGACCGTTTAATCACTTTGTGCAAACTGGTTTGTTGATTCTGAATCAGAAATTCTGATACCACTTTAATATTATATGATTTCATAGCTTTGTGCAAACTGGTTTGTTGATTCGGAATCAGAAATTCTGATTCCACTTTAACATTATTTGATTTTATCGCTTTGTACAAACTGGTTTGTTGATTCGGAATCAGAAATTCTGATCCACTTTAATATTATTTGATTTTATCGCTTTGTACAAACTGGTTTGTTGATTCGGAATCAGAAATTCTGATCCACTTTAATAGCATATGATTTCATCGCTTTGTGCAAACTAGTTTGTTTATTCGGAATCAGAAATTCTGATCCACTTTAATATTATAAGCCCTAAAATCTACATCGGTGAAACTGGGCGACGCCTTTCAGACAGGTTTGCTGAACATCTTCGTTCCGTGAGGATCAATGATGATGACAAACCTGTATCCCGCCATTTTAACAGATCTAACCATTTGGTTTCAGACATGAAAGTCTGTGCCATCCTTCCCATCTCAGGTGGTAACGATAACCGCAAACGGCAAGAGAAGCGTCTCAATTTTAAACTTGGCACCACACATCCTCTTGGTCTTAAGGAACGTTTTTCTTTTATTTAATTTCCCACAAGTTTTTTGTTATTTTAGTTTGCTTGGAACTTTTTTATTATTAGCTTATGCATTTCAAGTTTTTTTTCTTACTGCTTTAATATCGCCTAAGCACCTTAATATTGAACCTATCATTTCTCCCTCCCCCTCTGATCGACTGTAAAAATACCAAATGATTTAACTTTTCGCATCTCATTAATTAGTACTTTGTTTATCTCCCGTGCATTTGGTTGGCTACTTTCCACTTGTGACACCCTTTTGCCATATATATAAGCCCTATTTATTTTATTTCATCTCGTCTTACTCTGATGAAGGGCTCCGCTCGAAACGTCAGTATCTCGTCACTAAAATATTGGCAGTTTACCACCTTTTCACTTTGCTATATATTCAAAACACTGTCTACGCAGCACTCTACTTTTTTACTACTCTCGGATATTCTACCGCTGCGACATGCCTAACCTTAAGAAGTTTCGTCAAAGTCTCCGTCACGAAATGGTAAGTTATTTGCTTCCTTTTTACCGTCGATCAGTAATCATGCTCTACACGCTTGTTTGACCTTATTTTATCTAAGACTCGTTTTTCTAGTCATATTACTTTCATTAGTCGTTGTTTATATCGGGGGGTCATTCCCTACGGTTTTAGATCCTCTTTTGATTTATTGTCTTTTAATCTTCCCGCTATCGATCGTCGTTACTCCCATCACATATCAGCGGCTTGTTCGAGTCATTCCCGTCGTTTGATGCCTATCACTATTAAATCTATATCCAGTAATTTACAACATACTGATGACGACATATCGGGATGTAAGTCCTCTCTCTCCCAGGTCTGCCCACCTATTTTGTTTACCGCTATCGTTCAACAAATTCGCATGTTAAATTCTAGACTCTATGTTTTTCTTAAAGACGTTAAGGCGTCCAAATTGGCCAAATTACTGGGTCCTTCCCCGAATCCCTCCCAGAGCACTAGTTCCTCTAACGAAGTCACTCGTCTAGTTTTCACAATTCCCTCTGATTTGCCTTTATCTGACCCCGAGAGATCTGTTCTTGCGAAAGGTCTCAAGTTTGTTCCCAACTCCGGGCCCATCGATCTATTTTCAGTTAAAGAGGTACCGAATCTTTCTTCCGCCGCATGCGCCAAAACCTTTTTTCATGATAAGCCCACTTTGAATAACAATAAGGATATTTTTGAAGAACTCATCCCCAAGAAATCGTCTTGGTCTCCAACGGAGGCGATTTTTCCTCCCTTGATCTTTCGTAAGACAATGCCGCCATGACATTGATAAATTGCACCCTCCGCGCTGAAAACAAGTTCATAACCTCAACAAAGAAGAGCTTCTAGCTTTAAAGTCATTGCGATGCCGAAATGACGTTCTCATAAAACCTGCGGACAAAGGTGGCTGTTGTTGTCTGGAAAGCGGACTTGTATCGACAAGAGGCTCTTCGCCAACTCAGTGACACCATATTTTATACTAAGTTGAATTGCGATCCCACTCAATCTCACCAAAAATCCGTCAAAACAACCATCAAGAATTTCATCCAAACCGGCGAATTGCCTGCCTCTTCATCTAACCTTATATTAACAACCCCCAGAACGCCTGTCATATATTTCCTACCTAAAATTCATAAACCTAACAATCCTGGCAGGCCGATTGTTTCCGCTTGTAGTTGCCCCACCAAACTCATTTCCAGTTTTCTAGACAACGTTATGTATCCTTTGGTTAAGAAGTTGCCTTCTTATATCAAAGATACTAAACATGCCTTGCACATTTTCGACCAGTTACGTTTCAGTAGTTCCGATAAATTTATTTTCACCATGGACGTCAAGTCCTTATACACCGTCATTCCCCATTGTGATGGCCTTGAAGCTCTGAAGTTTTTCTTTGATAAGCGCACTCATTTAGAACCCTCCACAACCACGTTACTCCGCTTAGCAGAACTAGTGCTTACACTTAACAATTTTTCGTTTGATGGTGAACATATTCAACAAATACGTGGTGTTGCGATGGGCACCAAAATGGGTCCAATCTATGCTAACTTATCTGTTGGTTAAGTTGAAAAACAGATCTTTGAACAATACACGGGTCCCTTGCCTGATTTCTTCGTCAGATTTATCGATGACTGTTTAGGAACAGCGTCATGCTCACGTGTCCTTTTAGAGCAGTTCATCAACTTTGTTGATGATTTTCGTCCTGCTCTGAAGTTCACGTGGGAAATCAGCGAGACCTCTGTGTCGTTCCTTGATATTTTAATTTCGATTGAAGGTGATTCGCTGAGAACGTCGGTCTCGTACAAGCTTACTGACTCCCATAGTTATCTTCTATTTTCATCCTGTCATCCCAACCACACTAAGCAATCTATCCCTTACTCTCAATTGTTGCGTCTTCGCCGCTTATGTAGCGACGACCAAGATTTTCAAGCCAAAGCAATTGAAATGAGATCTGTTTTTGTTCAACGTGGTTACCTTACCATCCTTCTAGACCTCGCCGTTCAGAAAGCTTTTCTCGTCCCCGTTGAGATGCCCTTTAACCACCTTTGGAACAAGTTTCAAACAACAAAATTCCTTTAGTTCTAACGTTTCATCCTTTCAATTTTAAAGTTAAAAATATTGTTAATCGGAATTTTCACATTTTACAAAATGATCCTGAAACGTCAGCCATTTTCACCGATAACCCTTTGGTATCTTTTCGCCGTAATAAAAACATTCGTGACTCCTTAGTACATAGTGCCCTTAAACAAAATACCTCGGCACCAGCGGGAACATTTTCTTGCGGCCGTTCCCGCTGCAATACATGCCCTTTTCTCAATCCCACTACAGTTATTACTGCCCCCAAATTCAACCACACAATCCGTTATACTTTTTCATGCACTTCCACCAACATAATTTATTGCATTGCTTGCGATAAATGCCCTAAAATCTACATAGGTGAAACTGGGCGACGCCTTTCAGACAGGTTTGCTGAACATCTTCGTTCCGTGAGGATCAATGATGTTGACAAACCTGTAGCCCGCCATTTCAACAGCTCTAACCATTTGGTTTCAGACATGAAAGTCTGTGCCATTCTTCCCATCTCAGGTGGTAACGATAACCGCAAACGGCAAGAGAAGCGTCTCATTTTTAAACTTGGCACCACACATCCTGTTGGTCTTAACGAACGTTTTTCTTTTATTTAATTTCCTACAAGTTTTTTGTTATTTTAGTTTGCTTGGTACTTTTTTATTATTAGCTTATGCATTTCAAGTTTTGTTTCTTACTGCTTTAATATCGCCTAATCCCCTTAATATTGGATCTGTCATTTCTCCCTCTCTCTCTGATCGACTGTAAAAATAGCAAATGATTTAACTTTTCGCATCTCATTAATTATTATTTTGTTTATCTCCCGCCCTTTTGGCATATATATAAGCCCTATATTTATTTTATTTCATCTCGTCTTACTCTGATGAAGGGCTCCGCTCGAAACGTCAGCATCTCGTCACTAAATTATTGGCAGTTTACCAGCTTTTCACTTTGATATATATTCAAAACACTGTCCTACGCAGCACTCTACTTTTATATATATATATATAAATATATATATATATATATATATAATATATATATATATATATATATATATATATATATATATATATATATATATATATATATATATATATATATATATATATATATATATATATATATATATATATATATATATATATATATATATATATATATATATACATATATATATATATATATATATATATATATATATATATATATATATATATATATATATATATATATATATATATATATATATATATATATATATATATATATATATATATATATATCACTGATGAGCGAAACACGTGGTCTGTAGATTGTACTATATATATATATATACACATATCCTTTGTGTTTAGGTTGGATTGCTTCACTATTGTATTTCGTTGAGTGCTCTAGTTATCCTGCTGCTGTATACCTGCGTCGTCGTTTTGGATTTCGCCCCGTCGTTCTATTTGCCGGTCTCCTCATAGCTTTTGCATTAATCTCAACATCATTTATGCCTACATTGAACTTCATATTTCTTACCTACTCCATTTCATGTGGAATAGGTATAGGCCTGTTCGATTTTCTCTCTACTGTAGTACTTCGCGAATATTTCGACAAGCACCTTGGTATAGCTACTGGTATCCGTTTTTCATCAATTGGATTTGGAATGATGTTGTGGAGCTATATCTTGCCGATCTCGTTTCATGCTATTAGCTGGACGAAAACATTTTTAGCTATTTCGCCAGTTCTTGGATTCGCTTGTTTTGCTTGCTTTACGGCTTACCGCAGACCAGCTGTTCAAGAGCGACGTGACCTTAACGAACATGCTCAAGAAGATACAATCAAAAGCTGTGCAAGAAAAACAGGATCGTCCGTCGAGTTTCTTCGAAACAAGAACTTCCTGTTTGCTTTGATTGGTAGTCTGCTGTTTGCTTTTGTCGTCATAAGTCCGCGTATATTTCTGGTAAGTATCGTTCATTGCGTTCGTAACGTTCACTGTATGCTTCTGGCTATCGCGAGAAATTTTCAAACAACAGTAGAGCAATTTATTTCTTCACATTGACTAGTTGGTTTAATGACATTCATTGAACAACTTCGCGATTTGAAATTCATTCATTGATGGATTTTAGCTATTGGATACGAATGCATCGGTGTAAGTTATTGGGTAAGTGTTTTAATTAGGGACCGTTCATTATGTATGCCTCAGATTGGCACCGAATAGCAATAGGTTAGGTAATTCATCTTTTCACCCACTTAAAGTTTGGGTAATTGAAAATGGCCACAAAACATTCATATAAACCACACAAAAATTATTTAAGAATGCTTTAAGAATACTTTTTAGAGCGTTGTACATTGGGCGCTCACCTATTCCTATTAGCTGGACCGCAATAACAGAAACAGTCTGCCTACCTCAGTTCCTGTAGTATTGAATAAGTAAAAGTGCAGTGCTAGTATAATATACATGTAATTATAGTCTTTGTACTGCAACACTATTTAAATTATAGTACTTCGTAGTGACAGCTACGACTGGTATTTGGTGTAACATGTCACCATGACTACATGGCACATCTAAAAACCAAGTTGTCAACCATTATAGAAAAAGCAAAACAGTAACTTCACCTTCACAGTGTTAATAGTAGATGTTTCATACCACTAAATGGTATGAAATGTATTTCTTAAGGTACTTTATAAGTATTCACACTACAATAATTAGGGCTTCGATGTATGGTAATTAATCATTTAGTCACCAAGAGGCTTGATCGACTTGGTAAAAAACATTCTATTAACCTTTTATAGTATTAGATATTTAATGGCATTCGGCGTTTGGTAAAAAGGTTTGTGCTGCGTTAACAAAAAAAAATACCAATTTTTAGTTTCTCTTTGGATCCAACCCGAGGCATAAATAATCAACGGTCACTTATCACACAATCGCGGTGGTGTTAGCAATCGGAAGGCAATCGGTATCGTATCGGATTCCGAAGGCCACAGGCGTCACAAATGATCAATTACTTGTTTTTTTCTCTGTTAAACAATGGTTAAATGTTGTAGTCTATTGAAACAACAGATGAAATACGAGCATAACAGCGAACGAAGCAGAATGTTTCACCGAACTGGCCAATCTCAGCATCTTGGTGCTAATCTCGACCGGCGGTTCGCGTTTGCAGGCGGATATTTTGCATCGTGTATTAGCTTGAAATTTCAATGAGGTGATAGTTAACGAGGGCAAAGCCCGAGTTAACTATCTCCTCATAGTAATTGAGAGGCAAAGGTAAAACCTCGGAATGATCACGTCAATCAGCAATCAGATTTCAGCATTCGCATTAGACTATTAGTAAGTTTTTAATAAATATTGTGATATACATGTGCGCGCGATATAAAACTGCGAGTAATCTATGAAACTTTACAAACAGTCTAAAGAACAACGAGAATATGAGATGGATCAAACGAACCATTATAGCGAATGAACAGTGAATAGGGCAGTGTGAATGTTCACCTCACAAAATTCGAAGTTGAATTTTGACTTTACAGTTGATCACATGTAATCTGAATTCTCGCTAACTCTGAGTCGTTTCAATGTTAAGAGGCTGTCTCTGTAAAAACCACCCGCTCAATTTTGTTGTTCTTTTTTTTTGTTCAAAATTATTTTCTGGCCGCGCTGGCAGCCGTTAAATCAATTTGACCCGTCAGGGCCCTGTCATAGGCATTTTTCGTAGCGCTGTAAAATATTTGATTCGCATCATCTAGCAAAAAATTTATATAATTTTGCTCATTAACCTTTCTAGTTTTCTAACAGTTTTAACAGTTTTTCTCTCGATTTAGCTGCAAAGGCGAAATCAATCATATTATGACCCCTACTAATGGCCGTCGAAAGAAGGCTGGAAATGGCCTTAATTCAGAAGCTAATTTTAAAAAGTGTGGGTCCTTTATTGGCAAATGTACGCAAAATCCAGTGTACGATTTCAGTATTTCAAACGTTATGGCCGTTTGTACAAAGCTCATGTACGAGTATTTGCGATTTTTCCGTCTATTGCGAAAGCGACCATCTCGAGTAGATTTTGTCATAAATACAGCTTACCTGCTTCGCAACTCGGGCTTTTTCCCAACTTCATCCATTTTTCAATCCCTCTGATAGCTCATTTCCATAACAAAACCAGTAAATACTATCTGGGCTGCCATCACCTTTAACACTCGAGCACGCCCTTCATCGAATCGCTAATTAGCAAACCAGAGCTCGATATATCGGTTCATATCTGAATTCCTTTGATGATCAGACAATAAACTATCCACCTCTGGTATTAAGAAAGAAAATATAGATTCGAGGTTCTAAATTTCGACGAAATCTCCCCATTTTAATAGATCGCTGTAAGATTGAGTATTGTTGTTTACACAGAGATCTGAATGAAACCGCTGGCTAGTCTAATCGCGGACAGCGCATAACGACCACTGAGGTCAGCACTAGAGGTAATCCACTGAGGGTCTTTAACCGACTGGGGACTAGTACTAGTTGCTAAATTATATATCTGCCCTGCCAGGTTATCTTGACTCTTAGATTACCAATAATCGCCAATTGTCAAATACTCTCAGATTACCAATAATGGGTAAATTGTAGGATTCTAGAACTCAACCCCAACACAACACCAATCCTAACCCAACCAAGTGGGGACTACGACTAGTTGCAAAATTATTCAAGTTTCTTAATTTTTTAAAACACACAGGTTGGGAGTTAGGGTTACAATGAAGTTGAAGGCGGGGATTGAGCGGGGGTTTAGGGTTAGGAAGACACTTAAGGTGGGGGGTTAGGGTTAGGATTTGTGTTGTGTTGGGGTTGGGTTCTAGAATCCTACAATTTACTGTTGTGGAATTACCAATTATTGGTAATCTAAAAGCATTTGACAATTAACGATTATTGGTCTTTAGTCTTCAATCATGTACTCCTAAAACAGTTAAAAACAGCCAAAAACAGTTGGTAATATAGTAACTAGTCCTAGTCCCCACTCGGTGAAAGACCCTCGGTGGATTGCCTCTAGTGCTGACCCATAACTGAAGTCTTTATCCGTTTCTCAAATGGAATGCAAGTGCATATTAGAGGAGAGTCAGTTTGTACTGACTCTGATGCTAAGTTGGTAAAGATTTCTAACTGCAGGAGTAATATTGATGACCAATTTCAGGAATATGAGCTGATCCTCAATAGGTCGGGGTTGCCGCACGAACTTTCCTTAGCTCAACTTGAGCAGCTATGGATCTGTAAGAAGCACAGAGATGACGTGGGAAGAAACTGGCGACCGCATCGCACATGCCAGTACCCACTGCATTCCGGCCGGGAAAAGCAACTTTAGACCAGAAATACAGTTAGCTCTAACATGTCAAGGGAAATTAAAACTATCTACGGAAAGCATGTACCAATAGGATCCTGTAAGTCTGATCTGTTTTAAATATTACATAAATCAATTGCTTTGCACCGATTGGGAGTGGTTGTCCCACCACATTATACCCGAGTGGGGAAAATGCATCCCCCCAGAAATTGTTTTTAATTTTTCAGTCACATGATGAGTTTCCCGTTGATACAGAACAAATACATGTTTTTATGCTGTTATTAGGGTTTACTTTTTAATTATTTTTAATTGATTACCAACGATCTCTATCGCACATTTAATCTCAAACCATGGTTGGTGGTCAAATATTGGAGGGGCCGAATATCAGCAAAATAGAATATGGGGGGGGGGGGGGGGGGTGGGCTGCAGCCTTGTCTCAATTTTCATTTGTTTGTAATTGCTTATTGCTTATCTACTGTGCTTTCAGCGATTTGTGTATCTTGCTACAACCTACACAAAATTAAACTTGAGGAGAACATAGCATGGATGCAAGGGCAACAGGTCCGAGAAAGTACTCAACAGGACGATGATCATGAGCCTACAAGGTGATCATAGGTTACTTGATGTCTGCAAGGTCCGAATTAGCGCTTCGCAAATAGCAAATTGCGAAGAATTTTTTATAAATTCTGAAAAAAAATTGCGCAGCTCATTTTTGAATTAGCATAATATAGCATAACTTCTTAGAACATATCGACGTAGGCATCGCGTATATAATTTTACGAACTTTAGCGTCATATTTTGCCGTTTTTGGTGGCATTACGGCAAAAAGTTGCGAAGCTGTTTTGAAGCGATAATCCGGACCTTGGCTTGCTTGTAAAAATAAAGACAACTCGCGTTACGCAGCCACCTCGCTGTTGTGAAAACGTTCATGCACAAATCTTTAGTTGGAAGTCTATTTTAACATAATATTAGTAAATTGACATACCTTTTGCGAACGTTGTTAATGGAACGGGGATGCAGTTCTCTAAGGGTATTTACTGTACAAAGGCGGAGCATAATGCATGGAATATTAATATCAAAACTTTTCAATAAAGTTTATTTAAAGTGCATATAACGTCAAAAACTTTTTTTGGATTAATGAATTCGCCATACTGAGAGGATTCGAACAAGGTATAACTAAGCTTTAACAGATAAGTATTTCCAAAGATATCTTGCCTTGAACAACGCGTTTTGAAAGTCATGGCCGGGAGAAAAGGGTCTGGGTGCGAAGTGGACGTTTGACGTCATAGCGGGAACACGGCAAAATAAACTTATGGGTAAACAACTGCGAAATTGTGCTATCTACTGTCTTCTGACGAGCTTTTTTAGTGCGCGAGGAGGGGAAAATCGATAGATTTTACTTTATTTATTCTAAAAAGCCTTCGCGAGAGCTGAAGTCAATTCTTAGCGAATTTCGTCGATGAAAACTTGGAAAAAGATCGGATAGGAGACCAAAGGTACATTGCGCACTGACGCCTAGTCCCTCAAAATACAGTCAAGATATTCCAAATGAATGCTTTGTTACGCCAATTTCCTCGACAGAACAACATATTACTAGCATGATTTGAAAATGGCTCATAAAACAATTCTCGCTACACTGTCGTTACACGCGAACTGACTTCCAACGCTTCTTAGCAGCACACTGACTTATCATTCTGTCAATAATAATATCTAATAATGGCTTGTTTGACTTCCCTTGTTTAATCTTTATATCAGTTTTACATTTTTGTGATATTGTCTTTGTAATAATTTATTTTCTACTTGTTTCGTGTGCTATAAACTCAGAATACAAAAAATTTGTATGAAACATGATATTCAGCTACGTGCTGTGACAGATGTAAACAGTAGGCAAGACTTCAGACTGTGGAAGTATTAAACAGTCACTGCGATCACATGTGATTTACTCGGTATAAATCGTCAGTTTATTCAAGTAAGTTGTGAAAATCGTTCAGTACTTCAGTTACTACACCGTGGTGAACACATGAATGGCTCAACTTTGTGCCTGGTCTGAGATCATTCGGGCATAAGATATATGTCATATATTTTATATAGTAATAGTGACAGTATACTGACTTATGCTGCTTTGTGAGTGTTTGGATATTTCCATATTTATGTCACATCAATTCTCCATAATAACAAATATCAAAACAACAAATACTTATGAAACTTTGTAAAGCGTAAATAAGCCGTTTCTTACTAGTAAGTTGGTTTTTAGAGCGTCAGATTCAAGCTCCGCTGTACGGGCCAATTATGAACGACACACTTTTGTTTGCAGTGAATGACTCGAGATCGCATCTATTTCTCAACCGAATTCAACGAGATATTTCCTCTAGTTCTCGTAACATCTCGCTAGAATTATACATTGAAAAAAACTGTTTCCCCTTCCCATGAAGCAGATAAACAACTTGATTATACAGTTGTTTTCGTATAAATGCAACTGATGTGTTCCCGCTATGACGTCAGAAGCTCAATTTCGGACTCAGACTCTTTTCTCCCGGCCATGATTTTAAAACATCGAATTTTGGCATGTTCAAACTTCAATATCTCAGGAAATACTTATCTGTTACAACTTTGTTATACCTTGTTCGAATCCCCTCAGTACAATGGATTTGACGATCAAATAAAAGTTTTTGACGTTATACGCACTTTAACCTTGATAAAGAGTGAGTAAATTAAAATCTCAAGCAAAACTGCGATCAAGGTCTAGGATAAAACAGTACAATGAACCAGCAAGGGGTCTTAATTTTTATTTCATCACTCCCACAGACTCGCAAAACGCATTGCAACCATGAATCTCGCAGAAGTCATGTCAACCCTTGCCGTAACACCTGCAGGTAGACCGAATGCAGCATGCTACACAGCTGAATGGACTTCGTGGTGCAGGTCCCAGGCGGACAGCCAGAGCTCTGAGGATGACGAGGTAGCTGAAAGCGCTGGTGAGTCGCCAATCTCACTGTTCAATGCTGCTATGGAAAAACAGAACCAAGTGACAACCAATGCTGGCCACGTCAGCCCCTTAACGTTTCAGCTGAAAACTACATGGAATGAAGCAACAAAAAATTCAAAGAAGTGTGCATTGATAAAGCAACTGAAGCATGCAGTCTTGTGTGTGATGTCATAACACCAAAGGATGGACAGGAGCTGTTTCAGTCCTGTTTCACGCCAGATAAAGAGACAGCCTACGCAGACCTTTTACCGCTAATGCAGGCATATAGCAACGCCACGACGAGAAACGAAAGACCCAGATATCTGAGCCTGTATGAATATCGATATCCAGTGAAGAAGCTTCAGATGATCCATGAGCCGTACGCCAAGTTAACCGAGTGGCAAATCAAACGTGCTAGAGCTCATGCAAGAGAGTGTGGTCCAGGTTCCTTAGTAGAAACGTCGCCGTCTCATCGAGTTCGACTGCCACCAGCGAAGCTTGACCATTTCTTAGACTTTGTTAAACGTCCCTATTTCTATCAAGATGTAGCGTTTGGAACGAGAAAACTGAAGCTCAACAGTGGCGAGAAGATCACCATGCCAAATATGATTCGCAAAGTTACAAAGTCAACAATGGTCAAGCAGTACCTACAGTTCTGCAAGGAAGAACAGTTCGAACTACTTAGCCGCGCAACTCTATTTCGAATTATTGATGTAATGGAAGCCTCCCAGCAGAGATCCCTGAGTGGCTTGGACAAGATAGCAACGGACGGATCAGCAGGATTGCAGCGACTCTCCCGAATTGTGGACGAACTTGATCAAATAGGGCTGGAGAAGAGCATGTCAGATGAATTGCGAAAATCCCTTCACAACGGTAAGAAGTATTTCAAAGGTGAATACCTGAGTCACTGCCAAGATGGTGAAAGCCAATGTCCTGACCGCTGTCGTAAATTTGGTCTCAGCGATCCGAATGATCCAGATTTCCAAGAACATTGTGCACACAGGCATATGCTGCGCTGCCCTCAATGTGATGACATCACCTCGTGTTTGCAGACGATACACCAGATTGTCAAGGATGGCAAACCTTGAGATTTTACAGCAAGGAGCAACAAGATGACCTGTTGTACAACATCGAGAAAAGTTCAGACGCCGTTGTCCAGTGGAAAGCTCACATAATGAGATCGGTGAATCATGAATGCGCGAAGCAACATATTCTCACAAAGGTTGACCAAAGCTCATTTCTTGTGGTAATGGACTGGGCCATGAAATTACTGCAGCTGAGGTATAGGGAGAAACAGAGCGACTAGTAGGATAATATCTCGAAGCCAGACAGACACGACCGAAGTCATCTCTTACGCGCACCTGTTTGACCAGTGTGCTCAGGTCTGGTATGCAGTCACTTCAATTCTTGAAGACCTTATCAAGCAACTGAAAGCCAAAAATCCTCTGCTGCAGAAAGTCTATCTAAGGTCGGATGAAGCTGGTTGTTATCATAACAGCTGCTTGATAGCTGCTGTGAGAGACGTCGCAACAAGAGCTGGCGTTACAGTCCATAGTTATCATTACTCAGAGCCACAGTCTGGCAAAGATATTTGTGATCGTATCCTCTGTCCAATGAAGTCCTCAATTCGTACTTACTGCAACGACGGCCACAATGTTCTAACTGCTGTGAACATGAGAGATGCATTAACGCAACACCCAGTGAAGGGAACAACTGCTGCAGTCAGCGTTTGTCAATGAGTCTGAGACGACCCTTTCTTTAAACAAGATGATTATTTCAGCAGCTTTCACAATTTTGAATATGAAAAGTCTGGTCTCAGAGTTTGGAAATGCTATGGTATCGGTAATGGGAAGCACATTCCATATGATAGCATCTATATCAAGCACCAGGGTCCAACAATGCTCCAAACCATGGAATCACAAGGATTTTATGATCCTCTTGAGAGGTGTGAAGTCAAGCATCGTTCAGAAGCCAGCAAGAAAACTGAGAGTCCAACACCAATGTTTGAATGCTCCATTCTTGGATGTGTTGAGGCTTTTGAAACATTTGCGCAACTGCAGCTGCACCTGGACGTTGGTGAGCATACTATCAGCAAGCTAAACCAGTATGATGAGATCATAAAGGACTGGGCACGCAAATTTTCATCGAGAGATACTATTTGTCCCAAAAGCTGTTCGTCAAATTTCATTGGCTCACAACTCTCTTCCGGGGACACTACTGTTAGTTCGCCTCCACAACAGGGCCCTGAGCAAACCAAGGAGCAACGCTAGATTTTCCAAGAAGTTTACATAATACCTAACAGCACGGTTCACACTTGGAGAACGAACTGGGCTGATCCTGACCAAGTTGCAGCAGACATGCGAAATACCAAACATGAATATTCTCGCTTTTTCTCGCGGCTGGCAGCAAAAAGTCGCAAAGATCAGGGTGTGGTTGGGCTGTCGGTAGACCAAGAGGAAGATGTCCATTGCTTGCAGGAGAATTTGGACAGACAAGATCTGGTAGACATGGTAAACAGGGAAATCGACGTCTCGCACCCTATCTGCTATGAAACGTATGACCTCTGTGAACGTTACCATAGCAACACACTTCAAAAATTCAATGTGACAATGCTGAAGACCATCTGTAGCCACTTTGAGATCCCTGTAAGATCAAGAGACAAGAAGAAAGATCTCATAGACAAACTGTCTGACATGATCAGTGAATGTAAATGTGTTTCTCATTTAGAACAATCTAAATTAAGCAGTCCCATGAAACAGCAGTTGTTTATTCTTGGCTCCAGCCTCCTCGCTGTTTTATGGTTAAAAAAAAAGAAGTAGGCATAGAAATTACCAAAATTACAAAACTGTCTGCATGTATTGTCTACATATACTATATGTTACCATTGCTTGTTTTTAAACAATTGAAACAACTTTTATTATGCTTTAATATTTACCAAGTATGTCCCTAGCCAGCTGTTTACCACTTGTGAGTTGTTGTACATGTGGTCAGCGGTCTCCTCTATTCTGTGTAGCATCAACAACAGAACAGTATTCGATATTTCGGCGATCTAAATTGGACGATTTCTTCGAAGAAGCCCTCCAAATACCGGACGTGGATAGTTTATCGTCTGATCCTCGGAGAAATTCAGATATTAGCCGATATTTCGATCTTTGGTTTGCTAACTAGCGACTCCGTCCTACCTATTCACTGGATTTGTATCATTTGTGATATATTTAATATGGAAATGAGCTATCAGAGGGATCGAAAAAATGGATGAAGTTGGGAATACGTCCGAGTTGCGGAGCAGGTAAGCTGTATTTATGACAAAATCTACTCGAGATGGTCGCATTCGCATAGACGGAAAAATCGCAAATACATGTACTCGCACATAAGCTTGTACAAACGGCCATAACGTTTGAAATACTGAAATCGTACACTGGATTTTGCGTACATTTGCCAATAAAGGACCACACTTTTCGCTTGTATAGGCTAAGGTTATCAACTAGGTCCCAATTTTTAAAAATTTGCTTCTGAATTAAGGTAATTTCTAGCCTTCTTTCGACGGCCATTAGTAGGTGTCATTATATGACTGATTTCGCCTTTCCAGCTAAATCGGGAGAAAAACTGTTAAACTGTTGGAAAACTAGAAAGGGTAATGAGCAAAATGATATAAAATTTATTGCTATATGATGCGAATCAAATATTTTACAGCGCTACGAAAAATGCCTATTTTCTATTTTCTATTTTATTTTTGTTGTGTTGGGCCCTGACGGGTCAAATTGATTTAACGGCTGCCAGCGCGGCCAGAAAATAATTTTGAACAAAAAAAATTGTTTTAATTTTGGCCTCGATAAAGTCTGTCAGTTGCAAGATTTTCTGGCAACATTACTTTTTACACAAAATCGAGCGGGTGGTTTTTACAGAGACAGCCTCTTAAATCGTCAATAGAAGACAAGGCAAACATTTACTGTAGAATCTAGAAAGGAAACTGCTGTGCGCTTTCATTCCTTTTCAAGTCTTATTTTCAAGAATATTGGACATGTCATATCTGCCTCCTCTCAGTCTGTTTGCTGATCAACATGTCATTAATTATTAGTTTGTTGATCTCCCGTGCATTTGATTGGCAACTTCCTACTTTTGACTCCATTTTGGCATATATATATATATATAAGTCCTATTTATTTTATTTCATCTCGTCTTACTCTGATGAAGGCCTCCGCTCGAAACGTCAGTATTTCGTTACTAAAAATCTTGGCGTTTTACCATCTTTTCACTTTTTTAATGTTGTCGATTGAGAGCATTGATGAAGTTTAAGTTTGGGAAGCTAGATTATCATACTGCAATGCAAGTATATGTTGTTGAACTATTGAAGCAGTTCGATTGACAAATTTGTAAGTTGATTGTATGCAAAACATAAGTAACATTGGACTGCATATTTAATAGCTACACAAATGAACGTTTATATTTCAGAATCATCCTCAGGGTAACATGAAAATTTTCTCGAACATTGTTGATTCAAGCGGGCTTCGACATTCCGCTCCGGTGCTCTACGGGTTGACTAACGCGTCAACAGGGTACAGTGTGCTAATTTTATCCAATAACTAGAAATACGTTATACGCAACACCCCTCGCCCGCTTATACTGTTTGAAAACTTTTATAACGTAGTTGCTAATTTACTACTGTAATACAGTACTGTAGTTCCTTTACTTGAATTAGGTATTAGCCCATTTATTTGCAAAACTGAATAAATTTGCAGTGGACAATATCTCTGAGAGCTTTGTGTTGTTTGAATTTAATTCTTCCATAGGACATCAAACTAAATAGCGTAAACTTTTTTTGGGTGCAGTACCTGGCACCTGCATCTGAACAGAATAATGGGGAAGTTTACTGCCGTTTCTACCATAAATCACTAAGAAATAAATTACAGCACTTGTCTCACACTATTGATGATTCATCAAGGCCGGCGAGAGCAAAAACTCGGGCCCCAGGACTGACATGTGTACCCCTCCCATAAATTTCCATGAGATGTATGAATGATCCCTTAATTGCAATATATATTTTTAGACACCTCATACCTTTATAATGTTATTGTATGGTAGTAACAGTACAGCATAATATACAATTATTGGATGAGGTTTGAGCATCATGATATCAAGAATTATCCAGACCGAGGTCAATGTTACCTGCCAAAGCAGATAACTTTGACCGAGGTCTGGATAACTCTTAATCTCATGCATAAGCCGAATCCAATAATTGTTTTATTATACATTGTTCAAGATAGTCTTACTAAAAATATACAAACAAATCTACTACAGGCATTTTTTAATTTGTAATTTTTGCACGCTTGGTCCTAGTGACGTCATCAGCGTTAAATAATTTTTGTTTTGGACACCTTCGTGCAATAATTCACAGTATTCAACAGAAATGAGGTCGCACCTGCCAGAGATTAAGAATTCACTGGAATTGAACAATAGGAAACGAGAATGAATTTTGAATGTATAATAAATGCTTTTAGCCAGCGGAATTGGAGAAAGTGTTGAGATGAACGGCCGGTACTTTGTGTTACTGGTAGGTACGCAATACGCATAATGGTGTGCAACATTTCATTGGTCTGCAGAATACACCAATCACAAAGTGATTGACGGTGGCGATGTGGCCGGGCCTCTTGCAGAGGAGGGTGGACAGCTGTCACGTGCATATCTCGACCAATGAAATTTGCTCTATTTTCTCATCGTTTGCGCGAAATTGATCGGCTGAAAAATTTGCATTGGACGCAGAAATACCGAATATTTTACTATTGTTATTCAAATTTTCCTTTTAAAAGGCAGCGATACTGTTTAAACTATTATTGGTCTATCTATATCTGCAGGATTTTGTGGGGTAAATGTCTTTTTTCTACCTTGTTTTGATCATTTATGTAGGTCGTGTCGGCGCCACGTGATGACCCGAGTCCGTGTTTGTCAACAATATTCAAAGTAAAAAATCTCGAATTCCCATGGTTCGATTTCTCTAATTTTTGCATAATGAGTTAAACAAATGTCTAATCTTTGATTCTATCCGAACGACCCCCCTTGACCCCTCGACCGTTTTCATGTTATTCGCCTTTGAATCGGTCGCAGTTATTTCAGCCTTTACCGAGATGGCGCCTCGTATTTGAGGGGACATTGCACCTATAAAAATATTCTTTTTAAGAATTTCGGAAGTCCCTATAGCTTTATTCTTTAGGGTAAATGTTAACTGAGTTCTAGAAGAATATTCGACGTGTGAAGTTTATTATTTGGCTATTTTTATATATTTAAATTTGGATTTTGGGATGGTATCTGGTTGTCTTCGAGGATCTGAAGATATGTAAACATAAGAATTTTTGCTTCTTTGAGGTTAGTTTCTTTTCTAGGCTTATAGATTAATATATCTGATGGCACAAAAAGGGATCATGCTCCACCAATTTGTCAAACACCTGGGGAAAAATACCAAAACGAAGACATGCTGTAGGCTTTGGGAAAATTTGGTTTGGGTTTATGAAGTTCCTTTCGAGGTTCCTTTTTAGCTTTTGGATAGTTCTACTTGACTTTGCATGCAGTATCTACCTCTCACACCATTTCTATTTTCTATGCTTATGAGTTATGCCTATAGTTTACTATAACTTGCTGCTAGATCTATACCAAACATAATATAATTTTGCTTGCCTTTCTAAAGGTATACTGGTAAGTAAAGTATCAACATTTGGTATCAACATTTGGTATATCAACATCTGGTATCAACATTTGGTATATGTTGCTTTACTATAATTATTGTACATAATTGTTATTCTTATCTCAGGAATGCTTTTCATGCTATAAGGCGGCTAAGGCCTTTTCGGTATGCCATGGTTGGAGCCTTGAAGGTTCAATTCCTAGTGCATACTATTACCAAAAGAGGATTTTAGAGTCGAACAAGTTAACAAAGTAATATGCTTGCAGAATTGATTGGTAATTAATCATTGGTCATGTAATCTCAAAACAAATTAATAAAGTGCATTTAATATTACTTTTATTTAATATTACTTTTTGCATATACACTGCATTAATGCATTTATGCAACATTTAATTAAGAAATACAGGTACATTACCACATATAAATCACCTGCGGTTGGGATGTACCACAATGATTAGATACCAATTATAAACATTAAGACTATCATAATACTTGTTCATGATCAACACATTTTATAAGCCAGAGTATGTACAAGTGCATATGTTTATATTATTATGGTGGAGTACTAGAGTCCAGATACTACCTACCATTTTTATTTAGGAATACAATTTAATCTGAAAATACTAAAAATAATACACTTGTTTCACTTTGAATAACACGTACACATTTAATAACACACTTGAATAACATACTTGTTTTAACATACATTCGCTGTATATAAACGCTCGATATAAACACACATATTTCGTCTCTCAGACAGAATTTAGAAAACCAAAATGTTGACAGAAATGCCCGTTCCAACAGTTTTTAAAATGGCGAACTACGCATAGTGAAAGAAAATTCGTAAGCAGAATCGCAACAATAGAGGTATATCACGCTCTCTTCAGCAAAAATTCCAGCCTGACATCCTTGAGTATCAAAAGCGTCCATCTTCGGGAGATGTTACCTTCGAAACAGTCCAAGCACAAATGACAACCGCGCGGAAAAACAAGCCGCTAACCGTGATCCTTTGCGCGTTGCTGTCCAACCTCCTCTGGGCCTCTTGCAAGACCCGGGCATTTTGGCATTTTTTAATTTTTGAGTGCACATATAGGAGTCCATTCAAATTAGATTTACTAAGACGTACAGTATTAGGGATTCTACTCCAATTGCTGGTGTGGATAGATTATATACAGTAAGTTGATAATTCTACCAGGAATAGGGATAACTAAATATTGATGGTCATAATCAGAGGTCCTCTATGTATGTCAGGGAAACTGATCTTTCTTTCAAGTCGGGACTTGAAACTGATTGGTTAATAGAAATCCCAAGTTTTGTACCTCTTGTATTAGAAGCAAGTTACATTGTGTAATGCTAGTTAGGAAATTCCATGACATTTTAACATCATATCTACCAGTAAAGAGCTATTTTCCATGTTTCAATTGATCTGTTCATACATGTTATAGCACCATTATCTATTGCCTTAATTGACAATATGTGAAGGATATACAACTTTTGAGTTAAAATTAGTTTTTGTAACATTGTACTGTACATGTGTAACAACTGTAATTTGTTAGAAAACAAGACCCCATATATTGATACCAGTGTTAGCATTGAAGGGGCTATATCCTGTATAAATATTATTGTATTATTATTATTATTATTATTATTATATATAATGCATTAATAATAATAATAATGCATTAACAATACTACTAATAATAATAATGCCCAATGCAGATTGCAGATACCATATTAATTGCCATGTAACAAAGCATATATATGGCATTGTGTACTATAGTATCTAAATTATATCACCGTGCACAATGCACATACTGTATATATATTATAAACCTATATTCAGAATGCCATGCCTAGTCTGCTTGTCGACAATGATCTAGCTAACACACATAGTAGTGTCAACATACCAAATGTGAACATAATAATAATAAACTGTATTTTACATTGACAGAATAAGTTGTGACCCACTAGGCCAGCTAAGTATCCTTATGAAAAAATTTGTATGTCTAACATGTTCCATAATGGATCATGGAGAACTGTAAACACAGATTATATTATATGGAATACATGCCAGTATACAAAACATGGACGTCAAGATCATATCATCAGAAACATAATATTCCTGGTTGAAAAAAGTATAACCTTCTTATTGCCAGTGACGGCCTCTAACCATTGAGCCATCGAGATTCAGATGGAGAGAGGTTACAATGATGCACTGGTTCTAATGATATATGTACTGCCTATGCACAGCAGTTACTATATATTTCAGTAATGACTAATGATTGGGTGTGTTAATATATACACTGCTGTTATATCAATAGAATCAGTACATCAATGTAACGTTCACTCACCATAGCTGAGTCTTGGTAGCTCAATGGTCAGAGCACCTCACTGGAAATCAGAAAGTTATCCCTGTCTGGGAAAGAGAATAATTTTTCTGAGGATATGAGCTTGCTTGACAATTATCCATGTACTGTATCGTCTGTTTCCCCCCGAGCTCTCCCTTATTCACTGCAGCAGTGTATTTATTAATTAGTATTAACATTGACAACTATACATAGTAATGCTTGTTTTATTGCTACAAAATTGTAGGACTGCAGCCCAGGTCATATAAACACAGCAATAGTATGCATGTTTTTTTCACCCTAAACTACTGTATATATAGGCTAATTATCAAGCATATATAGTATTTATAATTTTAATCAAATAATAAACATACTGTACATGCAATTCCAAAATTTGTACTACCACTTACTATTCTGCAGTATTATAAAGAACAAATGGTATATATTTTAAACTGCATGGATTTTAATTCCAACTGTCAAAATATTATACATATATGTTTTGAAAATTCAAAACATTACACACCTTCAAATTTTCCCAAATTTCTCTGTTAAGTATATTTCAAAATGTGTCTATTGTATTGTGTATTTGCTCCAAGCTCCGAAATCTCGAGTATTAAACAAAAAAGTTTAATAAACGATAAAGTGAAGCACTGAACTGAAGGTAATGGCTATTCGTACGGTAGCCGTACGACGCTATAGTCTCTTAGAATTCAACGAAATGCAGGTAAATATCACCAAAATCCTAAACCTAACCCTAACCAAAAAAACTATGCAGAAAAGGCAAATTAATTGCTCAACACAGACCGGCTCAACACAGACCGGTGAGTCAGTGACAATCACAATGTACATAATTATAATAGTCCTTTTACCTTTTACTTGTGTCTGTCTTTGATTATCTTGTCCTTCAACACTACGGTTTCGGCTTGAAATCAGAGGAAATAGGTGGTTTTAATGGCATATATATATATATATATATATATAACTTTCGTCGGCGAATTAAAATGGCTGGTTCTTCCGGAAAGCGGTTTGTCGCGCTGGCGTCAATTTAAATTTAAATTACGCCAAATTTAACGCACCAAAAAACCGTTTCAATACCGTTTCAATTTTTGCATTCGCAATCATGTGACGGTTGCATTTTAAATATTAATTCAAATGCAGAGGTCTACCAATCAGCTTCTGTCTATATCTAGTTACCAGGGCCAAATTTTCCGATGCCGCGCATGAAGACGGTTCGCGCATCCCCCCCCCCCCCCCCCCCCGAGAGCCTATGAGGACGGTTGATGCTAGTTGATCATATATATATATATATAAACAAATAAACCCGATCCGAGATCAGGATCAACAGCTTGGATCTCGCGTGATAAGGGACTAAACGCCGGTCGGATATTATCACCCTCGCCCTCAGGCCTTCGGCCTTCGGCCGGCGCTTCGCGCCGGGCGAGGGGATTAAGTGCGCGAAATATTTTCGCGACAACTGAACGCTTATAATCATCCGTAAGGATGTTTAGTGTTTCAATTTTATTTCAGAATCAAAAGGGTAACATTAAAATTAAAAATAATAATACCATGCTTTTCTTGCAAAAATAATACAGTTTTATTAATTGGTTAGTATTCTAAGAGCTTATGAGTTTTCACTATAATTTATGTAAAACCCACTATATATAGTGGATTCGATAACATGGTTATTTTATTGAAGAGTACTATAAAAATGTTGTTCTGCGTACTGTGTAGGCACTATAGGCAGTGTACAAATATAGATATCTTAACCGATGGTGCATTGCCGAAATCGTGTGTAAAAGGTCGATCTTTCCAACGTTTCGAGCGAACGCCCTTCATCATTAAAGTCATTTACCTTTACATGAGTTTTTGTCTTTGATGATCAACAAACTCAAAACTGACAAAGCTAAGGATCCATAGATGAACATTTCGATACATTGTATTATTGGCTATCGGCCACAAGAAAATGTTCCCGCTGGTTCGGAGGTGTTTTGTTTTAGCGCAGTAGGTACTAGGAAATTCTGGATATTTTTATTACTGCAAATAATTATATATATATAAATGTTATTATATCTTTAACGTTGTAATGTTACATAGACTTAATTGATAAAAGTGGCTTGCCAGGGATGCATTTATTTGGACGTACTTCGTCGCAATCGTAAAGTAAATACTGTGAAAATTCGCTGTGAGTTCTCAAGAAAACCTATAGATGTTAAAAGCGCTATTATATTGTGCAATGGTTCATACAACTTGCTTTGCAATGTATTGTGAGACAAGTTGCACGAAACGTTGCACGGAGTAACATCACCTCAATGCATATATTGACAAGATGCGCATGAGCACTGATATGCCAAATAGGAATGGATAATTGCGGACAATTGCAAATGGAGGTGTTACATTATATACGTGCGCTGAAAAGGGTTGCTGCAACCATTTCAAAACGTAGAACTCGATTCTACTTTCTGCAAAGATTGCAGTAAATTGTGTCGTAACAATGTTTGCGTTTGCAAGGGATGTTATACTTTGCAATGTTTCAGGACCAAACACGTCGTTATCGCAATCCACGACTGTTCACACTCACCCTTATACTTAAATTTATACCTTTTTCTTAGATGCAGTATGCTAAACAGCAGCTTGGATATCCGCTTTATAAATCCAAATGGATTCTTGTTGTTATTGGTTTTGCATCATTGCTTGGACGCCTATCAATTGCTTTTATTGGGGATCTTGCACTGAGAAACAAGAAAGTCACGCATATCACTGCAGCGGCTTTGGTATTTTTTGCACTTGGAAGTGGCTTATGTTCTTTGACAAAGTCATTCCTTCCGATTATTGCAAGTGTGGCAATAATTGGATTTTTTGAGGGGATGTTCTGGGCGAATCTACCACTAATAAACCTCGAGGTAACTGCTGGTAAGCAGACAGATGAAGCTTATGCCTTTATGATGCTTGGCATAGCCTTTGGTTTGTTGGTTGGGCCTCCAGTTTCTGGTAAGTATTTATCTTAGTAAAAATGCGTGTACGCAATAACCCCTAGCCCGCTTACTATTTGACGTAATTATTATATCAATGTAGACAAAAACCCTTTCATTTGCCAATCCGAATAGATTTTTACTGGACCTAACTCAGCTGAGAGTCTTTAAATTTAAAAGCGTCCGTTGGATGGTATTCATTGCTTCATAAGACATAAACCATTAAAAATAATTAAATAGTGCAAACTGTTTAATTTT
Organism: Chrysogorgia sp. JL179-B06; assembly: GCA_035772405.1. Classification (NCBI taxonomy): domain Eukaryota; kingdom Metazoa; phylum Cnidaria; class Anthozoa; order Scleralcyonacea; family Chrysogorgiidae; genus Chrysogorgia; species Chrysogorgia sp. JL179-B06. Next base: position 3,478,044 of record JAYKKM010000351.1, on the reverse strand, counting down.
TGGGTGCAATACCAGCTGCAACACAATACCGGGCTGCTACAACACAATACCAGCTGCAGCACCATGCGAAAGTCCACTGGTGTTTCGTCCATTGATTACTTAGAAATAAATATCTGGTCAACCTAACTCTAATCCTGACACTAATTATAACACTAATCCAAACCCTAATTCCAAACTTTATGCTAACCCTTAAATACATTTATTCTTAAAATGAACCTTTCAGCTAAAATATTAAAAAAAATCATTTTTTGGTGAATGCAATTAAGCTAGGCCTATAGATAGATTCTTTTAATGCTGGAACCTCGTCTCATATATTAAAATGACCATCTTGACAAGAGCTTTCTAACAATGCATGGTACATAATTTTATGAGGTAATTAAAACATTATGACCTGAATAAAGAGGTGAAAACTTCATGCTTAAAAACATCGAAGTTGATTTTCCAATTTTAAACATGTTTCCCTTTATCTACAAGGCTAAAATATTTAGCTTTTTTTGTTTTTAGCTACAAGACAGCATATTTAATTTTACAAGGACGTTCATTTGGTTGCAATTATGCTATCATCAGTGAGCTTATCTTTTGATCAAATTGAAAATTTAAATTTGAACAAAGCTTTAAAATACGTCGAAACCATGGTGAAATGGTAAATATAGTTCTTACAAGAACTGTTTGAAAACACTACTAATATAATTAATATACACGATAATATGTATAATATATAATCACATTTACCAAAATCTTTCAATGGCGTAATTTTGGAGCAAAGAACTAGAAATAAATAGGCTTTAAAATAAAAGAGCACGATGCATTTCAGCAGACAACTTATCAAGTGCTACGTCTGCTAAAGACAAAACCATAAGATAGCTTGGAGTTGTAGTCAACGAAACGTCCAGTTACGTCAAAGGCGTAACAATAATAAGTTATAATATTTATTATCAGGAAACTCTCTCACATTAGTGATTTTTAGAAAGGTCCTGCGAATTCGAATAATAAATTACAAAAGATTTATAAGTACAGTACTACAAGTAGGATATATAAAATAAAAAAGTAGAAAGAAAAAAATATATATATATGACAAAGATAAAAATTCATAAAATATCACGTATAAAAATCGATAGATAAAAATACATTCAAACATGCTTTTTAAAGTTGGTTTTAAACTGTAAGAGGTTCAATCGTTAACAGCATGATAAGCTAGACTCTGCTTACCCCCAGTTAAATTAGAAAAGGTCAACCATTAATACATTTAATATGTGAAGATACCTATGATAACGTATACGCTAGGAGAGATCCATCCAGCCTAGACTGCTAAGAGCTTCAGTGGAAGACGACTGTATAGACCGGTCCAAATTATTTTTGCTGCTTTATTCTGAATTGGAAGGATTTGTAGATTGAATTATGGTACAGTTATACTTGTCTCCCCAAACGACATCTCCATAGTCAAAGAGAGGTTGGATTAAACTGTTGTAGTAGAGGACTCTTGCAAAACGTGGAGGGAGATGTTTTATTCTTTTCAACAGACCTAAGCGCTTGTTAACTTTAGAGCAAAGGTGGTGTACATGCTCACTGCTCAGTCCATGTCACATCTGTTGCAAAGATAACCCCTAGGTAAGTATATTGCTGGGCCTGTTCCACTTCTTGATCATATACCTTGATGGAGGCTGAGGTCAAGCTGGTAAGTTTCCTATCACTACCAGTAATCATAGCTTTCGTTTTCTTGATGTTTAGAGACAGTTGGTGATCTTTAAGCCAATCACCAATCTTTTGAAGGTCGGCATTAAGCTTTTCTTCCAAGTCATTAATAGTAGAAGAGAAATAGTACAACACAGTGTCATCAGCATAAAGAGACACTTTCGAGTGTTCAACTACATTGGGCGTCATGACAGTGTTCCTAAAATAACGAGGTTTTAAAAATATACTCCTTTTGTCGGCACAAGTCAGGATCTGACAACTGGATGTAAAGAGATTCCAACACCTTTAATTGAAAGGGCGAGCGATACTTAGCCAATATCCGGTACTTAGTGTCATTGTAAGAATTGGCGCATTGAGAATTTGACAGCAAGTTTCGAGAAATGGCAGAATCACAGTTAATGACTGTGACGGCATTGTCTTCTTGGTTGTTGGCGTAACGGAAAATTTTCAGCTAATGTTAGTAGGAACGTGTTGTTTCATTCTGTCGCCTACCTTTGAGATGTTCTTGCTATGTAACGAGAACAACACACGCAATTAATTAAATTCATATATTACAGAGCTTGAAAAAAACAGAAAAAACAGAAACAAAATCGTTGTTCTACTATCTTAAGTTTTTGACTTGAATAAATTGGTGATGTTGTGAGTTTGAGTTCTTTCTTGGAGAAATAGAATTCAACCATTACGAGAATGTGCTAGTTTGGATATCGCTCTTAAGGATATTGTTAAACAGATTTTTTTAGCAAGGCTCGGCACACATGGCTATTGAGAAAGCATTTATGTTAGATGATATTAATATGGAAGAAAGTAGATTACCTATCTTGATACAGAGCCTGAAGGTTCTATGTTCAATGTGAAAAATCTTCTTTACCTGACTTTTGACATGGATAACGGATGTTTTTCTCGTTCGGTAAGAGGAAAATATTGTTGACATTGCTTGTTTTGGTCGCCAGCATTTGACATTGCTTGTTTTTATTTAGGTCATATACTTTGCCAAATAAATGGGAAAATATAATTTTGTTACCCAAAACCTCCATTTTTCTTTATTTTTGAAAAAGCCCAACAAATATTACCTTGTATACTGAACTGTGATTGGCCCAATTTGGCCAATTGTGATACACTGTAAAAAACGACCGGTTGAAACAACCGTTTAAATTGGTTGCAACCAATTCAAAACGGTTGAAATAACCAAACGAATTGTTTACAACCATATATAAATTGGTTATTTAAACCAATTGTTAATTAGTCACAACCAATTGTTAATTGGTCACATAGTTGCAAATCGTGATGTCACAAAATCACCATAAATCGCAACGTTTAGCAATAATACAGCTAAAAATGATAGTCAAACTACCAAAAAATATCACAATGCCACTTTACGATGGAATATCCGACTACCATTACTCATTTTAGGCGAAAAGATCCAACTTTAGACGGTGAAAAACGCGTCCCAAATTTCAACTAAAACAACGGTAGTTTTGCGACGCCAGTTTCTTCACCACAAAACGAAAACAGCTGAAACAAAGACGAACAACATTTATCTCGATCATTTGATCGTGGCTTAGGCAGGTTTGTAAGACGATGAAACATTTTGGAATCTCAATATAGCTACTTGAATACGAAAATATGGAGAAGTCGAAGAGAAACTCAGCAAAATCTGTGTACTCGTGACATCTTCGTGACATCACGAATTTCAACTAGGTTTTCACGCTGACGTCAACCAGTTTCCTATCCAGTCTATTTACTATCCATGGTCACAGTGCATGTGAACAAAATAACCAAATTGTTTTACCCTGTTCGATTCCTGGGACTCAGAATCATGTTACGACCGATTTAAATTGGTCGAATTTGTTAAATGGCTTCGTGGATAATATATTTAACTTCCACTCGCGCCTTCACCACCTTGACGAATACTCGCTTTCGAACTGTCGAAAATCTATTCCGTTGAAGTTTGTTGACATATGGAGTCCCGCACGTTTGAAATATCACACATGCGCAGAACGGACAGGACGGATTTAATTAATGTAAAATAACACAGTGTAAGTTAGCCCAGTGTAAGTTAGTCCTAACACTAAGAACCGAAGTGTTTTTACAAAACTGCTAGCATGGCACATTACATTTGATTTGCAGTGATTTGTTTTTTGTTAAACTAGCATTTTTATATTTTCATAAAATTTGGGTTTAATAATTAATACAATAAAGCGAACAAAGCGGCAAGCAACCGGGAGCGGAGATAAGACCCTGGGTACGAGGTCCGCCCGCCCCCCACGATGCTCCGATGAATAGGATATATTTTATTTTATGGTTATGACAAGAGTTTTTATTTGGATTATGGTTAGGGTTTTTGTTCTTGTAAAGCTTCTGAATCTCGAGAAAATAACCTTGATGTGTCTATGACGTGGTCTGTGTCCACTGTGTACACAAAGATGCCAATTAAAATTGATTTGCAGTCACTTGGTTTTTGTTAAACTAGCATTTTTCCTAAAATTTGTATTTAATAATTAATACAATATAACAAAATAAAAACTTGAAATCTAACATAAAACGAACAACGCGAAAAGCGTGGCTGAATGGCACACGCAATTTAGTGAATTCCCAGCCTCGTACCCAGGGTCTTAGCTCCGCTCCCCGATGCTTGTGAGACCTCAAAGCACGCGGCCATTTCGAAATGTTCGAACGCGAACTTGAAGTTTCTTTGTCTTTGATCGTTATATTTCGATATTTAATTTGAATTTCTTGGCTGTATTTTGTGATGGTTTTCAAAAGGACTCGTTGCTTTCCGAATCATGGGCTGTAGACGAAGATTGTCGTCAGAATTTTGAAGGTACGTCCGTATAAAGTCACATTCAGTTTAATCATTTAATATTTGTATATCATTTGAGTGCGAGTAATAAATAATGCGCATTATTTATTAGCTGTTCTTATTCAATTATTTGTTTTCATACGTATTGTAATCAAAGGATTGGATGGTTATTTCAGAGGTTAATAATTGAGTTGTGTTTGCCTTAATATGTTCGGCTGACAATTTGGTTTGAATCACACTTAAAGTTTGAGATAAATACTCATATTTTGACGTAGATAGTTGTTATATTTTTCCAGATTCGATTTTAGCGAAGGCTTTACTATCAGCTTAACATACTTTGAAATTATTTATATCAAAGTTCGCAATATTTATATTGGAATTGCCAATCAATTGGTAAGTTTGTTTTTCTCACAAGCCATACTGCTTCTAGTTTCTACTGGTACATACAAGTCTGTTGTAGGTGACATCAAGAAAATATTATTGGCATACTGCACAGTTTGTAGTTACTTCATACATCATGTGTGTTCATATACTATAATACCTTTACTGTATCATCAGCATCTCACTCTAGCATGAATGTTGAGCAAAGTTGTAAAGGTTTTGCTGTGCAAGCTGTGTTAAGTTGTCAATACTCAGAAAAACTCTGAGCACCAGATCGAACCAGTAACCTTCTGAACGCTAGACAGACGCTCTAACCATTGAGCCACTGGAACTCAGATGGCAGAGCAAGGTTAATTACGGTATTTAAACCCTGGGACGAGTCTTGCTGTTATCACAAATACTTGTTGGACTACAAGTCGTTGTTGTGACAGTTAATTTCCAGTTAGAGTTAGGTAGTTGCAGCTTGATGTTTGCAAAGTTGTAAAGGTTTTGCTGTGCAAGCTGTGTTAAGTTGTCAATACTCAGAAAAACTTTGAGCACCAGACAGGACTCAAACCCGTAACCTTCTGAACGCTAGACAGAATCTCTAACCATTGAGCCACTGGAACTCAGATGGCAGAGCATTAGGTTAATTACGGTATTTAAATCCTGGGACGAGTCTTGCCGTTATCAGAAATAACACAGCTTGCACAGCAAAATCAAAAACTGAGTTCCAATGGCTCAATGGTTAGAGCATCTGTCTAGCGTTCAGAAGGTTACAGGTTTGAGTCCTGTCTGGTGCTCAGAGTATTGACAACTTAACACAGCTTGCACAGCAAAACCTTTAAAACTTTACAAACATCAAGCTGCAAGTCTGCAACTACCTAACTTTACTAACAAAATATGAGCATTTAAATGTATGTGATATGCCAGGTGTAAGTATAATCACAATTTGAGTTATATAAATTGCATATTACAATGGGGCAAGAACCGAACGCCACTCAGTTCCTGTATATAGTGAATTATGGATTCTACTGTATGTCTGATTGTTTTAGTTCCTGCCTAATCTCCATAAACAACTTTTTATTGTTTATCTTTTCTGGCAAATGTGAACATTTATTAACCTCGACAAATTATATTCCTCGAAGCTTAATAGGGCAGCAGCTTATACATAATTTTTATTTTTAATATTTTTAGGACTTTAATATATTTTTATAATAGTTATCTATCAATTGTAAATTTAAGAGTGTAATTTTAAGATTTATCTACTTAGGTTACTACCATATTGTAAAGTTCTAATGGGTTATAGGGAATTAGTAATATAGAAATTCTCATTATTATTATTATTATTATTATTATTGTAGTTGTCTCAAGGACACTTTAAGAACAATGCTCACATGAATTTCATACATTGGTACCCAGCATGCACAATGCTTGAGTTACCGTCCATGATTAAACTTACTCAACATAATACAATTCTTAACATTTTTAAAATTGACATTTAAAGCATTTACATTGTATTTACTAACATATAATATTGATTTCAGGATTTTCTTGACTTAATTCAACAGTCCCCATATGAGATAGCCAAACAAGTATGTGCCTTATTTGGGAACTTCCTGTGATTATCATACATGACAGAAAAAAGAAAATAAAGACATTCTGCTTTATACCGTGTGAAAGTCCTCTTTATAATTGGTTAGTATCTAATGTATTGTGAAATTTGAATTTCTGTATTACATTTTTGCATATTGTGTACATGACAGTCATGTCCTAATTAGCTCTGGAAGATGCCATTTAGTAGAAGGGTTAAAGTGCCTATTCACCTGTGCGGGTTTTACATATTCGTAATCTTTGGGTTCTACCAAAAAGAAATGTAGTATATCTTGTTGTTCAAAAAATTGCATCTTCATGCATTTCCCCCTGCTAAAGTTCACAGGAAGTAACGTCAACACAGGGACACATAATATTTTGCGGTGTTATTCAACAGTGAATGTTATTGAGTGAATTTTGTCCTAAACAGGCTGTTTAAAGTTCAAAGCCAAACTTTCGCTGTATTTCATTGCTGAATCACTTCGCAAAATATTGCGTGTCCCTGTGTTGACGTCACTTCCTGTGAACTTTAGCAGGGGAAAAGGGCATGAAGATGAAATATGCAAATGACAAGATATTTTATAATTTTTCTCATGAGAATCCAAAGATCCTAAATATGTAAAATCCCCACAGGCTGGATAGGCACTTTAACAGCTCTGTGACATCTCATACCGTACATCCACAATAGATCCTAAATTATCTTTTGTGGCAAATGACTGTCTAGTCAAATGACTATACCCTACCTAAAGGATAAAATGCCTATACTAATGAGTAGCTAGCTGCCTTAAGACACTGAAAATTTGCCCTCACCACAACTAGGCCTGTAGGGTCATCAGAGACTTCAAAAAGTTTATTTTTCTCATGCAATCCATACTGTTTCTACTGACCTGTACAAGTCTGTTGTGTATGTTTTACAATATGAATGAGTTGACATTAATCAAGAAATTTTCAATATATTATTAGTTACCGGTAATACAAGGGTTGGCAACTCTGTGACAACTCATAACTCCGTAAAAATACAAGTTGGTATGGGCTAACTAAGTAGCCACAATAGATTCTGAATTATCTTTAATTAGCATTGTTATTAAAATTGCAATAATTTGAACCTGTGGCAAATGACTACGAAGTTATAGCTGATATTAAACATGTGAAAAGGAAATTTGAAATGGCCCTGACATTGTCTGATCTATTCTGGTCATTGTAATATGTTAATTTATTATGTGCCAAACTGCACGACTGGGATGTTAAATTAAATAGCATTAAACATTTGGTCACTTGTAGACACTAAGACAGTATGTCTCTACAGGAGGGATATTGGCTAAAATCCTGCTCTCCCTTGAAATATTTGATTTTTATATTACATTAACCAGTAAAGCAATCATGCATCAAAATGCTGCCATGCAGTTGGTGTTAAGAACTTTTTACATATTTAACATCAGCAAATGACCCCTGGGGGTTAGGCTAACTAGGTTTGCCACAGGTTCAAATGCAATTTTAGTGACCATGCTAATTAAAGTGCCTATAACATCTGTGGGGATTTAACATATTTGTAATCTGTGGATTCTCCTGAGATAAATTGTAATAATAACAATAATAATAATAGATGGTTTATTTTATATTTACAACTGTTTAAAAAGGTCTTAAAAAAGGTCATATTGAAAAAGTGTACAAACAAATAATAGAATACCGGGGGACTGGAACCGGTTTACAATTAGAAACAAAATTTACTAAAGTTTAACATAGAACTTAGTCAAGATGTAATTAAGTCATTTATGCATCTCGCCATGGCGGGAAAAAAGCTGCGGTTATAACGATCAGTATTGCATTGGTAAAGAGAAAGTTGATCAACACTACCACGTAATTTTCGGCGATGTGCTTCATATGTCGTCGGTGGAATCAAAGTAGCCAAAGGAGAAGATGGTGTCGATTGTATTTTTTTAAAAGTTTTGAGGCACAGCTTTTGTCTGTTATAGATAGATAGAATAACTTTATTTAACCACGCTGACCCCGTCAACCGAAGCTGATTTCCACAGTGGGCGTGTAAAAAATAGGAATATATACAATAGTTAATGATAATTACAAAATATGAGGCACAGTTATAGTGTCCAACAAGCAACATAGCAATATTCAAAGTATTTACAAAATATGAGATAGTATTAGTGTCTAATAAGTAATAAAATTTATGAATAAGTAACTATTTACAGTAATTAATAGTGTTTGTTTTCAGAAAGACGTGGTAGTATATCTTGTCAGCTGAAAATTTCATCTTCATAGACCGTTTTGCTGTTAAAGTTGACGGAAATGACGTCATATCGGGAATCTGTCTACATGAAAACATCTTTACATATGCCCGATTTGACGTCATTTCCGACAACTTTAACAGCAAAAAAGTCTATGAAGCTGACAAGATATATTACAATTTATCTCACGAGAATCCATAGATTACTAATATTGTAAATCCCCACAGACGTTATAGGCACTTTAAAGATAATTTAGGATCTATTAAAATGTTTAATGCTATTAATTTTACATCCCAATTGTGCAGTAAATGGTTACAATTTGGCACAAAACTAGCTACTGTGACAAATCATAAAACCAGAAATATATCAGTTGGTATGCGCATACCAACTGATATATTTCTGGTTTTATGATTTGTCACAGTAATGTAATATGCAAGTTACAGTAGCTAGTTTTGTGCCAAATTGTAACCATTTACTGCACAATTGGGATGTAAAATTAATAGCATTAAACATTTGGTAACCTGTAGACAGTGTTTTCTACAGGAAGGATATTGACTAAAATCCTGCTCTCCCTGTAAGATTTGATTTTCTATATTTATGCAATGATAATTTAAAAACCAAAGCAATCATTATAAGCATTGATGTGTACTTATCTAGGATATTTAATGAATCTTTGTATGGTAATATTTATGTAAAGGATACATTCTATTGGCTTTTCTGTCAGAAAAATATTTATTGATTATTCCTATTGTAACACTGCAAAGTTATTTCTTAGTATAAATGTAAGTTTTCTACTTGTAAATAACTCTGCTTCAGTTGAGGAAACAGATAATATTTCTACTGGATGGTGATAAGCTGTGTCCTGCTAATTGCATTTTAGTAATAGCAATTAGCAATTATATATATATATTTACATTATATTTTACTTGCAGAGTTTCCACCTCTGCAAACTCTCTGAAAATGCTATTACTGTAAAAGTACAATATAAGGTGCTTACAGCTAAACTTAATCTTAATTGGCTTTTTTACTCTTGTGTTGTAGAATGATACCGACATTGACATTTTGAGTAAAGTGAAGGATTGTTCATCTCCAAAACTCCTCTCAACTGGAGATATAGAAGACACTATATCCACGTCACTCATTGCAGAAGGATGGTGGTCCGTGGTCATCAAATTTAAGAATCAAAACATTTTAAATAGTAGAGTGTTGTGTATGCATAATTTTGGATATATACATGTAGCAAAGTGAAAAGGTAGTAAACTGTAAACAAAATACTAACATTTCGAGTCCTTTCATCAGTCTTACTTATAGTAATATCCGAGTAATGATATCATATATAAGAGTCTTGCTCTGACGAAGGACTCCGCTCGAAACGTTAGTATTTCGTTACTAAAACCCTTGGCAGTTTACCACCTTTTCACTTTGCAAAACATTTTAAATGCTGTTTTATGTTTATTGTCGGTATTTTACGCCTTTGATGCAGAATACCCCAAAGGAACTACCTGCAGTCATAGCAAAATCATATGGGTATAGAAAACGTTTTATCCAATTTGTGAACTATATTAGCTATTATATTTTATGACTTTACTATTATTACATTATTTTAAGATTGCTAAATGAATTATTTGTTGTTATTTGTGTGCTGCAAAATAAAGTTAGTATAAGCAACTTTAGTCAAGATTAAAATTGGTTAAGGTTAAATTGATAGATTCAACCAATTTACGAATTGGTTGAATCTACCAATTTATTTCCAACCGATTTAAATCGGTTAAAAATCCGATATTTAACCGATTTTAATCGGTTATCTCAGATTCATGCATGTGACCAATAATTATTGGTTGCAACAACCAGTATTTATTAGGTTGAAACAACCAATATTTATTAGGTTGTAACAACCGATATTATTAGGTTAAAACAACCTAAACTATTTCGGTTGAAACAACCTAATTTTAACTGGTTCTCTCAGATTCACCCAGGTAACTGGTTTTTTTTGGTTGTTTCAACCGGTCATTTTTTACAGTGTACTAGCCTAGTTTTCATTGATTGCTTAAGAAGTGCGATTACAACTCCTAAAGGGTGCGATTAATGATTAATCGCACTCTTGTGAACAAATAGGATTGTGGCATTTGTTAGCTATTACAGAGGGATATAATTAATAAAATAATTGTATTCCTCTCAACCAATCAGAATGCAGTGATTTTGTTATGCATATAATAAAGGAATAAATTAACAGATGAGGATATCAGCTACAGTACTGCCTAGAAGTAACCTAACGAAAACCTTAGGTCGAACCCCGGTTGAACCTTGAAAATATTTTGTTATTAATATTAATCAGTTCATGGTTGAACCTAATGTTCGGCACATGAGAAGTTTGACGTTTGAAACGGGCCATTTTTCATTTTGCCAGTGACACTGTGAAAAAAACATAAAAAAACATGTGACAATGCACGTGCGTATTGTTCGATTTGGTAAGGCATTCAAACAGAACAAGAGCCTCTTTATTTTGTTTGGTTCTCGTTCACATATTAAGTCAGTTCGCTTCACACATTAAGTCAATTCGCTACAACTCATCATTTATTAAAAACAATCAACTTGATTTGTTTAATACGTATTTACTAAACAGATCACATCAGTGACAGTGCAAGAGCGTTATAAATCTTACATGGATGGAATATAAGCGGTGACTCACAGAGATGCCGTCCATCACCACGGAACGCGCACTTCCCACTGACTTATGTGTTTGGCGAACACCTCCGTTCCAAACGTCACAGGGTATTTAGTTGCAAAAATCTCGGCAGTTCACCTTTTCGTTCACTATCTGTTCAGTTTATTTTTAAGCGCGCGTTCGGAAGTTCGTTGGTAGTTCGACATTTATATGCTTAGTTCCAATTCTAAAACTGATCACCGAGAAAATAATGACCCAATGCGGAACTGCTAATCGTTTGAAAGTAAACTGAAACCGACAGATCGTGACTTTGGACTTTGGTGGTGCCACAAACTACAACTCCAAACCATATTCCAAACGCCGACTGTCTTTAACGCAAAATCTTTGAAGGACATTGTAGCCCACGCAAGGTGGCAAGATATCAATAATTGTCTGTATCTGTAAAATACGTTTTTCTTTAGGATGGATTTTTGACATCACTGGAGACTTCCGCTACGTACTGTACTTGGTGTCCACATGTGCAATAAGCGGGGCATTCATGATGGGGATTGCGATCTGCTTGAAGTCGCGGGAGAATATCACATCTGCAAACACTGAAGACAAAGAGATTTCTGTTTATTTTACAAGAAATGGATTGGATTCCTCTACGTTACTAGAAGAAGTTTCGCTTGACAAACAATTTATTTTGCGCGTAGAGTACGAGAGCTCTATATAAATAATTTAAAGATTTCAGTAAAATAATTTTTTCTCTAAAAATCATTGACTTTGAATATTAGGTAATACAAAATAATTCGGGGATTTTTAATTTTTGAAAAACGACTAAGTGGGTTCTTAGGAAACGATTTACCACGGGCGTGGAAGGGAGGCCGTATCCGCGCTACTACAGCGCTTTAACAGAAAAAGTTGATTAATATTAAATCAGGCTTGTCACAATCACAATTATTGATGTCATCGAAACATTTACCGCATGTATTATCAACATCAGAAGATTACATATCATGGACGTAACTAATATTTCTCCAGCGTTCCTAACAGTGACATTACACTGTATAAACAGATTGGTTAAAACAACCAATTCAATTTGGTTGTTTCTGTTTCAACCAATTGACCATTTTTATGGGTTGAAACAGCAAGATTGATTGGTTTAAATTTATTGGTCGAAACTACGGTCATTTTAATCAAAATATTTAGTTATTTTTACCATTGAGATTGGTATGAAGCTGAGACAACCCATCAAATCGGTTGTTTTAACCAATCTTTTTATACAGTAGTAAATAATTATATTTTCTCCTTAGAGAAGCTAAGGTTTACAGCTGACAAGTAACATGATCAACCGGACACGCATGCAAAATCTCTGCGTAATCTGTAGCAATATGAAATAATATTTTTGATAAAAAATATTAGGGGGAGTGAAACCCCTGCATTAAAATAAATTTTAAGTGTAACCTATGGTACTTGAGTGATAAATAAAGTGGTTAAGTAAAGTGGTTTCCTATATGTAAAATACAGTAGTTACGTATAATAAAGAAATACCTAATGGTTTTCCGTGTTTGAATACTGTGATCCAAACACGCGGGATGTTGCGAGACTTGAGAAAAGCGTAAAAAACACGAGCCGTTAGGCGAGTGTTTTTAGCTTTTCGAAAGTCGAGCAACATCCCAAGTTGAGCAAAATATGCCGTTTGCTGCTTTATGTTGGATTGCGGCAGATGTAAAGTGGAATAGAACATGGCGGTACCAGGCCACTTTTCAAAAAACGAGTCGTTTTTAAAGAATCACCGTATTTCCCAAAATTATATTTATTTCTGGCGGTACCAGGCCACTTTTGTAAAATTGGATTTATTTTTTAGATCTATACGTTTCCTCAAAATTGGATTTATTTTGGCGGTACCAGGCCACTTTTCGAAAATTGGATTTATTCTAAAGTCTATATATTTTCTCATGTGTGGGTACATGGTAGGATTACTATATAGTGGTGTTGGCACGCAGTTAGGTGGTTACGCACTACAACTTGGTTATGTTTGGTGAGGATTGTTACAGTTCAGTCAGATGGATCTTGATATTGGTTCAAATATATTGTTTCGATACGCGTCGTTTTGCTATAGTCGTCTCGAAATGTGTCGTTTTTAAATGTGCTGTAAAATGTGTCGATAAATTAGTTAAATTATAATTTTTTTCTTTTTATTGAATCTAGTTTTATTTTATTTTATAATGTCCATATGCGTAGCTACTAATACCATCTTCAAGGATGTATCTTTTATCATCAAAACAACTCAGTGATATTTTGTTTATCTCATAACTACCCAATTGATGGTTGTTACTTCTTATGGCTCTCATCTTGTGGGATATTTGTTTGTTATTTACTAAAACATCCTTATAGCTATCGTGTCTTATGTTCTTTCTCACGACGCTCTTCTTAACACCTTTAGCAGTCTTTCCACCTTTTCCATCTTATTTTAGATAGCTATACATCTTGGATCTTAGACCTACGAACTCAACGATGGGGACTCCTGACGTTTCGTCTTTCATTTTAGCAATAACTTTCTTGTTTGTGGCATCAAAGTATGGGGATGACTTATCATATCCACTAAAGTCAAACATGCTTTTGTCAGCGTAGATGTCTTTATATATGTCGTCCGTCTCAATCTCATATGTTAAACTGTCTGTGTCGGTGAACAGTAACTTGGAAACTATATTTCTTCTTGATATAGTTATAGTGAAAGTCGTACATTAGTAGTTTCGATAGATCGAGAATACACATACCTACATATGCTGGCTTGTTTAGAGTTAGCGTTTCTTTGATCCTATGTACAGCTACTAAGTTGTCGTTAAATATCTTACTGCTTACAAAGGTAGGCTTAGAGGCGAGCTTCTTCAGTTTATCTTCACTTGTCACCAGTTCAACGTTAACACGTTTTCGAAGATTTTCCATTGTCTTCCCGAAGACACTATTATTCATCAATTTGAAAGAAATCCTTTTCAAAGTCGTTCTTAGCGTTTGTTCTTTTGACTGTGTTGAAGTCAATATAATCTTTCAACCATGGAGACTGATTAAACTGTAACACTCTATATACTTTTACTTACCTTCATTCCTAAGGACTTGTACAGCTGCAAGTTCCTATAGTGCACTACGTATCTCTTCTTATTGTTAAGACTTGGTATCAACTTGTTTACCTCTCCTATGGATATATTGAATTTGTCTTTTATTGTTCTGCAATAGTCAGACAGTTTATCAACCTCTACTCTAGTCCTCTCTGGTGCTAGTGGATAGTCGTTGTGTAAGTCGTGTAACTCCTTTGGATACTCAAGATCAACCTCTAATAGTAGTCCTTTGCTTGAGTCATCCTTATATTTGTCAAGATCGAACTTCTTGATCCATTTGAATCCTCCAGTTGGTAGGTACTGATTCATAGCCCAACCATATAGGTTATTGGCGTCTAGATATACTATGTGTTTCGATGGCTTGCGACTATCATAGTCCTTCATATATTTATTATTAGCCTTACCATATCTATGCGTGATACAAGAGACACCACCTCGCATTCCTTTCTCAATAAACTGAAACATGTCAATATCAGTCATCAACTCTAGTTTCACTCCTGTCATCTTTGGAGCAGCGTCCCATGATAGTCCTGGTGATGTGAAGTAGTGACAAGGATCTAGTTGGTAGTACTGCTTGCACGTCTTTCTGAAGTTCTCGAACACGTCAGACAATAGTAACACATCAGTCTTGAGGTACACATCGTGGTACTCACCCATATTATTCAAATCGAACGTCTTCCACACTTCTTGTGCGTGTTCATAATCAGCGTCTGATATATGTTCGTCGTTTAGCACACTGTAGAAGCTTTCCTTTGAAGGTAGCTTTATATCTTCGAACTTATCGAAAACTATCCATATAATCATATGGGTACACACCCTTTCTTGATACTAGTTCTAGTTCCTTGTCATTGAATACCTCTGATGTGTTTTTTAAACACTCTTTAGGAAGGTTGTTAACCAAGCTGTCTAGACTAGAACCCATGAATTGGAAACTATCGATGAATACGAGACTTTTTCCTAACATGAAAGCCATATATTTCTCCATGTTGTTTGGTATAACATTGATGTTCTGCCCAAGTCCTCCAATATTTTGCATTATGAAGTGACTATCATATCCTCTCAAGTTGTGGAACACCACTGGTATTTTGTTGGTTAGTCTATGGTTTCTATTACATAACTGATGTGCAGAGCCTCTATACTTACCAGTTACATGGCAATGATCTCTAACTCTTATGTCTCCACTTTTATATGTTTCATCACAAATGTGACATTTAATTGCTTCCTTGAAGTTAACCTTGTCAACGGAAGTCATGATCATGTCTTTACTAAAGTGTTTCTTTTTAACATTGTCACAATACTTAACCTCTTCAAGCATCTTTTCCATAAACTTTTTGACTGCGTTCTCACCACGGAACGTCTCAACAGGTTTACTGTACTTGTTGTCGTAGCAGCAGACTACCTTATAACCATACCCACAGTCCGTGTGTTGTTGATACTTATTAGTATACGACTTGTCTGACGATGGTGTCGCTGCACTTATCTTCTCTAAGATTGCCTCAAAGTCTGCGTATATGACGAACTAGTTGTTTGTGGAAATTTTTGTATTTCAATATATTGTTTCCTTTTTCAGGCATCTTAATTGCCTGCTTTCCGTTAACCACTATACAATTCTCTTTATGGTTACTTAGTATAGCTTCTGTGCTAAAGCACTGTAGACAGTATCTACAAAAGTTTTTCTTGTGCTCGTGTTTTGTCTGATTATACATAAACCTATTAAAGTCCTTAATGTATACGTAGTGTTGTTTCTCCTCTTTCGTTATTAGCAACAGATCCATATGGTCTTCATTACTTTCTTTAGATACATGTATCGGGAACGGTTGCTTGTTTTCATACCCAAACACGTTAATGTTTATATTATTTTTGACTTCTATTTTGTTATACTGTTTAACTGATACTGGGAAGTCGATCCCCTCATAGTCTACAGTGTTAACGTTTCTCTTATGTTTTGACACTCTTTGCGGTTTGTTATCTACTGGGTTCTTGTGTAGTATGTGGCACCACATAAAACACTTATTATCGTCATTCCTTATGTTAATCAAACCCTTTAATGCGTTCCTCAGTTCTGTTGGTAGCTCAACATAACTGGATCCTTTTAGAGGTTCATATACTACCACGTTCAGCTAGTGGTCGTCTATGTTGTCTATGACCCATCCAGAACCCTCTGATATCCACACAGCGATTCGGTTTAATATCTCTTCGCTAGACTGTTTTGCAGACCTATATATATCACTAACACTATATATCGTCTTAGCATTACAGTTGAAGTATGCTACCTTATGTGTAGTTCTGTCGTCGTCCAGTTGTTTCTCTAACGTCACTTTTAGTGTCTCAGTATATTTTAAACCTCTCAGTCTATCCAACTCTTTTGTTAGTATTAGACTCACAGCGACCCTCGACTTATTCAGTTGTTGCAGTGGATCCTTATTATTGATTACCTCAACACTATACGATCTAGTATACCCTCTTCTATAGAGCTGCTCGTATCTGTGCCACTGTAGGGAACTGACTCGGTTTCTCTAAGAGTGCTCTTTGTTTCTCTATGAAGAGCTTGAGTTTTGCTGCAAAGTTTCTCTCCTCTAGCACTACACGTGCTATTCTGACCCTGGTTATGTGGTCTATTACACCCTGTCTTGATGCTCTTCTTAACAGATCTATCCAACTGTATCCAAGTATTTTGGCTTCACCCAAATATTTATTAGACAGCTCTCTGAAAATGTGCATCTATATCATACCATATGTTTTATTACGTTTAAAAACGACTCTTTTTTATTATAAAAAATGGATCTGATTCCTGGAAAATCATATATAGATTCTAGGAAATGGATCTGATTCCTGGAAAATCATATAGATTCTAGGAAATGGGTCTGATTCCTGGAAAATCATATAGATTATAACAAGGATAACACCCTCAAATTTCTCAAATGTTTTTTACTCTTTAAATGTGCCCACTTAGAGCGAACGTGATACGAATCATCACATGTTTTGCATATCCACTTGTGAGTTCTTACCCACTCTTTGGTTAATACTCTATTAGCCTCTGAAGCTTCTTCTTTAGTTTGATAAATTCTATGTCTCGTCATTATATAATACCGTATGTTTTATTATGTTGAGAAACGAGTCATTTTTATTATAATGAGGATAACACCCTCAAATGTTTTTTAAGCCCCGTCGTTTCGACGCCCCCTTTGAATACACAACCACACACAGTCTATATATCAGAACCAGGAGTGTGTTCCACATAAAAGACGACGAAAACTGGGGTCCCGTTTTGGGACCTCAGTTTCGAGAGCAATTCAGTCACGACTATTAAAGATGGAGACAATATATGGTTCTATGGAAAAGAAGTCGCTAAGGCACTAGGGTATAAAAACGCGAAGTGGGCTACCAGTGTACACGTTGACGATATATATAAGGTCAAACGAGAGGTGTTTGAAGGGGGGGCGCGAATCACGCCCCCCTTTAAACTCACAATAACATGCGGTCCACATATAAGAACCAGTGATGTGTCAGTCGATAAGTTCTAAGAGTAGGTATTCGCAGAAGTCCTACCATCTATTAGAAAGACAGGTCAGTTACACACAATATAACCAGTTGTCAGTAATGAGTGAGACATATACAAGAGACTCTAGAGTTCTGCGCGAGTACTGCAATAGGAGATTCAAGAGTGAAACCACACTATCTAATCATCAAAGATACTACGCGTAGTACTCTATCTGTGAGATAATCTGTGAGATAGCTGTAAGATAACTGTGAGATGGTCTGTAAGATGATCTATAAGATGATTTATAAACAAGATACTACGCGTAGTACTCTATCTATGAGACGATTTAAGATGATCTATAAGATGATTTATAAACAAGATACTACGCGTAGTACTCTATCTATGAGACGATTTAAGATGATCTATAAGATGATTTATAAACAAGATACTACGCGTAGTACTCTATTTATGAGACGATTTAAGATGATCTATAAGATGATTTATAAACAAGATACTACGCGTAGTACTCTATCTATGAGACGATTTAAGATGATCTATAAGATGATCTATAAGATGATTTATAAACAAGATACTACGCGTAGTACTCTATCTATGAGACGATTTAAGATGATCTATAAGATGATCTATAAACAAGATACTACGCGTAGTACTCTATCTATGAGACGATTTAAGATGATCTATAAGATGATTTATAAACAAGATACTACGCGTGGTACTCTATCTATGAGACGATTTAAGATGATCTATAAGATGATCTATAAGATAATTTATAAACAAGATACTACGCGTAGTACTCTATCTATGAGACGATTTAAGATGATCTATAAGATGATCTATAAGATGATTTATAAACAAGATACTACGCGTAGTACTCTATCTATGAGACGATTTAAGATGATCTATAAGATGATTTATAAACAAGATACTACGCGTAGTACTCTATCTATGAGACGATTTAAGATGATCTATAAGATGATTTATAAACAAGATACTACGCGTAGTACTCTATCTATGAGACGATTTAAGATGATCTATAAGATAATCCACAAGATGATTAGATAGTGTGGTTTCACTCTTGAATCTCCTATTGCAGTACTCGCGCAGAACTCTAGAGTCTCTCGTATATGTCTCACTCATTACTGACAACTGGTTATATTGTGTGTAACTGACCTGTCTTTCTAATAGATGGTAGGACTTCTGCGAATACCTACTCTTAGAACTTATCGACTGACACATCACTGGTTCTTATATGTAGACCGCATGTTATTGTGAGTTTAAAGGGGGGCGTGATTCGCGCCCCCCCTTCAAACACCTCTCGTTTGACCTTATATATATCGTCAACGTGTACACTGGTAGCCCACTTCGCGTTTTTATACCCTAGTGCCTTAGGCGACTTCTTTTCCATAGAACCATATATTGTCTCCATCTTTAATAGTCCGTGACTGAATTGCTCTCGAAACTGAGGTCCCAAAACGGGACCCCAGTTTTCGTCGTCTTTTATGTGGAACACACTCCTGGTTCTGATATATAGACTGTGTGTGGTTGTGTATTCAAAGGGGGCGTCGAAACGACGGGGCTTAAAAAACATTTGAGGGTGTTATCCTCATTATAATAAAAATGACTCGTTTCTCAACATAATAAAACATACGGGTATTATATAATGACGAGACATAGAATTTATCAAACTAAAGAAGAAGCTTCAGAGGCTAATAGAGTATTAACCAAAGAGTGGGTAAGAACTCATAAGTGGATATGCAAAACATGTGATGATTCGTATCACGTTCGCTCTAAGTGGGCACATTTAAAGAGTAAAAAACATTTGAGAAATTTGAGGGTGTTATCCTTGTTATAATCTATATGATTTTCCAGGAATCAGACCCATTTCCTAGAATCTATATGATTTTCCAGGAATCAGATCCATTTCCTAGAATCTATATATGATTTTCCAGGAATCAGATCCATTTTTTATAATAAAAAAGAGTCGTTTTTAAACGTAATAAAACATATGGTATGATATAGATGCACATTTTCAGAGAGCTGTCTAATAAATATTTGGGTGAAGCCAAAATACTTGGATACAGTTGGATAGATCTGTTAAGAAGAGCATCAAGACAGGGTGTAATAGACCACATAACCAGGGTCAGAATAGCACGTGTAGTGCTAGAGGAGAGAAACTTTGCAGCAAAACTCAAGCCCTTCATAGAGAAACAAAGAGCACTCTTAGAGAAACCGAGTCAGTTCCCTACAGTGGCACAGATACGAGCAGCTCTAAGAGGGTATACTAGATCGTATAGTGTTGAGGTAATCAATAATAAGGATCCACTGCAACAACTGAATAAGTCGAGGGTCGCTGTGAGTCTAATACTAACAAAAGAGTTGGATAGACTGAGAGGTTTAAAATATACTGAGACACTAAAAGTGACGTTAGAGAAACAACTGGACGACGACAGAACTACACATAAGGTAGCATACTTCAACTGTAATGCTAAGACGTATATAGTGTTAGTGATATATATAGGTCTGCAAAACAGTCTAGCGAAGAGATATTAAACCGAATCGCTGTGTGGATATCAGAGGGTTCTGGATGGGTCATAGACAACATAGACGACCACTACGTGAACGTGGTAGTATATGAACCTCTAAAAGGATCCAGTTATATTGAGCTACCAACAGAACTGAGGAACGCATTAAAGGGTTTGATTAACATAAGGAATGACGATAATAAGTGTTTTATGTGGTGCCACATACTACACAAGAACCCAGTAGATAACAAACCGCAAAGAGTGTCAAAACATAAGAGAAACGTTAACACTGTAGACTATGAGGGGATCGACTTCCCAGTATCAGTTAAACAGTATGACAAAATAGAAGTCAAAAATAATATAAACATTAACGTGTTTGGGTATGAAAACAAGCAACCGTTCCCGATACATGTATCTAAAGAAAGTAATGAAGACCATATGGATCTGTTGCTAATAACGAAAGAGGAGAAACAACACTACGTATACATTAAGGACTTTAATAGGTTTATGTATAATCAGACAAAACACGAGCACAAGAAAAACTTTTGTAGATACTGTCTACAGTGCTTTAGCACAGAAGCTATACTAAGTAACCATAAAGAGAATTGTATAGTGGTTAACGGAAAGCAGGCAATTAAGATGCCTGAAAAAGGAAACAATATATTGAAATACAAAAATTTCCACAAACAACTAGATGTTCCGTTCGTCATATACGCAGACTTTGAGGCAATCTTAGAGAAGATAAGTGCAGCGACACCATCGTCAGACAAGTCGTATACTAATAAGTATCAACAACACACGGACTGTGGGTATGGTTATAAGGTAGTCTGCTGCTACGACAACAAGTACAGTAAACCTGTTGAGACGTTCCGTGGTGAGAACGCAGTCAAAAAGTTTATGGAAAAGATGCTTGAAGAGGTTAAGTATTGTGACAATGTTAAAAAGAAACACTTTAGTAAAGACATGATCATGACTTCCGTTGACAAGGTTAACTTCAAGGAAGCAATTAAATGTCACATTTGTGATGAAACATATAAAAGTGGAGACATAAGAGTTAGAGATCATTGCCATGTAACTGGTAAGTATAGAGGCTCTGCACATCAGTTATGTAATAGAAACCATAGACTAACCAACAAAATACCAGTGGTGTTCCACAACTTGAGAGGATATGATAGTCACTTCATAATGCAAAATATTGGAGGACTTGGGCAGAACATCAATGTTATACCAAACAACATGGAGAAATATATGGCTTTCATGTTAGGAAAAAGTCTCGTATTCATCGATAGTTTCCAATTCATGGGTTCTAGTCTAGACAGCTTGGTTAACAACCTTCCTAAAGAGTGTTTAAAAAACACATCAGAGGTATTCAATGACAAGGAACTAGAACTAGTATCAAGAAAGGGTGTGTACCCATATGATTATATGGATAGTTTCGATAAGTTCGAAGATATAAAGCTACCTTCAAAGGAAAGCTTCTACAGTGTGCTAAACGACGAACATATATCAGACGCTGATTATGAACACGCACAAGAAGTGTGGAAGACGTTCGATTTGAATAATATGGGTGAGTACCACGATGTGTACCTCAAGACTGATGTGTTACTATTGTCTGACGTGTTCGAGAACTTCAGAAAGACGTGCAAGCAGTACTACCAACTAGATCCTTGTCACTACTTCACATCACCAGGACTATCATGGGACGCTGCTCTAAAGATGATAGGAGTGAAACTAGAGTTGATGACTGATATTGACATGTTTCAGTTTATTGAGAAAGGAATGCGAGGTGGTGTCTCTTGTATCACGCATAGATATGGTAAGGCTAATAATAAATATATGAAGGACTATGATAGTCGCAAGCCATCGAAACACATAGTATATCTAGACGCCAATAACCTATATGGTTGGGCTATGAATCAGTACCTACCAACTGGAGGATTCAAATGGATCAAGAAGTTCGATCTTGACAAATATAAGGATGACTCAAGCAAAGGACTACTATTAGAGGTTGATCTTGAGTATCCAAAGGAGTTACACGACTTACACAACGACTATCCACTAGCACCAGAGAGGACTAGAGTAGAGGTTGATAAACTGTCTGACTATTGCAGAACAATAAAAGACAAATTCAATATATCCATAGGAGAGGTAAACAAGTTGATACCAAGTCTTAACAATAAGAAGAGATACGTAGTGCACTATAGGAACTTGCAGCTGTACAAGTCCTTAGGAATGAAGGTAAGTAAAGTATATAGAGTGTTACAGTTTAATCAGTCTCCATGGTTGAAAGATTATATTGACTTCAACACAGTCAAAAGAACAAACGCTAAGAACGACTTTGAAAAGGATTTCTTCAAATTGATGAATAATAGTGTCTTCGGGAAGACAATGGAAAATCTTCGAAA
Source organism: Chrysogorgia sp. JL179-B06 (assembly GCA_035772405.1). NCBI lineage: Eukaryota > Metazoa > Cnidaria > Anthozoa > Scleralcyonacea > Chrysogorgiidae > Chrysogorgia > Chrysogorgia sp. JL179-B06. The sequence continues at coordinate 3,455,164 of JAYKKM010000351.1, read as the reverse complement.
ACGTGTTAACGTTGAACTGGTGACAAGTGAAGATAAACTGAAGAAGCTCGCCTCTAAGCCTACCTTTGTAAGCAGTAAGATATTTAACGACAACTTAGTAGCTGTACATAGGATCAAAGAAACGCTAACTCTAAACAAGCCAGCATATGTAGGTATGTGTATTCTCGATCTATCGAAACTACTAATGTACGACTTTCACTATAACTATATCAAGAAGAAATATAGTTCCAAGTTACTGTTCACCGACACAGACAGTTTAACATATGAGATTGAGACGGACGACATATATAAAGACATCTACGCTGACAAAAGCATGTTTGACTTTAGTGGATATGATAAGTCATCCCCATACTTTGATACCACAAACAAGAAAGTTATTGGTAAAATGAAAGACGAAACGTCAGGAGTCCCCATCGTTGAGTTCGTAGGTCTAAGATCCAAGATGTAGAGCTATCTAAAAGAAGATGGAAAAGGTGGAAAGACTGCTAAAGGTGTTAAGAAGAGCGTCGTGAGAAAGAACATAAGACACGATAGCTATAAGGATGTTTTAGTAAATAACAAACAAATATCCCACAAGATGAGAGCCATAAGAAGTAACAACCATCAATTGGGTAGTTATGAGATAAACAAAATATCACTGAGTTGTTTTGATGATAAAAGATACATCCTTGAAGATGGTATTAGTAGCTACGCATATGGACATTATAAAATAAAATAAAACTAGATTCAATAAAAAGAAAAAAATTATAATTTAACTAATTTATCGACACATTTTACAGCACATTTAAAAACGACACATTTCGAGACGACTCGCAAAACGACGCGTATCGAAACAATATATTTGAACCAATATCAAGATCCATCTGACTGAACTGTAACAATCCTCGCCAAACATAACCAAGTTGTAGTGCGTAACCACCTAACTGCGTGCCAACACCACTATATAGTAATCCTACCATGTACCCACACATGAGAAAATATATAGACTTTAGAATAAATCCAATTTTGGAAAAGTGGCCTGGTACCGCCAAAATAAATCCAATTTTGAGGAAACGTATAGATCTAAAAAATAAATCCAATTTTACAAAAGTGGCCTGGTACCGCCGGAAATAAATATAATTTTGGGAAATACGGTGATTCTTTAAAAACGACTCGTTTTTTGAAAAGTGGCCTGGTACCGCCATGTTCTATACTACTAAAGTGATGTTGTGAGTTTGCATAGCCTTATTTTTTGTGAATATCATGCGCGACGATTTTACACCTTTTCCATGTTCTCTTGGTGGACTATATCTATGAAAGTGTTGTCTTTTTGGGTTTTATTGAAACTTTCAATAAGGTAAACGTCGCCCTCACAAAATATACGGGAATTCTCGTTCGCTTTAATAGCGTTATTTTGTCCGCTTTAAATACTTATAATTTCGGTATATTTTTGCAAAATCTTGTGAAAATTAACATGGAAGATTGCTATATTAAGTTTGCTATATTAAGATTGCTATATTAAGATTGCTATATAGTTATTGTGCATATGTATAGAATGTTTAAAAACGATGATTGGCCGGCATGATTTGCTTTTTGTGTGCACAAAATCAACCTCAATATTCCTGTGTTTGGATACTCTTATCCACACACGGGTATTGACCAATCAGAGTGCTTGTTGTGTACATGTTATTTTATAAAGTAGTTTCTTTATGTAAAATAGTTAAGCAATAAAGAAATACCTTGTGTTTGGATGGCTTGATCCAAACACGGGTATAATTGACCAATCAGAGCCTGCATAGAATACATGTTATTTTAAAAAGTAGTTTCTTTCCTATATGTAAAATAGTTAAGTAAAGTTGTTTTCCATGTAAACAGAAAAAAGTTCGTAGTGGAGACTTTAGGGGAGGGTGAGTGAATCTTATCTAAGAAGCGGTGAATACATGTGTTAAGAAAATAAATGGGATATCCATTCAGTAAGAACGTTTTTAAGGGTTTGAATTTGTTTTTTAAAGTGCGTTTATGGTTAAATTTGCACGTTACATAAGCTGCAAGGAGCCCGACTAAACCCTCCTTTGTTAAAAAGACACCATGTGCAGGGTTTTTTGAAGGCTGTTGCCAATTCTACACTGTAAAAACGGAATGGTTACTTTAACCAACAAAAATAGGTTGAAATGTGGATCTGAGACAAACAGTTGCAAATGGTCATAACAACCAATTAAATGGTTACATTAACCATCTTCTAATGGTTGAAACTACAATTGTGAATTGTTGAAACGACCAATTTCCTATAGTAGATTTAATCATTTTATTTCAGTGCAAATAACCGATTATGATGGGCGTATATGACCAATTACATTTGGTCATTGGAAGTTGTAACCAATAAGCAATGGTAGATTTAACCAATTTAGAATAATATCCAGGGTGGATCTGAGGTAATCAATTGTAAATGGTTAAAGTGTGTTATTTTAACAATGTTTTATTGGTTGGAGAAATGGTAGTACACAAATGATTAACATTTAATGCACAAATCTTATCCATCTTAATATGAACTAGAAATACGTGTACGCAACAAACCCCTCGCTCGTCCTAGCCCTCTGTGCATGTAATCATATATAATTGGAATCGCCTGGTCTTCCTCTATCCAGTAATATTCATTTGCAAAGCTAGATAGTTCTTGTTTTTTTAGTCATTTTGTTTTTTGTTTGCGACGTCTCGCGAATCTTATTAATGATTTGTTGACCTTCGTGTGACGTTAACTCGATGCCTCTTTTTTGCATTAGATAGCGTTTTGCCGCAAGTTTTCTGATTCCTCAATAATTTGAAATCGATCGCTCGACCTTTATACACAACTTGACGAACTTTCGCAATGTTAGGCCATTTTATTTTTTAATCTTGAAGCTTGTCCGGGCCTTACCCATCAGACTATTGCATTTAATGGCCTCATCAAATCGGTTTCAGTTAAAGGGTAGGAAGGGTCTATAGCCGTGGTGAAGGCAACCTTTCTAGGAGAAGGAAAACTCTGAATATAAACCTCCATTATGATTGTGGGAAAGGGTAGGAAGCGCTCTTAGTCTTGGTTGGTAATCTTCCTAGTGATGGTATCACGATAAAACACCTGGGTTCCTGCTCCCCAAAACAGGTTTGTGTTAGGAATGGCATCCAGCAGTACAACTTTTCTTCAAACTCATGATGATACAACTTAACAATAATAAATACCGCCTTGCTCGTCGCGCGGGTAAACAAGGAGCACGTCCCTCAGTGAGTTACCAGGCTGGGGTCGAAAAATATGCAACTGGTAAACCAGCCAATTGAAAAGCTGGGATTATCCCAGTAATAGTTAATGCACGCCCTACTGGCAATGTCACAAAACTTACCAAAAAGTCAAGTAACCTGATAAATATCAAATTTGATAAACAGAAAACGAAATGTCTTTCACGTCTACGTTTTGCTGTATGGAACGCACATTCAATCAACAAGAAATCGGCATTCATTTCAAAGGAAACTGCAGGTTTGAAGATACACTTTCGAACAATTCATCGCAACGCAGATTTGAACAAGGTTCTTTTTCAAAAATTACATTTTTTCAGTGATTCGACAATTATCCAGTCTACGACTTCAAACGGTTAGTTCATTTCTTTGTTACGAAAGGAAGATTTAGCAGTTTAAACTGTGAATACGCGGCATTATAAAGTCGCGCTTATTACTTTTGTCACCAATGGCTATGACCTTTTTTTTTTCTTTGTAGTCAGGGGACAACGTGACTCCACCAACTCATTCAGAGTTCCGTGTAAGGATGGCTGATTCCGAACTAGCACAAGAAATGAACATCGTGGCCAAAAGTAGGATAGAAGGCGCAAAATTGTATGGTTTGGTTCCCCATCAGCGTGGGCCGGCATATTGAGGCCTTTGGGAGATCGACCCTGTGTAATTCAGGTGGATGAAGCCAGTAATGCCGACGATTCTCCTGGACAAAGTTTTAAAATGTGGAACGCTGGGATAGAATTTATGTGGAATGTTTCATTTCAAGTAGAAAGGTATGTATTATACACTTTTAATATTCAATTATTTAGGAAATTTATAGCGCTTCCATATTTGTCTAGTTCCATTACAGCTTGTAAATTTCTTCCTTTGTTGGAGGTGTCGCTTTGTATTATACCAATTAGTTTTTAGGAAGCACGGATTTTTTTTGGATTATTTTGGGGATATATTGTACTGTTTATATGGCAAATCATATTAAATCTTTTAACAATTGAGGAGAAAGTAAAATAGATAAGTTAATCTGCTCTGATGATGTTATATATACAACGAAACGTTATATAATAAAGTGTTCGATTGTAATGTATTTATATTCATATTAAATCTTGATGATTTAATTTTTTAAGAACACTACCAGAGATAGATCAGGTGGGAAGCATAACATTGTTTAAAATTAAAGTGCAGCATAAAACATGAAGAAAAGGCATAATAGGATCTAACGTTAAAAGTTTTAATAGGATCTAACGACCGTTTAATTTCTTATGCTAAACTACAGTTTAGTTTTAAGGAAAACTTCATGTAGTAACTTACATGAAAAAGGATTTAAATGGGATTATTTACCAGCTGCTATCAAGATTTATTACATAAGTTTTGATTCTTATTCCTCTGATTGCAGATGCTTTTGTGTGCAAGTGGAACAAATCCATTACCAGCTGAACAGCACTTTCCATTTAGTGGTTCAAATGTGCATTCTGCAAGTTTATATTTCCCCACTGGAAATTTTATAAAAAGTGTTTGGTTATGCAAATTTCAGGCCAGGACAGTGGGAATCCATTGAGAAGATTTTGTCTGGTAAAGATGTCATTGTTGTCATACCAACTGGTGGAGGAAAGACAGTAATTTATGCATTGCCTTGTATCTTGATGCCAGGATTAGCAGTTGTCGTGTCACCTCTAATGATGCTCATGTGTGATCAAGTGGCAAGGCTCCGTAGCTGTGGAATAACTACATATTTTTACAACACTCTACTAAGTGAAAATGAGAGAAAAAACATTCTACACAACCTTAGGCAGCTAGACTGTCAGTATCAGTTTGTTTTTGTCAGCCCGGAAGCTGTGATATCAGAAACTTTTCAAAAGTGCCTAGCTACCTTAAGTCAGAGGAAATGCCTTAACATGTTTATTATTGATGAAGCACATTGTGTGGACAATTGGGGCAAGAACTTCAGACCTGCCAACCAACAACTTGCTGTTTTGCAAAAGTACAGTTTGCCATTTGTTGCACTTACTGGTACTGCAACTAACAAAACATTGGATACTATTTGTTCAGTACTTCAGATGCAAAACCATGCAGTTGTGAGATTGCCTTGTAGAAGAAATAATTTGTGCTTTTCTGTCCTTCCCAAGAAAGAAAACAAAGCCAAGGAAAAAGTGGCTCAAATTGTTGGAAATGATTTTGATGGTCAATGTGGCATTATTTATTGTGCCCGCCAAGCTGACACTGTGGAAATGGCCTTTCAGTTGAAGGAGCAAGGCATTTCATCCACTTTCTATCATGCAGGAATGGATGGAGGAGAACGAATCCGCAATGCAACTATGTGGATGGATGACAAAGTGAGAGTGATGTGCTGCACTAATGCATTTGGCATGGGTATATTGATAAAAAATGTGTACGATTTGTCATACACCTCACCCTACCATCAACTTTGGAAGATTATGTTCAGGAAGAGGGGGTCGTGATGGAGATAATTGCTCCTGTATTATGTTTTACGCTTTGTGGATAGATCCTTTCATCTCCGCAACATCACTGCACTTCCAACTGCCCATGAAAATGAATTGTCGCTTCTCAACTCCATCACTGATTTTTGTATGCAGCAATCACTCTGTAGACAGCAATGCATTTGCAAATATTTTGAAGAGGAACTGGGGGAGCCATGCAAATCTTGTGACATCTGTCAAAAAGACACTGTTCATCAGGACAAAGACTTGACAGATCATGCTAAGAATGTCATTCAGTGTTTAACTCATCTAAACAGCATTCAACCCATAATCAAGTTGCCTGAATTGGTTATGACATACATGGGCTCTAAAGCCAGAGAGATTGTCAGTAGAAATGTCCACACTGTTGCATTATATGGAAAGGGGAAAGATGAATTTTTAAACATAAATAGACTCACAAAATTTGTCCAGTACCTGATATTTCAAGGTTTAATAAATGAGAACCTTAGATCTTCAGAATATATAAACACTGTAACATATCTAACCTGTGGCAATGTTACAGACTTGTTGAATGACAAATGCAAAGTATTTTACTCTTTTTAATGCATGTAATATGACTCACATGTATCTGTTTAATTGAACTGAAAAATCCTTTATTTATATAAGTGAATATATTGCAATATACTACAGTCTGTATATTATATACTATATATATAGTACAATATCTACAGACACGTGTTTCGCTGTTCCACTACAATCTATATATGGGCACGAGAACTATATACACAAGCGATTGCCGGTGACAACCGCTTGTGGAACAATCAGCGGTCATGCGCACATCCAGAGAGCGTGAAGCGGTTGTCACCGGCAATCGCTTGGGTATAATTAGTTCTCATGCCCATATCTAGATTGTACCAAAGCTACACTGATGAGCAGCGAAACACGTGTCTGTAGATTGTACTTTATATATATATATATATATACCGGGTGACCCAAAAAAAAGTACTCCGGTTTGATTCATAATAACTTCTAAACCACTGAAGCTATTAAACTGAAATAACTTTCATTAGATAGATCGAAGACTAACTTAGATTTTGATATATGACAGTTGTATTTTACTTAAAAATTCACGGAGATATTAATGTTCAAAATAGGTAGCATATTTCTGGATGTGTCTAAAATATGCAAAAAACGCCGTATCAAATATTAATCAAGCTTTGCTCAACTGAAACACGCACTATTAGCAGTAAATAAATGCCACTTGACAAATTGTTTATTATGAAACGAAGTATTATTATTTGCAAAATACAAGCAAGATTTATTCGTTCGGAATCGCGTGTTCTCTAGCACGAATGCACTGCCTAGCCCGTGACACCATTACGTCGAAGGAGTCATGGATCATTCGTTGTTCTAGATTACGGCATGCTGCGAAGCTCTTCTAAATTCTGCGGTTGCTGATCATGTGGTACATTGCAAATTTGTTCATGTTCAGAATAAACTCAGAATTATGAAACACAATCAAACCATAACTCCATAAGACATAACATGCAACTCCCCAGAGACATCCAACATTAAGTATTTGATACGGCGTTTTTTGCATATTTTAGACACATCCAGAAATATGCTACCTATTTTGAACATTAATATCTCCGTGAATTTGTAAGTAAAATACAACTGTAATATATCAAAATCTAAGCTAGTCTTCCATCTATCTAATGAAAGTTATTTCAGTTTAATAGCTTCAGTGGTTTAGAAGTTATTATGAAAACCGGAGTACTTTTTTTTGGGTCACCCGGTATATATATATATATATATATATATATATATATATATATATTTATATATATATATATATATATATATATATATATATATATATATATAGCAAAGTGAAAAGATGGTGGTAAACTGCCAATAATTTAGTGACGAGATACTGACGTTTCGAGCGGAGTCCTTCATCAGAGTAAGACCACTGAGTAAAAACACTGTCTACGCAGCACTCTACTTATATATATATATATATATATATATATATATATATATATATATATATATATATATATATATATATATATATATATATATATATATTATATATATATATATATATATATATATATTATATATATATATATATATATATATATATATATATATATATATATATATATATATATATATATATATATATATATATATATATATATATTATATATACACACACACAGTTTTGTTATTTATTGTTTTATGTATTTTTTAATGTCTAATACTGTATACTGTAACATATACTGTATATATTATATATGAGCATTGAGTCATTTGTTATTTGTATATAGACTGTTGTTAATGACTTATTTAGTATTATAATTGTGAAGCACTTTGAACAGCTATTGGATATGTGTTATATATTATGTAAATTCACTTGGCTGTAGACAAGGATGCCCTCTTTCCCCCTACTGTTCAACAGCTATCTGGAAGCAATAATCCGACACATGGAGCTGAAAGGCGGGGTAAGGATAGGAGGGACGTTGATTCAGGAAGTAAGGTATGCGGACGATGTGTTATTGGTGACGACGACCCGACAAGAGTTGGAACAGAACCTGAAGGAGTTTAGAGATGTATGTACGAGGAATGGAATGGAAGTGAACTGGGGCAAAACAAAGGTCATGGTGATACAATGAGCGCCGTAATGGCTGCCAGAAATGTTATGCTCCTGAGTATATGGAGTATTTTTGTATTTTCTACGAACCAGACTTTACAAACCTGGCGTTTTTTAACACCTAAAGATGCCTTCTTAAGTGTGGGATATGGATTATATAAGGATGGGCAATCTACAAAGAGTTGTGAAGCTTGTTTACTACAGCGATTTATTATTCATCGCACTGAACTTGAAGCGAACTTCTGTACTTCATTGGCCGTTATTAGGTGTACGAAACGTGGGACTACTTGTTTGGCGCTTCCATCGAAGCTATTCGTAGTTGATTTAACCATTTGTGTTGATGTTGCATCTAATCCTGGCCCTGGCTTTTGGTACGGATCAAGAACGGCTGTTAACCGGCGACTGCCGGTCTCATGCTCGACTGCCATTATCAAAATTAAATATTCAAGGAGAGAATTATTTTCTTTAAGGAAATGTGCGACTGCCTACTTTCCTTCTCAAATATATTTGGACCTGAAACATCAAGGACTTTTAAGATCGCGTGGTATCAGAAGTGGAAACCTAGTACGCCTAAAAAGAATGAAACAAAAATTCATTCCGGTAATAAATCGCCCAAGGCCAAGGTTGAATATCAATATATTTGCATATGAACAAATCCCTTGCATGATCAACAAAGTGAATGCTACAAACCTGATTAACCGAACATCTCATGGTCAATGCTATTGTTCTCGCCTTGTGGAAAGTAAGATATCCAACTTTACCCTTTCTTCTATTAACGCAAGATCTATCTGCAATAAGACTTTGGTCATTAAGGATTTTGTTGTTGATACAGTATGTCTGTTGATATCTTGGCGATTACAGAGACTTGGCTTCACCGTAGTGGGGATGATGTTGTCATTGGTGAACTATGTCCCACTGGCTATCAGTTCATCCACACACCAAGGGATGCAGGTACTGGAGGAGGTGTTGGTCTTCTATTTAAGAAGGGTGTTAGAATGAAGACAAAAGTATGTGATCGTTTCATTTCTTTTGAATACCTTGATGTGACCTTTGTTGATTTGAAAACTGTGAGAGTGATTGTTGTTTATCGACCGCCGCCATCGACCACTAATCGTCTGACAGTTGATATGTTCTTTGATGAATTCTCCACCCTCCTAGAACATGTGCAGGTTGTGTCCCCCGAATAACTAGTTATTGTGGGAGACTTCAACTTCCATGTGGATGACGTGAATAATAGCCATGCCATGCAGTTTATTAGTCTTCTGGAGTATTTTGATCTCAAGCAATGGGTTACAAAACCGACCCACAGATGTGGCCATATCCTTGATCTTGTGATCACTAGATCGGTTGACATTGATGCTTCCTTTGTGCATGATTTTTGTGTCCTGGAGCAGCCTATATCCGATCATAGGGCTGTTTGCTTTAATCTGAGGCTGCTAAAACCACCTAACGAACGTAAGACTGTTGTTGGCCGGAAGCTTAAAAACTTTGATTTTGATTCGTTTGATGATGGTATTGTTTCATCAGGTCTACTGGATGATGACAATTGTTTATCGTCCGTTATTGATAAGTATGACACAGTGTTACGTATGATTTTGGATAAACTAGCACCGATCAAGACACGAACCATCACAATTCATCCTAATGCGCAATGGTACAACGATGAGATTGCGAATGAGAAAAGGAAAAGGCGTAGGCTTGAACGTAAGTGGCGGACTAGTCGATCAGAGTTTGATAGAGTGAACTATCTGCGGCAATGTAATATTGTCAATCAAGCTATTTACAGTTCAAAGGAAGTGTACTACTCTAATATTATTCGTGACAATGCCCATAATCCGAAGTTACTTTTTCAGACGATCAATAAGTTACTACAGAAGCATACCGACAGGCGTTATCCTGCTGCTAAAGACGATGGAGACCTTGCTGATGCCTTTGCCGAGTTTTTTACGACTAAGGTTGAACGAATCCGTCATACACTACTTACCACGAAAGATGCACATAATAGTCAGGATGGACTTTTTGTGACTTATGATACTTGTATTTCGACCTTTAGTATTTTTAATCCTCTTACTGATGATGATGTATTGGGTTTGGTGTGTCGATCTGTTATCAAGTCGTGCTCACTTGATCCGATACCTGCGTCCATCATGCAGAAGTGTTATAAGACTTTGATACCTGTCTTTAGAAGAATTATTAATTTGTCACTGGCCTCTGGCGACATGCCTGATGATCTAAAGGTTGCTATGTTGTTACCCTTACTGAAGAAAGCGAATTCTGATTTCGAGGAGTTTTCAAATTTTCGTCCAGTATCAAATCTTAAATTTGTTTCTAAACTGATTGAAAAAGCAGTTTTCGTGCAGCTTAATGATTACCTTACCGATAATGATCTTCATGAACGTATGCAGTCTGCTTATAAGATATTTCATAGCACTGAGACTGCATTACTGGTGGTTCAGAATGACATTATGCAGTCGCTGGATAATGGTGAACACGTAATACTGATACTGCTTGATTTGTCGGCGGCTTTCGACACGGTGAACCATAGCCTATTATTGGCTCGACTTCGAGAACGCTTCGGGATCAGTGGTGTTGTCTTGAATTGGTTCAAATCATATTTGGACAATCGAAGCCAATTTGTTGCCATCAATGGATCACACTCTTCCAAACGGGACCTGGCTGTGGGTGTGCCTCAAGGATCAGTGTTAGGTCCTATTCTATATCTGTTGTATACGTCACCACTTGCTGATATTATCAAGAGTTACAATCTCAAGTACCACCTTTATGCTGATGACACACAACTCTACTTGTCATTTAAAACAACGACACTTCTGCAGCAAAAGATCGTGCTGAGAGCTGTGTAGCTGATATTTGTAGATGGATGGAGCTGAATGAGCTAAAGCTTAATCAGGATAAAACTAGTATCTTGTTAATCCACTCGAAGTATCGGGTAGTACCCTCATTGGAATGTGTTCAAATTGGTTGTGAGAGGGTATCCGTTTCATCTACTGCTCATAGTCTTGGAGTTGTTTTTGATGAACATATGACATTCGATAACCACATTAAAGTGATATGCAAATCCTCATTTTACCATCTGAAAAATTTGTCAAGAATTAGGAAATATCTTAATAATGAGTCTACTACTGTTGCAGTGCATGCTTTTGTCACCTCCAAACTGGACTATTGTAATTCTCTCTTGATTGGTGTGCCTAAGTATCGATTGAAGAAGATTCAATATGTTCAGAATACCGCAGCTCGGATTGTGACTCGTACTGGCAGATCTGATCATATTACCCCTGTGTTGGTTGAACTTCACTGGCTTCCAATCCACTATCGTATCATATTTAAGATATTACTACTTGTTTACAAAGCACTGAATGGGTATAGTCCTAAGTATCTAGTAGACTTATTACATTATCAGAAGTCTTCCAGAACTCTACGGTCCGAATCTAAAGAGCTTTTGACACAACCTAGAACGCACACCAAGAGTTTTGGTGACAGAGCTTTTGCTGCATGTGCCCCGAGACTTTGGAACAAGCTGCCTTTTAGTATTCGTAAATCTAGTACACTTTTACTTTTTAAGAAATCCCTAAAGACTTATTTATTTACCAAATTTGCTGATGATGGGTCTCTATATTATGTAGGCATTTAATTAATTTTGTATTTTATTTATAGTAGCATTGTTGTGAAGCGCCATGAACAATTAGTGGATATGATGCGCTATATAAATATAATAATTATTATTATTATTATTACAAGGAGATGATGACGACCGAGAAGAAGTAAACATCGGAAACGAGAGAGTGGAAGTGGTGCAGAGTTTCCAATATTTGGGACGGATTTTTAGTGAAGATGGTGGAGACATGAAAGAACTGAGAAGAAGATGTGCAATGGTGAAGGCTGATCTATGGAGGATGTCGAAGATAATCGGAAGTGGGAAAGTATCGAAAGATACAAAGGATAGAATCCTTAATTGTATATGTTTATCGAAGCTAATGTACGGGTGTGAGAGTTGGAGAATGAATGAATTGGAACAGAGGATGATTAATGCTGTGGAGTCATGCTATGCGAGGTTGAAAGGAAATCTGAAATGGACAGACATGCGGAAAAATACATCGGTCTTTGAGCAAGTAGAAATGGAACAGGGTGAATTGTTAAAAAGAGTGATCCGAAGAAAAGCGACGTTTGTGGGACACATATCGAGGATGAACGACGATCGGTTGCTGAAGAGAGTATGGGAGATAAGGGATGGACAACGAGAAATGAAGAGGGGACGACGGCGAACGGAGGTGGATGCGGACGTGACCAAGATGTTTGGTGATTACAAGGATGTAAAGGAGAGACGGACGGATTTTTAGTGAAGATGGTGGAGACATGAAAGAACTGAGAAGAAGATGTGCAATGGTGAAGGCTGATCTATGGAGGATGTCGAAGATAATCGGAAGTGGGAAAGTATCGAAAGATACAAAGGATAGAATCCTTAATTGTATATGTTTATCGAAGCTAATGTACGGGTGTGAGAGTTGGAGAATGAATGAATTGGAACAGAGGATGATTAATGCTGTGGAGTCATGCTATGCGAGGTTGAAAGGAAATCTGAAATGGACAGACATGCGGAAAAATACATCGGTCTTTGAGCAAGTAGAAATGGAACAGGGTGAATTGTTAACAAGAGTGATCCGAAGAAAAGCGACGTTTGTGGGACACATATCGAGGATGAACGACGATCGGTTGCTGAAGAGAGTATGGGAGATAAGGGATGGACAACGAGAAATGAAGAGGGGACGACGGCGAACGGAGGTGGATGCGGACGTGACCAAGATGTTTGGTGATTACAAGGATGTAAAGGAGAGAGCGAGAGATAGAGAGAAATGGAGGGAAGACATCAGGATGGGTGAAATGCCAAAACCTAAGAGAACTGTGTTTTCAATGACATTGCGGAGTCAACGGGGGAAACCCCAGGACTAGTTATTATTATTTATTATATATTATTAATACAAAATGATAAGTCAAATACATATATGGAAAAAGTGACTGCCCCAACCGGGAATCGAACCCTGGTCTCAGAGACCAGGTTGGGGCAGTCACTTTTTCCATATATGTATTTGACTATATTAAATCCTCTCTAATATTAATTAAAAGTATTATTATTATTAATACAAAATTATCAGCATACAGTATGATTTACACATATATCTTTCTAATATTGAAACTTCACCATGCAAAATATCAACTACCATTGAACCTTCTCAATATGGATGCTAAATGCACAGACCAATTACCCATACTGTACAGTACTATAGAGATACATATCTGTATAACAAGGTTGAATGATTAATTTTGACCTCTCTGGGAGCAAGTGAGCTGTTAATAATTGTGTCCATATTGTGGATGTGTTCATTAGCAGAGGTTTGACTATTATACTGTAAAATCCCACTTATAAACCCATACAGCTTCTTATAATTTTAGTCTGGCTTATGACTGACCATTTTACTTGTCATGTGGGAGGCCATCTAGACACAAAGGGAAATTGTTCTTATAATTTTCCTCCGGCTAGTGACAGATGTGACTGGCTAATGTCAGACAATCTTACTGTACTCATCATGGTGAGGCCATGTAGGCAGGAATACAATGATACAGGTAGGTTAACAAACAATTGGGCATATAACTGGAGACATTAGGGGAGGGGCTTATAAGCAGGATTTTACAGAATAACAAGACATTAGATCTAGAGTTTGAAATAAATTACAATCCAATAAATTCATCAATGTTTTATCTAACTTGGGTTCTTTTTGTAACAAATGTAATATGCTTTGGCTGGACATGTACTGTTAAAAATTAATTATATACAATTGTCAAATCATATGCCCTGTTTAATAATTGTAAATACATGTACTGTACAATAAGTGTTTATTTACAACAACATTTCATACCTTAAATCTGGAAAGCATTCATACAATTTTGCTCTGAATGTTTCCTCAACTTTAGCCTTGCCTTTTTCCACTACACTCATCAAGTTCTTTGGAACCTTTCCCTCTGCAACTCCTTTCTTGTACAACGGGTAGCATTTGATCTCCTGGCGGTTGGTTCTCTTGAAGAATCCTTTTTGTAGACAGAAACATGCCCCTTTCAACTGATCTGGATAGGATGTCTGCTCTGAGTGTCGTGAGGTGTGGTGCACATCAAATTCTTCTTTTCCTGTGTATGCAGCAGGGGCGGATCCAGACTGATGCAACTGATGCTCAAGCGTCAGTCAGATTTTGATCTTCGACTAAAAAATGCACACTATAAATAAAATATTTGATTTCTACTCACGATTTTCTTCATTGCAATGTCAAATGCATGTTTTAATCTTTTATTTTTTTTAATCCGAGTTTCAGTATGCATTTGACAATGTATACCGAGTTATTTTATCCCCGATTGTTTCTCTTGAATCCACCCGTGTACTTCAAGTAATAATTATATTATGATGAACCGGAATGTTTTCATGCCCAGTCTCTCGGCTAGTGAACCCTTTCGATTGGATTAGTTGAAGTATTCGGATAATTACCGCTGCCTAATTTCATGGGCGCGCAGAGTCGGGTTAACTGCCTTTCTCGAGAACCTGTGCGCAGGCCAGCTTCAGTTGGAAGCTCTGTACGTTCATTGGCTTGCTTCAGTCAGTGTCCGTTGGGAAGCTCTGCTATTGGCTTGCTTCAGTCAGTTCAAATCTGACTGAAGCAAGCCAATGAAAATGCTCCTCACGTAATCTGACTGAAGCAAGCCAACGAGACCGTGTGCTGACTGAAGCTATGACTGAAGCAAGCGACCTTGTGGCAGTTGCACAGCGGTCAATACTGTAAATTTTACTCCACGACAATCTACGACATGATGATGCCACAGAAGTTTGTCCTTATTCGTACCATTCGTTACTATTGGCTACTGTGGATAGCAGTCAGCGTAAATTTGGCGCGAATCATGACAGAATTCTTTAGCGTTGTCCTGTTTGACCATAGTCTAACATGGCGAATGATCTGTTACGAAGTGTGCGGGGTTGCTTAGGCAACGTCGCTGTTTCTACCGAAGGCAAGTTAAGTGTGTTAAAAGAATTGGAATCTAAGTGCTTAAGCTCTGTTCTTGGATTCTTTGGTGGATTTCGGGACGACCCAAAGCTTCGATTTTGCGAAGTTTCTAGGCTGCAGTTTCCCAAGTCACAACGTGAACGAGCTGGAACTTTGCAACCTGTGAGGTATATAATATAATATTATTACTTTTCTGAGCGAGCATCCAGGGCAGACTGTGCATAAATTATCTAATTGAGTAAACAACAATAATCCTAAGAAGTATAACTTATTTTAATCATGATTTATTTTATCATTGATTCACACAGAATATTTGACCTTGAGTGAGACGAGTTGACATAGGCTGTACTAGTAACTGTGTTACTGATTGTATACATACACAGCAAAATTGTGAATTCTTATCTAGAATAAAATTCTTGTTAAATTCTTATTTTAGTCAATATTTTACTTAAAATGAGAAAAATCAAGAAAATTATTCTTACCAAGAATCGATTTTACTTAAAACAAGAAAAAAATATTCTTACCAAGATTAATAAGAACCTGATTTTTCTTAAAATAAGAAAAATATTCTTGCCAAGAATAAACAAGAACTTGATTTTTCTTAAAATAAGAAAATTATTCTTACCAAGAATAAACAAGAACTTGATCTTTCTTAAAATAAGAAAATTATTCTTACTAAGAATAAACAAGAACTTAATTTTTCTTAAAATAAGAAAAATATTCTTACCAAGAATAAAGAAGAACTTTATTTTTCTTAAAATAAGAAAAATATTCGTTCGAAATATTCTGTCCAAGAATAAACAAGATTTTTCTTAAAATATGGAAAATATTCTTACCGAGATTAAACACGAAGACATAAGTATAGTGATATATTATTTTTATAAGAAATGGAAATACATGTATGAAGGAATACAGGTATTTATTATATGACAATGACGTAATTCTTCCATATAAGGGCACGAGAACAGAACAAATACCAGGCCGTATTGCATGGTAAAATCCGTATTTCTCCTCTTCTGAACAGAACAAAAATACGAAACTCGTAAAATACCCAGCCGTATTATATGCCAAACCATTCAATAAGATATAAATACTTCATGGAAGTCCACATATAGTACCCGCAATATCTATCCCTCCCAAGGCTAAACCTAACTAAAACGACTAATAGCGTAGAGTCTGGCTACTATTTCTTTTGTTATGGCTGCAAGAATTATGGGTGAAAGCGGACAAACATCGGTTACACGTCAACTACATGTATATGCGGGACTATCATGAAGTATTTCCCGAAATACGCATGCGCTGTTCAGTCTGTTGGTTTACAATGGTTTGTGGGATAGCGTCCTTCAAACTTCAGTTGGAGAAGAAAATAGCGTGCTTGCTTATCGATTGCTTGAAAGAATTTGGAACAATTACCGATACATAATGTCTGAAGATGTTTGCCAGGATTGCGGAAATCAATAAACAAGTTGCTGGCGATCTTAAAGGTAGGACTGGCTTGTATTGTTGTTTAATATAAGACGTATCGCAAACAAATATTTACATTATAAATTTGAATTTACCGCGCGAGCCATGCCATTGCGCTGTTTTATAACTGATTTTAATGACATTACACAATTGAATTGAAATATTTATACAAACAAATAATTTGCCAGGGTGTATTTTGGTATGGTCGTGGAAAAATTGTGTGATCCTAGCAAATTTGAAATAAGGAAAGTATTCAAAGTATGGACGTGTGGATTCCATAACGAACTTTCCACCAACGTCAACGATATTCCCAGAGGCCAGAGACCCACTACCCAGGCTATTATTTATATATATATAGTTTGTCCTTGTTATATATTACGAGTAGATGCAACAGTAAGATTGTTTTGGACTTTTAATGGACTTTTGCCCTTTTGACAAGTCGAGTTGTCTGAAAGAGGGCATATATATATATATATATATATATATATATATATATATATATATACACGTGTCTGTAGATATTGTACTATTACGCTCCTTCACTCCGGTGTTGTTGAGCACTCTGTGAAGTTGGTGTAGGTGTCCTTTAGCGATAATGCAACGCCCACTACCCTTGTGGTAGTTTGAGCACTCTGGCCCTATACCGCTTCACGCTCTCTGGATGTGCGCATGACCGCTGTTTATCCCACAAGCGGTTGTCTCTGGCAATCGTTTGTGTATAATTAGTACTCATGTCCATATCTAGATTGTACCAAGCTACACTGATGAGCTGTGGAACAGCGAAACACGTGTCTGTAGATATTGTACTATTACGCTCCTTCACTCCGGTGTTGTTGAGCACTCTGTGAAGTTGGTGTAGGTGTCCTTTAGCGATAATGCAACGCCCACTACCCTTGTGGTAGTTTGAGCACTCTGGCCCTATACCGCTTCACGCTCTCTGGATGTGCGCATGACCGCTGTTTATCCCACAAGCGGTTGTCTCTGGCAATCGTTTGTGTATAATTAGTACTCATGTCCATATCTAGATTGTACCAAGCTACACTGATGAGCTGTGGAACAGCGAAACACGTGTCTGTAGATATTGTACTATTACGCTCCTTCACTCCGGTGTTGTTGAGCACTCTGTGAAGTTGGTGTAGGTGTCCTTTAGCGATAATGCAACGCCCACTACCCTTGTGGTAGTTTGAGCACTCTGGCCCTATACCGCTTCACGCTCTCTGGATGTGCGCATGACCGCTGTTTATCCCACAAGCGGTTGTCTCTGGCAATCGTTTGTGTATAATTAGTACTCATGTCCATATCTAGATTGTACCAAGCTACACTGATGAGCTGTGGAACAGCGAAACACGTGTCTGTAGATATTGTACTATTACGCTCCTTCACTCCGGTGTTGTTGAGCACTCTGTGAAGTTGGTGTAGGTGTCCTTTAGCGATAATGCAACGCCCACTACCCTTGTGGTAGTTTGAGCACTCTGGCCCTATACCGCTTCACGCTCTCTGGATGTGCGCATGACCGCTGTTTATCCCACAAGCGGTTGTCTCTGGCAATCGTTTGTGTATAATTAGTACTCATGTCCATATCTAGATTGTACCAAGCTACACTGATGAGCTGTGGAACAGCGAAACACGTGTCTGTAGATATTGTACTATTACGCTCCTTCACTCCGGTGTTGTTGAGCACTCTGTGAAGTTGGTGTAGGTGTCCTTTAGCGATAATGCAACGCCCACTACCCTTGTGGTAGTTTGAGCACTCTGGCCCTATACCGCTTCACGCTCTCTGGATGTGCGCATGACCGCTGTTTATCCCACAAGCGGTTGTCTCTGGCAATCGTTTGTGTATAATTAGTACTCATGTCCATATCTAGATTGTACCAAGCTACACTGATGAGCTGTGGAACAGCGAAACACGTGTCTGTAGATATTGTACTATTACGCTCCTTCACTCCGGTGTTGTTGAGCACTCTGTGAAGTTGGTGTAGGTGTCCTTTAGCGATAATGCAACGCCCACTACCCTTGTGGTAGTTTGAGCACTCTGGCCCTATACCGCTTCACGCTCTCTGGATGTGCGCATGACCGCTGTTTATCCCACAAGCGGTTGTCTCTGGCAATCGTTTGTGTATAATTAGTACTCATGTCCATATCTAGATTGTACCAAGCTACACTGATGAGCTGTGGAACAGCGAAACACGTGTCTGTAGATATTGTACTATTACGCTCCTTCACTCCGGTGTTGTTGAGCACTCTGTGAAGTTGGTGTAGGTGTCCTTTAGCGATAATGCAACGCCCACTACCCTTGTGGTAGTTTGAGCACTCTGGCCCTATACCGCTTCACGCTCTCTGGATGTGCGCATGACCGCTGTTTATCCCACAAGCGGTTGTCTCTGGCAATCGTTTGTGTATAATTAGTACTCATGTCCATATCTAGATTGTACCAAGCTACACTGATGAGCTGTGGAACAGCGAAACACGTGTCTGTAGATATTGTACTATTACGCTCCTTCACTCCGGTGTTGTTGAGCACTCTGTGAAGTTGGTGTAGGTGTCCTTTAGCGATAATGCAACGCCCACTACCCTTGTGGTAGTTTGAGCACTCTGGCCCTATACCGCTTCACGCTCTCTGGATGTGCGCATGACCGCTGTTTATCCCACAAGCGGTTGTCTCTGGCAATCGTTTGTGTATAATTAGTACTCATGTCCATATCTAGATTGTACCAAGCTACACTGATGAGCTGTGGAACAGCGAAACACGTGTCTGTAGATATTGTACTATTACGCTCCTTCACTCCGGTGTTGTTGAGCACTCTGTGAAGTTGGTGTAGGTGTCCTTTAGCGATAATGCAACGCCCACTACCCTTGTGGTAGTTTGAGCACTCTGGCCCTATACCGCTTCACGCTCTCTGGATGTGCGCATGACCGCTGTTTATCCCACAAGCGGTTGTCTCTGGCAATCGTTTGTGTATAATTAGTACTCATGTCCATATCTAGATTGTACCAAGCTACACTGATGAGCTGTGGAACAGCGAAACACGTGTCTGTAGATATTGTACTATTACGCTCCTTCACTCCGGTGTTGTTGAGCACTCTGTGAAGTTGGTGTAGGTGTCCTTTAGCGATAATGCAACGCCCACTACCCTTGTGGTAGTTTGAGCACTCTGGCCCTATACCGCTTCACGCTCTCTGGATGTGCGCATGACCGCTGTTTATCCCACAAGCGGTTGTCTCTGGCAATCGTTTGTGTATAATTAGTACTCATGTCCATATCTAGATTGTACCAAGCTACACTGATGAGCTGTGGAACAGCGAAACACGTGTCTGTAGATATTGTACTATTACGCTCCTTCACTCCGGTGTTGTTGAGCACTCTGTGAAGTTGGTGTAGGTGTCCTTTAGCGATAATGCAACGCCCACTACCCTTGTGGTAGTTTGAGCACTCTGGCCCTATACCGCTTCACGCTCTCTGGATGTGCGCATGACCGCTGTTTATCCCACAAGCGGTTGTCTCTGGCAATCGTTTGTGTATAATTAGTACTCATGTCCATATCTAGATTGTACCAAGCTACACTGATGAGCTGTGGAACAGCGAAACACGTGTCTGTAGATATTGTACTATTACGCTCCTTCACTCCGGTGTTGTTGAGCACTCTGTGAAGTTGGTGTAGGTGTCCTTTAGCGATAATGCAACGCCCACTACCCTTGTGGTAGTTTGAGCACTCTGGCCCTATACCGCTTCACGCTCTCTGGATGTGCGCATGACCGCTGTTTATCCCACAAGCGGTTGTCTCTGGCAATCGTTTGTGTATAATTAGTACTCATGTCCATATCTAGATTGTACCAAGCTACACTGATGAGCTGTGGAACAGCGAAACACGTGTCTGTAGATATTGTACTATTACGCTCCTTCACTCCGGTGTTGTTGAGCACTCTGTGAAGTTGGTGTAGGTGTCCTTTAGCGATAATGCAACGCCCACTACCCTTGTGGTAGTTTGAGCACTCTGGCCCTATACCGCTTCACGCTCTCTGGATGTGCGCATGACCGCTGTTTATCCCACAAGCGGTTGTCTCTGGCAATCGTTTGTGTATAATTAGTACTCATGTCCATATCTAGATTGTACCAAGCTACACTGATGAGCTGTGGAACAGCGAAACACGTGTCTGTAGATATTGTACTATTACGCTCCTTCACTCCGGTGTTGTTGAGCACTCTGTGAAGTTGGTGTAGGTGTCCTTTAGCGATAATGCAACGCCCACTACCCTTGTGGTAGTTTGAGCACTCTGGCCCTATACCGCTTCACGCTCTCTGGATGTGCGCATGACCGCTGTTTATCCCACAAGCGGTTGTCTCTGGCAATCGTTTGTGTATAATTAGTACTCATGTCCATATCTAGATTGTACCAAGCTACACTGATGAGCTGTGGAACAGCGAAACACGTGTCTGTAGATATTGTACTATATATATATATATATATATATTATATATATATATATATATATATATATATATATATATATATATATATATATATATATATATATATATATATATATATATATATATATTATATATATATATATATATATATATATATATATATATATATATATATATATATATATATATATATATATATATATATATATATATATATATATATATATATATATATATATATATATTGAGCTTCTGAAACCTACTTCTTTTTATTCTTTGGTAGATTTGATGGGTTAACAAATAATTACATAAAGTGGTTGTATTGATTTGAGGTGATGCAAGGTCTTGCTTCTGGAAAATTATCTTCATGGTAAGTTTTATATTTTGGATATTGTTAATTTAACATCTGCTTTATAAAGTATATATATATATATATAAATATATATACTGTAGGTAATATTTGGCATTTCACTGCACTAGCATCGCAGGGTTGCGGGTTCAATTCCAGCCGGAAGGCCTTGAAGTTGCATTTTTTGCAACTGGTCCCGGTTTGGTCTTACAATGTATATATTCCAACACTCGAAATTTTCCTTCACCACTAATCCATATGAACATGTAGTTTAATCGAGTGAAATGCCAAATATTACCTATAATATACCCATAATCTTATCCCGGCATTACCACCACTATATATACAGAACTCGTGACTAGGCTCTCGGCAACGGCTTCTGTAGCTCACTGGTCAGAGCACTGCACTAGCATCGCAGGTTCAATTCCCAGCCGGAAGGCCTTGAAGTTGCATTTTTCGCAACTGGCCCGGTTTGGTCTTACAATGTATATATTCCAACACTTGAAATTTTCCTTCACCACTAATCCATATGAACATGTAGTTTAATCGAGTTAAATGCCAAATATTACCTATAATATACCCAGAATCTTATCCCGGCATTACCACCACTATATATACAGAACTCGTGACTAGGCTCTCGGCAACGGCTTCTGTAGCTCACTGGTCAGAGCACTGCACTAGCATCGCAGGTTCAATTCCCAGCCGGAAGGCCTTGAAGTTGCATTTTTTGCAACTGGTCCCGGTTTGGTCTTACAATGTATATATTCCAACACTCGAAATTTTCCTTCACCACTAATCCATATGAACATGTAGTTTAATCGAGTGAAATGCCAAATATTACCTATAATATACCCAGAATCTTATCCCGGCATTACCACCACTATATATACAGAACTCGTGACTAGGCTCTCGGCAACGGCTTCTGTAGCTCACTGGTCAGAGCACTGCACTAGCATCGCAGGTTCAATTCCCAGCCGCAAGGCCTTGAAGTTGCATTTTTCGCAACTGGTCCCGGTTTGGTCTTACAATGTATATATTCCAACACTCAAAATTTTCCTTCACCACTAATCCAATGAACATGTAGTTTAATCGAGTGAAATGCCAAATATTACCTATAATATACCCAGAATCTTATCCCGGCATTACCACCACTATATATACAGAACTTGTGACTAGGCTCTCGGCAACGGCTTCTGTAGCTCACTGGTCAGAGCACTGCACTAGCATCGCAGGTTCAATTCCCAGCCGGTAGGCCTTGAAGTTGCATTTTTCGCAACTGGTCCCGGTTTGGTCTTACAATGTATATATTCCAACACTCGAAATTTTCCTTCACCACTAATCCATATGAACATGTAGTTTAATCGAGTGAAATGCCAAATATTACCTATAATATACCCAGAATCTTATCCCGGCATTACCACCACTATATATACAGAACTCGTGACTAGGCTCTCGGCAACGCCTTCTGTAGCTCAGTGGTCAGAGCACTGCACTAGCATCGCAGGGTTGCAGGTTCAATTCCCAGCCGGAAGGCCTTGAAGTTGCATTTTTCGCAACTGGTCCCGGTTTGGTATTACAATGTATATATTCCAACACTCGAAATTTTCCTTCACCACAAATCCATATGAATATATATATATATATATATATATATATATATATATATGTTTGTTATGAGATGGCTCTCCACATTCGAATGTTGAGCTGGGCTCTGATATTCATTTTACGATTCATTTTACGACTCTTAAAAGTTGGTATACTGCCGAAATTGTGTATGGGAGGTCTAACATTTCGAGCAAAGGTCCTTCGTCACACAGTGAAATATGTTGTATATTTACATATATATATTGATGTTGTGAATGTGGGATCTTGGAGTAGATAGACAATACATGGGCAATCATCAAGCTCAAATCCTCAGAAAATGTTTCTGAGTCCCGGACAGGGATTGAACCTGTAACCTCTGATTGCCGGTGAGACGCTCTAACCATTTAGCTACTGAGACTCAGATGGAGATTGGAGAGCGAGAGTTACAATGTCGATGTACTGGTTTGATTGATATATGTACTTGACGATACTTAATTGAGCTTGACGATTGCCCATGTATCGTCTACAGTGAAATATATTAATTATACTTGTGTTTGGATAAAAGTATCCAAACATGGGAATTTAATGCAGTGTAAAAGCAGTCTCGTATACATGTACATGTATACCCTATTGCATTACACTGTACTTTTTGTTTTATGTTTTATATATTAAAATATTAAATATATATTTTGTTATATGTTTACTGGAAATTATCAGGAAATATATACTGTACTTATATCCTCTGGATTCAGAACTAGTTCATTAACATGAGTGATATTTGCTTGTAGATAAGTCCTGGGGTTGGTTGTTCAAATCCTTATATATATATAAGCTATATATATAGAAGTGAATGGTTATCTCAGTAAAATAGTGAGTGAATACCACCATTAGTTGAATATGTTGTTGAAAACATGGCTGGTGATATTTACCTGCTATTTTTCTTAGATGGTCATTCAGTGGATAGAAATATATATTCACTGGATAGGATTTATCCATTGGATAAGCTATCCAGGCTTTGAACAACCAACTCCAGATATTAAGTAAGATACAGTGTATCTGCAGTTCGAACAACATGCCACAGACTCAACCGAACAAAACTTCAAGAGCAGTTAAATATATTATATATATTATTAAAGTCAATATTTAGCATTAAACTTGCCCATCCAAACATGCATATTGTACTGTAGGGCAGATCCAATATGAAATAAGGAAATGCATGTTATTGTTTTAAAAGTTGCATGGCTGGTGTATTTCAATTGGTGAGACCGGTTCATTAATAGTTCCTGGTAAAATACTCTTCTACATATATTTTATACATATATTGTATAATAAAGTACCGGTATAAGGTTTTTTATATAAAAAGGTTGTTTTCGTGTTGTTTAATAAAAGTTTCTGTTATGTTTGGATTTGAATGAAATGGCATTCTGTTATAGCTATTACATATACTGTATACTGCCATGCAATGCATAATTAAATTTTAAACATCCAGAATTTCTGGTTCAGGTTGCCATGACTGAGTGTCAGGATCATTTTGCAACCATCTGAATGTTAGCAGATGGCACTGCGAACTGCAAACAACTTCAGGGCAACCTAATTTACATCTTTACTCCCTAATTATTCTTATTAATTTTATTTATTCTTATTGTGCATCTTTTGTTTTTAGCTGATAGTACCATACAGGTATGTCTTGATCAGGATAACATTATCCAAAGGACAGTGGAATTCACAGGAAATAACAATATGGTTGGAACTGGAAGGAAGATGACAAAATTACAACTTACAAAGCTGAGAGAAGCTAATGTACATTGATATGATTATTTTTATTATTACTGTAGAGAAGGAAAATTTATTGCATTAACATTAAAGCAACATCATAACCTTAACATTATTTATAAACCTTTTTCGTAAAGATTGCAGCTGAAACAAGGCTTGTGGGTCAAAAATAAACTCAGGGTGAACAATTGAAATTTGCTATACATATATTCATTTGTTGTTTGGACTGAGACAAAACAAGTAATTTTGACCCATAAGCCTCGTTCCTGTGATGTCTGCCATCTTTATCCAAAAAACCTATATCTAATTATACCTTAGGTGGTGTTTATATGGAGGCGAGCCAGCTCAGGTACCCGGGCAGACTGCTATACATTTTCACTAATCCTGCATTAATATTTATAGTTTTAATAATAGTTTTAAATATTTACAGTATATATAAGGGGACCTGTACTTTTGCATACAGTTATACTTGGCATGCATGGTTATAGCATTTAATTTGTTCGAAGTATTTTCATGTAGGACTATAATCTTGAATTTTATTTATTTAAATAAATGTTTGTATATTTATATACATGTTCTAATATGTTAATTGTTTGTGGTTGCGATTTTAGCAGTTTATATAAAAGTAATAATCAAATGCCACCAGCCTTGCACATGCAGATAGTCTGTATATTATGTTGAATATTGTATGTGTACATGCATTATTAATATTATAAGGGGTTAAATAATTGTTGCTTGAGTTGTCTATAGTCACTAAAATGTCTGGTAACACGGCCAAAGTCTTTGGTCTACGTTTTTGTTCATGGTTATGCAAATGTAATGTGTGCACTTTCACACTTGCTGAACCATAGGGCTGAACACATTGTATTTTCTGTCTAAAATCACTCAACGGTGTTGTATAAATATTATGATTGAACATAAAACAAAAGATTTGTGCACTTTCAGGGCATCTTCAACATAAATTGCAGCTTGTTATTAGTCGCTTTGACGTTGCCGTGTTTCCAGACAAATATAATTCTAGTGGACTATATGAATTGTCCAAATAACCTTTTAATATTGTGTGCCAGAAGTTGTGTGCTTCAGGGCTGTAGCAACTTGTGAAAATGTGGGGGGAGCCAGGGCAGTGAGTAGAATGTCATTTGATTAGGTTGCTTTAACACTTCATTATATTTGTTGAATTAATTTTGGAAAAAAAGAGTGGGCAGCAGGCTTGTCCCTCTCTGTGTACGGCACGTTGCTTGATACGCTCTGTTTCATCACCTTCATTTACAGAGCAACTGGAAATGGGAACTTCCTTTTCAATGCTTGTTCTATAGGCCTAATTGGTGATGAAAACGGTCTATCAGTTTATTTGCGATGTTTGGCTAGCATTGAGTTGTTTACGCATTCATTATATTATTCAACTCATCCAATAATATATGGTCGTTGTTTCGATGGCAAGAAAATGGACGAGAATATAATATTTTCTATTGCTCTATCTCAGATTGCATTCCAAGCATACCAGAAGAATAATAGAATTCCAGCTGCAATAGCTGAAGCAGTAAATGTGGCAAGCAATTTTAGCTATTCTTCCTTTTTGTCATTATGGGCTTTGTGTAGTGTCATTGGTAAGCCTATAGAGTTGTATTATCCCACTGAAAAAGACACTCCTGGTAATGTTTACGAACTATTATTTAACTGCAAAGTGAGCCCACGCCTTCTAGATTTATCAGAGCCTCAAATTGCAATGCACATTTTCTTTTGTGCTTCAGTGCCCTTGGACTATATATCAACCTCAAAACTCCAACCAAAGAAAGATCACTTTGTTCCTCTTATGCCAGTAAATCTTAAAGATCTAAAGTTTTCCCTTCCTTCCTTTGTGAAGTCTTCTGCTATACAGAGCCCAAGCATCCAAGCACCAACCATACAAACAAACAAGAGAAAGCAGCTCACAATTGCTAATTTTGCTGTTAAAGTATCTAAGCCATCAGACGAATCTAACCATTCTTCTCAGTTAGTTACCACAATTGATTATAATATGCTACCTAATGTGTTACCTGATCAAGCTCTTCCAAACCAGCCATCATCCTCTTCAGCGTGTAATCATGAAATTAATCCACTCCCAGATCTGCAAAGCAATGTCAAAGATGACATTGGCCTCTTTTGTTTACGTGTTAAAAGTTTTAGTGATGAGGACAAGTATAAGTTGTTAAGCAATACATGTATAACTCAGCCACATCTTGATTTTGTCTACCCTGCAAATGGCTCTGGTAGAAAGTTTCAACACAGGTGGTTTTCAGAATTCCCTTGGCTTGCCTACTCAAAGAGTATGGATGGGGCTTTTTGCCTTCATTGTGTTCTCTTTGGCGATGAAGAGAGTACCCATAATGCATCAAAGCTAGACCGGCTTTACAAATCACCACTAAGCAATTGGGCAAATGCACCTAGGAGGTTACGTGACCATGCAGAGAAATCACCATTGCATCGCACAGCTACTTTGAAGGCATCACATTTCCGACAATGCATGGAACAAAAATGCAAGTCTATTGATGTGCAAGTCAATGAGTTAGTCGATGAGCAGGTAAAAAAAAATAGAGAGAAACTTGCACCAATAGTTGGAGCAGTTATTCTCTGTGGTCGACAGAATATACCTTTGAGAGGTCACCGAGATGATGCGAAGCACTATGACGATGAGACAAATAATCCAGGGAACATGCAGGAGATCTTGAAGTTTTTGACACGCTTTGGGAAAAATTCTTTATTTGAAGATCACATGGAAAATGCACCCAAATCAGCAACTTATAGATCTAAAACTACCCAAAATGAAATTGTTGAAATTTGTGGAGAAATGATAACATCTAAATTGTCATCAGAAATAAAGAATGCCAAGTTTTTCTCTGTGTTAGCTGATGAAGCAGCAGATGTTAGTAATTTGGAACAGATGCCCCTTGTTATTCGCTATGTTAATTCTAGTAGTGAGATCTGTGAAGCTTTCATGGGATTTATTCATTGTGATGAAGGTATGTCTGGAGAAGCTATTTCTAGAAAAATTCTTGAAGGTGTGGAAAAGTTATCTCTTGATATGAGTCTTTGTCGTGGGCAGGGATACGATGGTGCTGGCAATATGTCAGGCAAGTGTGCAGGAGCTGCTGCAAGGATACAGGGTAGGTACCCGAAGGCACCATACGTCCATTGTGGATCTCATGTCTTAAATCTCTCTGTTGCATCGGCATGCAGCATTCAGGAAGTGCGAAACATGATGTCCAAAGAGATTTGACCTTTTGGTGAAAAAGATAAAAGAAATGCTTCCTGGTGCCCGTCATACCCATCTTATAGATGTTTGCCGAACCAGATGGCTGGCTAGGATCGATGGCCTTGATATTTTTAAAGAAGTCTTTGTACCTGTCATTCACTGCCTTGAAGAGATCAGCAATAATACCAACACGATATGGAACTCTGACTCAGTACGTGATGCTGGTGGACTTCTCCATGGCACAATTTCATTTAAGTTTATTGTCTGTTTAATTATTGTTTCTCGCTGTTTGGAAGTTACACGACCTCTGACCAAACAACTTCAGTATGCCTCATTTGATGTTGTAGCTGCAAATTCAAATGTCAACCTTCTCTATGCAACTTTACGCCGGATGAGGTCGGAAATATCTCAGTTGCATTGCAAGTGGTATACCGAAGCTGAAAATATGGCATCTTCCGTTGATGTTGCTCCATCTCGACCTCGCATTGTTCAAAGGCAAATCAACAGAACAAACACTCCTTCAGATAGCATCACACAATATTATGAAAGATCAATCACTCTTCGATTTCTTGACCACCTTACATCACAATTTCAAACCCGTTTCTCTGACAGAAACATGGCTGTACTTAATGGGTTTTATGCCTTTCCTGCAAAAGTTGTATCCTCGTCAGAATGGAAGCAGAAGTTTACTGTTTACCTGAACACATGTGTGGATGACCTTCCGGAGCAGAGATATAGGGATACAGAATTGAAAATGTGGGAAGATCACTGCCATACCATTGCGGGTACGCCGCCAAATACTTTAGCAGCCCTTCTCCCGACTATTGACAGAACCACCTTTCCAGATATCTACACAGCGATGCAGATCCTAGCAACATTGCCTGTCACCACATGTACATGTGAACGATCGATTTCTGTTCTTCGTCGGTTGAAAACATATCTAAGAAACTCTGTCACCCAAAACAGACTGAATGGTCTTGCCCTGCTCCATGTCCATCGCGAGATTCAACTAGATATCCAAGAAGTAATCGATCGCTTTGCTATTCGCCATCCACGTCGAATGAAGTTAGTTGACATTCTCAAAACATAGTGCCACTTATATGAGACAATACAGTACATCTCTGTGGTTATGACTAATTAATGGTATAATCGAATTTGCGTATATCAGTGTTTATAAACCGATTTAATTATATACAGTACCTGTCCTGCATGGTTTACTGGTCTACTGCTGAACAAACATGCACTTTTTATTAGGGGTGCACCGGATTTTAAGTATCGGGCCAGATAATCAGGCTGGATAATCCAGCCGGATAGTGGACAATATCACTATCCGGCTGGATATTTTCGGTTATCCGGCCAGATACTGGATAATTTGTTTTTGTTTTGTTTTGCGTTAATTCAAATATAATAAAAATAGACATTAATAACAATCCGGTGTGTACGCCACTACACGAACCGGCAAAGCACACTACACATTGGAAGCACACTACAAATTTGGAGGGTCGCAGTCCCCAGGGAATCTCTTCAGCCGTGCATACCTTACACCACCCCTCTAGTGAGCTGCCACGGGCCTGGCAGTCCTGCGAGACGCCAAGGCCTGGCCTTTCCATGTGGCCCTGGCCAATAATCTGTACTGCCAGGTTAGGTCCTTTGTGGTGTTTCTTGCGCGGCCGAGAAAACCCTCACCCCTGGGGACTACAAGTCACACTACCGAAGTAGTGGAGGATAATCTAATGAGACCGGAACAATGAATTCACTTACCGCCTTGTCTCCCAGACAAACCTGAAAGCCGCAACCATAAGCCGACGACAGGATCAGGGATCAGGTCGTCGCGAAAAGCTTAAGATAAAGAGAACAAACAAACCAAACCAAACACATGGAATGCAACAACGGACACGCAAAGTACATAAAGGACACGCACGACGGAAGCCATAAGGCAACTGTGCAGTACAAGGACAATTAAGTGACAACACATACATGCACTAGTTATAAAAACAAGTATCACCTGGCAAGCCAGGGAAAGCAAGACACGTAACGTCTGTGCTTGTAGCCCTTCGGTAGTACTGCCGAAGGGCCCATCCGCGGAATATAACCGCCAGCGAGCGGGAGAACCTGGTCTCCGGGAGAACCTCTTCTCCCCCTGTAAAACGCCGGAACACATGCTGAGGGAACCTCGTCTCACAGCAATCGCCACTTGTTCAAAAACGTGCCGGGAACCGCTTTCCCGGCTGAGGCCACCATGTACGTACCCCACCAGGGAACCTCCATCCCTGGCAGGGCCCCGAGCCCAGCTATCAATTGCGATAGGGAACCTCTTCCCCAGCAGATGCAACAACCTGCCACCACCATGCGAGGGGGACCTAGCCGCCCTGCAGCACCATACGGCCGTTGGCTGCCCAGGGAAACTCATCCCATGCAGACGCAACGGATTGCTATCCAGCGCCCAGGGAACCACGTCCCTCGCTGATACGATAGCCAGCAATCAATCTACGGAGGAACACCCCGTGTCCCCCAACAGATGCAATAAGCAGCGTGCGAGGGGAACCTAGTCACCCTGCAGCTCCAACCAACTATTAGGCTGCCCAGGGAAAACATCCCATGCAGACACAATAGACTGCTATCATCTGCCCAGGGCACCACGTCCCTTGCAGATGCAATAGCCAAGCATGCAATCTACCGAGGGAACTCCGATTCCCCCGGAAAATGCAATAACATTCTGGCAGCGTGCTAGGGGAACCTCGTCACCTAGCAGCTCCAACACATGCGAGGGGAACTTCGTCACCCTGCCACACCATGCAGCTATTGGCTGCTAAGGGAAAATCATCCCATGCAGACACAATAGACTGCTAGCACCTGCCCAGGGAACCATGTCCCATTAGATGCAGTAGCCAGTGCTAAATCTACCGGGAGAATACCTGTGTTCCCCGGCAAATGCATGAACCTGCGGGCAACATGCTAGGAGAAACTAGTCGCCCTGCAGGTGCATCTCGCTATTGGCTGCCAAGGGAAAGTTCCCATGCAGACGCAATAGTCTGCTACCCAGCGCCCAGGGAACCGCGTCCCTCGCTGATGCGATAGCCTTAAAACTAAGGGAAACCCCGTGTCCCAAAGCGGATAATAATCTGTCCGCAGCGTGAGAGTGGAACCTTGTCGCCCTGCAGCTGCATCCTGCTATTGGCAGCCCAGGGAAAGTTATCCCAAGTAGACGTAATAGCCTGCTATTCAGCGTCCAGGGAACCGCATCCCTCGCTGATGTGATAGCCTTAAAACTGAGGGAAACCCATGTCCCGAAGCAGATAGAATAATCTGCTGGCAGCGTGAGAGGGGAACCTTGTCGTCCTTCAGCTGCATCTCACTATTGGCAGCCCAGGGAAAGTTCCCATGCAGACGCAATAGACTGCTACCCAGCGCCCAGGGAACTGCGTCCCTCGCTGATGCGATAGCCTTAAAACTGAGGGAAACCCCATGTCCCGAAGCAGATACAATAATCTGCCAGCAGCGAGAGAGGGGAGCCTAGTCGCCCTGCAGCTGCAACCTGCTATTGGCTGCCCAGGGAAGCTCATCCCATGCAGACATAATAGCCTAATATCCGACGAGGGAACCGCGTCCCTCGTCTTAGCAATAAGTTACAATCTACCGAGGGAGAGCCCCTCTTCCGGGAAATTCACTAACGTGCAACCAGTTTACGGCTGGACACAACCTACCGAGGAAACCTCGTCCCTGGAAAACATAAAAACTGGTAACCGGATACATGCAATGAAAAGGAGTCACCCTGCGATAAGCTGCCAACACGTAAATAAGTGAATGACGGTAGGAACTGTAACACCACGCTGATGTATCCTAGACCATGATACAGTAGCCCGACGGCTGTGACCCCACTAACCCCAAAAGTAACCAGGGCGGGGGGAGGGAGAACCTGAGCACACAGGTCGACGAGTTACACTGGGCGAAAACCCTCGAGGTTAGCTAGCTATAGGAGCGGCACCCTATTATGTCAAACAGGTAAGCTGGCTAATGATTGGCCGTTGGGAAACCAACCCCTGAGACCCAGACCCCAACCGCGTTACACCGTCTGTATTAATATTATTTATTGCATAAATCCAATTAATAACAATCCGGTGTGTACGCCACTACACGAACCGGCAAAGCACACTACACATTGGAAGCACACTACAAATTTGGAGGGTCGCAGTCCCCAGGGAATCTCTTCAGCCGTGCATACCTTACACCACCCCTCTAGTGAGCTGCCACGGGCCTGGCAGTCCTGCGAGACGCCAAGGCCTGGCCTTTCCATGTGGCCCTGGCCAATAATCTGTACTGCCAGGTTAGGTCCTTTGTGGTGTTTCTTGCGCGGCCGAGAAAACCCTCACCCATGCGACACCTCCAGCTAGCTGGAGCGAGGGATTCGAGGACGCGAACCCTCCCCCAAACAGGAGCACCCAACCCCAGCTTAGGTCATAATTGCGTACGCGTACGGTATGTAAGTATAGTCGAAGTCTAATTGCGCAGTAGTCATACGGAATTCAGCTTCTGCCACATTGAACAATAACACAGTACTGAAAGGGGTGTACACAAAATCCCCGGCCCGTCTACTGTTCGAAACACCCGCAATGCAGTGTCCAATTCCTTCGCCTGAAAACAGACAATAACCCAGCATATTTTCCCCGAGTGCCCTCAAACCACAAATCTTGCCTTGTGTGAATGTCGTAGTCACGCATTATAAGACAAAATAGCAACATGTAAATAGCCCCAAACTAATTAAATTCCGTGCGCAATAGCTTCACTGCGCGAACAGTGGGAAAGTTCACTGGCGCCCTCACCAGCACACCCCGCAGACAGGGCCAGAACCAAGCTGTGCACCACCCCAACGATAGAAACCAACGTTACAACCAGTAATTAATGTCAGTTATAGCCCCACAACAAACAATCGGCACAAGTTTAATGGTACTTACACGCAACTCCACCCAAAATACGACGCCGCACAATCCACGAATGATCCCATAGCACTGACACTGCACACGCCCTACTCTAACACTAATAGGTAAACTGCATACCCCACTATCAATTGCCAACAGACAAATACCTGTACCGAAAGACGTAACGTACAAAGCCTTCCCATGCCCGCAATGTTGTCTAACCAGAAATGCTGGAAAACTGCTATTTCCCCACAATATTAACACATACCGTTCGTAAATTACCAGCCGCCCAGGGTACAAATCTGCGAGAAATCACTGATCTGGAAACCAACATTAACTCACTTTTAATGTGTGTTTACCTGAAATATATTCGTTACGCACACTGCAGACCTGTCAATCACTTGTGGCATGCACTCTCCTAATTGGTTCGTTCACGCAGGGTGTAACATATGGTAGGTGGGCTCCCCCTCCATTGTTGATCCCATTGTGTTATAACGCTCTCGACATGTAATATTAAACCAACGTAAGTTTGAACAGTTGCATAAAAATGCCGTTGAACAGAAATATAAAACAGTTGGACAACACAGTTCTCTGAAGAAGGCTTGCATGAAATGCAGATCAATATGACTACAAAAGTTGATGTAATAGCAGCACCAGGGACACGGGTTCGCATTCATCTGCATACTTAATATTGTGAGAAACAATGAACTCAGACCAATATACACCTGTTAAAATAGAACGTAAATGTTATTCACAAACAAATAATTTGATAATTGGGAGAACCATGACGAGTTGGCCGACTTGGCCCAAGTCATGACAGTGTCAGCAAATAAGCCGTTTTGTTAGTGATGCAGATGACAATATAGACAGCTCTATATACTAGTTGCCTTACCTTGACAAGAAAATCTTTCTTCACTGAAATCAAAGTTAAAATGCGCAAACAAAACCAGGCTAAAGCACAGCTGCCAGACGTTTTGACAAAAACCGCGGACGAACGAAGCTCTTCACAAAGTATCTATCATGGCCCTGATGCCGTTGACGAGTTCTGAACAATTTGATTCCGATAGGTTCCGCATCCGACGATTAAACGAACACCTACGAACGAGTTACGTCCTAAATCTGTGGACGTATATTATTGAAAAAATTGAAGTAATTTACTGACGATCGAGCAAACAAAAAACCGAAGAGTTCTTGGCACGTGACACAGCGACCCAAGTAAAGATTAGTGTGCTGCCTACGGCAACAAATATAGCCCCTTCAAGATAATACACCCTTCCCTGCTGCTTGCCAGCGAGGTGACACCACTGGTTCAATATACAAGATTTTCCCCCAACACAATGAGTGTCAACTTACCGTGATGCCTAATTGCGCCCAAGAGGACGAACCAATTAACCAAACCCGGTACAAAGCATGTTAGGACGGCTCTAAATATTAAAATCGTTGATTCGATAAACCGCACTACGTGCAATTTTCAATGATACAGTTTAAACCAGTCATATACAGTAGGACCTTCTGGTGGCGATAGTGCCGACTTAATTAGCCTCAACACTTAAAAATCATTCACTGACATGAATGTGGTTACCACCCGCGTTCAACTCAATCGTACTATAGTGGATGTTACAGACATCACAGTGTGAACTGATAACTATTCGGCATGGTAGTCAATACCGCAATTGAAACAACACCGAATTTTGCTAGAGGAGCATGATATTATAATAGCCAATTTATTATAATAGCCAAACTATTAAATATGCAGACCAAGGATACTTATGTTCGCATACAATCAACATACAAATACGGGTCTAAACAGATTAAACAAGTGAATTGCTTCAACAATTCAACTAAAAACACTCATAGCATCTGTGATGATCTAGCTTCCGAAGTTAAACGACAAGGCGCTCTCAATCGACCAGAATATAATTAAATAGAATTAAAGAAAACAGATAGATTTTTGGTGTGTTAAATCATGCGGAGCCGCTCAGCCGAGCAAAAGCAACTGCTCAAGATAGCCTTTCAAAGCAAGGCAAAAAATATAGAACCTGTAGCCTGCCGTACGTATGGCCTCATCTTAAGTATTTGCACTGAATATCCTACCGCCTAAAATAAGAAATTAGCGTATAGCTACAACGCTGAAGCAAAGGTAATATACAAACATTTTGCTAGCACAAAGTGGAAGGATACACGTTGCCTCGACCACCAAAATGTCCCAACGGCCAACGAAAGGACAGAATCGCGAACATCGCAAAGTATGGCAGGCGAACGGCTAACGGTTTGGAAGTCCAGACATGACGAACGGGAGAACTACGAGCGTTTGCAAATACCCAACGAGGAACGGGAGGTGACAACCCCGACGACAGGAAAACTCGTTGCGACGGACAAAATTGAACGAACTAAGAGAGCAAACACGAGAAGTTCTGAAGAGAACCTGAGCACACAGGTCGACGAGTTACACTGGGCGAAAACCCTCGAGGTTAGCTAGCTATAGGAGCGGCACCCTATTATGTCAAACAGGTAAGCTGGCTAATGATTGGCCGTTGGGAAACCAACCCCTGAGACCCAGACCCCAACCGCGTTACACCGTCTGTATTAATATTATTTATTGCATAAATCCAATAAAAAACAAAACAGCAATATTGAGCTTGTTTATTGTCGCAGTATTATTGGTTATGGTTAACTACTGTATCTTCTTAAACAGACAAAATATATCAACTTGAAAAAAATAAGTTCAGCAAGCAACTACTACCATTTGCAAGAATTAGGTGTGAGCGTTTTAACGGATATGTTTACATTTCAAACCTGCAAGTTTGTAACCGACATTCTTGACAGTTCCCACGTGGAAAAAGTTGGATTAATTATTTCATTTTCAATTTTTTATAGTTTAATACTTGATCTTTATACTTGCAAACTTTAACTACAATACTCTTTGAGACAACAGTTATAACTTATAACATTGTTATTGGTAATAACTACAGGCTCACACCCTGAATTCAAGCATGGGTTAGTGATTTTCAAATTTCGGAATCAAATTTCGGTCACAATACAGGGTATAACCAGGAACGACTAGTCAAAATATAGCAATTCAACTCTTAATCTACTTGAAAATAAAGACTGAGCCTTGTACAGTATATGAAAATATCCAGTATCCGGTGCACCGCTACTTTATTATGAACCGATTGAATCTGGTGTTCATCAAATACTTCTGTAATATGATTTAATACATTGCCTACTGATCTGCTACTCATGCTCTAATATGTGTAGAAGGAATCTGATTAAACCTTCCAATTCCTTGGTCTACTGCTCATCCAACACGTCTATAAACTGTCCAATTCCTTGGTCTACTGCTCATCCAACACCTCTATAAACTGTCCAATTGCTTGGTCTGACACTTCTATAAACTGATTGAACTGTCCAATTGCTTGGTCTGCTGCTCATCCAACACGTCTATAAACTGATTGAACTGTCCAATTGCTTGGTCTACTGCTTATCTAACACTTCTATAAACTGATTGAACTGTCCAATTGCTTGGTCTACTGCTCATCCAACACGTCTATAAACTGACTGAACTGTCCAATTGCTTGGTCTACTGCTCATCTGACACTTCTATAAACTGATTGAACTGTCCAATTGCTTGGTCTGCTGCTCATCTAACACGTCTATAAACTGATTGAACTGTCCAATTGCTTGGTCTGCTGCTCATCCAACACGTCTATAAACTGACTGAACTGTCCAATTGCTTGGTCTACTGCTCATCCAACACGTCTATAAACTGACTGAACTGTCCAATTGCTTGGTCTACTGCTCATCTGACACTTCTATAAACTGATTGAACTGTCCAATTGCTTGGTCTACTGCTCATCTAACACGTCTATAAACTGACTGAACTGTCCAATTGCTTGGTCTGCTGCTTATCTAACACTTCTATAAACTGATTGAACTGTCCAATTGCTTGGTCTACTGCTCATCCAACACGTCTATAAACTGATTGAACTGTCCAATTGCTTGGTCTACTGCTTATCTAACACTTCTATAAACTGATTGAACTGTCCAATTGCTTGGTTTTGTGCTCATCTAACACGTCTATAAACTGACTGAACTGTCCAATTGCTTGGTCTGCTGCTCATCTAACACGTCTATAAACTGACTGAACTGTCCAATTGCTTGGTCTGCTGCTCATCTAACACGTCTATAAACTGACTGAACTGTCCAATTGCTTGGTCTGCTGCTCATCTAACACGTCTATAAACTGATTGAACTGTCCAATTGTTTGGTCTGCTGCTCATCTAACACATCTACTGTATAAACTGACTGAACTGTCCAATTGCTTGGTCTGCTGCTCATCCAACACGTCTATAAACTGATTAAACTGTCCAATTGCTTGGTCTACTGCTCATCCAACACGTCTATAAACTGATTAAACTATCCAATTGCTTGGTCTGACTGCTGCTCTGCTCATCTAACACGTCTATAAACTGATTAAACTGTCCAATTGCTTGGTCTGCTGCTCATCCAACACGTCTATAAACTGATTGAACTGTCCAATTGCTTGGTCTACTGCTTATCTAACACTTCTATAAACTGATTGAACTGTCCAATTGCTTGGTCTACTGCTCATCCAACACGTCTATAAACTGACTGAACTGTCCAATTGCTTGGTCTACTGCTCATCTGACACTTCTATAAACTGATTGAACTATCCAATTGCTTGGTCTACTGCTTATCTAACACGTCTATAAACTGACTGAACTGTCCAATTGCTTGGTCTACTGCTCATCTGACACTTCTATAAACTGATTGAACTGTCCAATTGCTTGGTCTGCTGCTCATCTAACACGTCTATAAACTGATTGAACTGTCCAATTGCTTGGTCTGCTGCTCATTCAACACGTCTATAAACTGATTGAACTGTCCAATTGCTTGGTCTACTGCTCATCTAACACTTCTATAAACTGATTATAGCCTGGGTATCATATTGAGCTGATTGTCTCTTGGCGGGTGCGTGTTAAATTTATTTTTCTGTCTTAGATAGAAAAATTAATTTGAAAGTATCTGCCTGGAGTAAACACGATTAGTGAATGTCTGGATAAATCAATATCAACTCGTTCTATATTGGCTATAGTACAGGTAGCTGTTTTACCATATTTTTCTCTATTATTTATCAAAAAGAGGTAAGTAAGATATACTGTAATTCCACTCTCTATACGTTCTAATATCATACTATTTACGGCGTGGAAATGAGTATTTACCGTCTTTCTATGGTACTGTAGAATATTAGAGGCATTTGATGTTTTTATTGCTCCTCATGATCTGCTTGCGTACAATGGGTCAAAAACGCGGTATATCGTTCTGAAATTACGGGTAAGTTTGTCAATTAATACAGTACTATTGTTATGATAAAA
This sequence comes from Chrysogorgia sp. JL179-B06, assembly GCA_035772405.1. Classification (NCBI taxonomy): domain Eukaryota; kingdom Metazoa; phylum Cnidaria; class Anthozoa; order Scleralcyonacea; family Chrysogorgiidae; genus Chrysogorgia; species Chrysogorgia sp. JL179-B06. The sequence continues at coordinate 3,416,632 of JAYKKM010000351.1, read as the reverse complement.
TTTACACACATGGTTTGATATTGTGATAAAAATACATGTCCGTGAGATAAATGGATAACGTGAAATGTTCTGTTAATTATATTTATTTCTTTGTTTTTGCGTAAAATTTGAGCCGTGCTTGCTGCAAAATTAGTTGTGAGCGTTCTCTCAGAATGCGGGAAATCGCGTTTCTGAGGTTAAATATTTCAAAATTTTCCGGGGGGGCATGCCTCGGAACCCCCCTAGCATTGACGCACCTATGGTGCGTATCGCGCCTTCGGCGCGAACCACTTCAGACTTTTGCTTCAGACAGATTTTTCGCTGGATCCGCCCCTGTGCAGCTCGTACCAACTTTAGCATATCAATATTGGCCATGAGTCTTTGACACATAGCAACAGTTGTGTGACCACTGACATACTTTTCAAGGGTTGAACAACTTCAGATTCCACAAAGCCATCAAGTTCAATACCATGACCTTCCTTTCCACTGAGATTCACGGAGCTCTTCTGCTGCAGTAACCGCCTGGTTACCAAAGGCCATTTGGCAAGAAAATTCACAACATGGCGGAAAACTTCAATAAAATAGTTCTTGAAACCAAGTTGTGCATAAATGGGGACCTGTGCTTGGTAGACTACCTCGCGGGCATAACCATAACCATAAGCTGTAGAAGTGTCATACAGTTTCTGGATTGGACCATACACAAGAAATGGTGTTGCTCGGTGTTTGAAAGCCACATCAGTTGCATATAATGCAGAGATCCATTCTTTGAGTTTATCTAAGAGCAGCAAACTTGGGTTTTGACTACCTTGTAATTCATGCTGAGATGGAAATTGATCACTTTCAGAAAACTCCAGAGCTGCAGCCATGCCATAAGCCATGCAGATATCCCGAATTTCTTCACGTACTTGGATTAGGTTGTTCTCTTAAAACTTCCTCTTCTTAAAAACTTCCTTGGTTAGTTTTTTTCGTTTCATAACTTCGAGCAAGATGTAATGGAGACCAGAGGAACCATGAACTTTAAATACTGCCTCACAAAAATATCCTTTGTTGTGAAGATCACCAGGACAAAGACCAACCCATCTATAAGATGCTGAATTTGCCATAACTGCACTGTTGGTTTTGCACGTCCCCACATCCCCAACCACTGGTGTCACAAATCTAGGACAAGAACGATTTATGTCAATGTTAGACTACTGACCAGAAACAGTCTTGTGAGAAGTGCTCTGTCGTTTGGCAAATCCTCTATCCAATTCACGAATTAGTTCATTCTCATCATCTGACAGTTCTTGATCAGCATTGAAGATTTGTCTCACTTCTCCAAGATTCAATTTTATTGCCATGCACATTGGTGAAGGAATGCTTGTAAATAATGGTCCACTGTATCTTGCCCAGCTTCAACAAGGAATTCACATGGTATAGTGTTCTTTTTTAATACTGCAAGAATAAGAGGGGTAATGCCACAACCTTCTCTATAATTTACATCAAGGTCCATGTAAACTAAACATTTAGTGAGACTTTCATTTCCTTGATCCATTTCTTTGATCCACTGCCTTCCTTAATGATCGTGGACAGTGGATATTTGCTTGTTGGTCACATTGTTCACAAACTCCAAGTAGCTATCTTCATTGCTCGATTCAGAAATGTCGGATAATTGCGAAGAAAATGAATTGAAAACATCCAAAAAATGCTTGTCCTCAGTCTCAAATCGTCGACGCTCATTCTCCAAAGTTGTAGACACAGCCAAATTTTCAGTTGGCTCTTGTGCAGTTTCTGTTTCCCCAACATTCTCAAAGTCCTCCTCAGCACCTCCTTCTAGTTCTGTTTCCCTGGAATGCAACTGTCCTTCTAGATTGCTCATATGGCTTAAGTGGTTGTGTTTGCTGATAAGCAATTCAAAGTGGGATCTTGCAGACTTAACATCAAATGTTCCTGATAACATCACATCACGGTGTCAAATGGCAGATATTCTTGGTTATTCTTTTCATTTGGCAAGGAAAAGTCATCTGCAAGTTTATCTAAAATGCTCATTGTTCCAACAATAGTACTGTTATCTTCTAGGGACAATGGAAGGATATGTACATTGCTCTTTTCGGAACTTTTACTTGAGACAAGTTCACATTGCTTTGGAACTGTGATGTGGTAGTTTGAGGATGTCTTAAAATCTGCATTGACAAGGAAATAATTCAGTTCTGATTCACTCATTTCTTTTAGTTTCTCTTCACTTGAAGGGATTTTGTTTAATGCATTATCCAGAATTTACAGCAAATATGCATCAACACTCTTTACAAAAACATCAGCCTTTTCATCATCACTTTCAAGAAAGATCTCTTTTGGATCTAGCTGCAATGATGATTTTGGGGGATTAAGGCAAGCATCCTCATCGTTTAGAATTTCATCCAATCCATCTGTGTTAGGTACTATAGGCCCAATGTACTTGAACAGTCGCAGATGCTTATGCTTTCCTCTGTATATGTTGATGTTGTCAAACATCAGGATGACAGGTGTTTCAACTGGTGTTTGCTTCACAATTTCTGCTTCTTGCTTTACTTTGCGACTGTCAAAAAAATTCATAATCTTGTCCCAGCTCACTGTCATACCCAAGTGATTGAGCATATTGATGAATCGCATGCCGGCTCCAGAGGAAATGCATCAGCATGTAAACATAATTTTGAAGTGATTCTGAATTTTCTGGCTCTTCAAACTGACCAAAATTTCCAATGAATGAACAGCACTTTTTACCCGCATCTCTGAAACTTCTATTCCATAATTTCTGTGGAGTAACAGAACATCCACGACATCATATAGAATCGGGCATCTCTCTCTCAGATTTGAAGGTAATGAATTGAAAATAGCATCAAAATTAATTTCTTCAAAGCTCTTGGTTTCAATGCCAATATCTAGAAAACCAATGAATGTTTCAATTTCTTCATTGAGTTTATCTTTGTCATTTGAACAAAGTGATTCACACTGGGTTTGATGACGAAGCAGTCGTTGGAGTTCTTTCTCATAAATACTCTCCAGTATACTCGAAAGTTCTTGAATCCTTAACTGCAATTTGCGTTGCATATCCACCAAGGCACGAACAACACCTATTTGTATGTCTGCAACAGAAAGCTGACTATTTAACTGCTCAGTCACAACATCCAGCTCAGCAGACACACTTGCAATGACTTGCTTAATGTTTCTGATATCTGAATTTTCATGCAGCAACAAAGATGGCTCATTTGTGGAACTGGTAAATTAAATGAACATTTTCTTGACACATTCTTGTATACAGGTACTCGATCTTTCCTCTTTCTGGAAACCAATGTTTTGGGGAAGGCTTGTTTCATGGCATTGGTAGCAAGGATCTTTTGAGATTCATCCAGTTGTAAAACTGCAAGTACTTCATTTTGGTTTAGTTCAGCTCCCTCCGACTCCATAAAATGTTCTCCAATGATACCAACAAATTTTTCTCTTCGTAATTTGTAATATACACTAGAATGTTTTACATCCTGTGGTTTAGGCATCTCATTTCCTATTTTAATCATGATAGAAAAACACTAATTAAAAAGATTACAGCATAAAGAAAATTAGAAAAATTCCAATCACAGAGATCTAGACCATCATTTCAATGCATCAGTGAATGATAAAAGCTTCTAGATATAATTATTTTTAACTGTATGAGCTATGAAAAAGTATGAGGTAAATGATACAATAGGCTATTGTAGTACGATTAATGATTAAGAAATGTTGGTTTATGCATGTAGCAAATAATGATTCGACTTGTTCAACATAACAGACCACGACAGTAGGTAACCCCCCCCCCCCCCCATCCAGCGTATCAAAGGGATGCCGACAGGAAGTGACTTGATAGGATTAAGTGTGAATAATAACGAGCGTACGTACAGAATAATAATGGCAAGACTTTGGTGGTTCCTCGCGTACCCATTGAAAGAAACTACATGAGATTTCTTTCTCGCTTAAACAGCAAAAAAGACCTTTGTTAGGACCTTCCTTTAAACCTAGTGTCAACTATCTCAAGTATACATGTTATGACTGGAGATCTGTCTTTTGTACAGATCAGAGACAGATGCTAAAACAAGAAATGTTTAAGCTGCTGTAACTCATTGATAGCCCGATAGGCCTTTTTGGCCTTACTGGCCTGACTGTTGGCCTTTTTGGCCTTACTGGCCTGACTTTTGGCCTTTTTGGCCTTTGATATAAAGCAATAATCAGAAGAAAACAAAGCATTTGCATTTGTTCTTCGAATCGTAAACATGACTAAGCGAGTTTGTCGCGACTGTCCTGTTCCCGATTGCGGTGCAAAATACATAGTAAGATTGGCGAATCATCTCACAGATGTGCATTTGCTAGATATTAACCAAAGAAGAAAGTACCTACAAGAAGCCAAACTTCAGCCGAAAGTAAAATTTGTTGTATACAAAACGTGTGGAAACAATGACAATTTATCGCAGCAGCAAGACAGGTTGTATGAATTATCAGAGCCAAGATCTAAAAGAACGACCAAGATCCGTGAGAAAAAGAGCAAAATAAACCCTATAGCCAAAACTGTAAAAAGTAAAAACGACTACGGAGAAGCAAAAAGTTGGCTTTCTTATTAGAAGAAACATTTAAGTTGCTGTAACTTATTGAACGGCGACCTGATCAAACATGTTCCTAGTGTAATCCTCGTATACGTATACGCTCTAAAAATACGAACCTCATTGTTATTCTGTACGTACGCTGTTGCGTATGTCCTTTGTTTTGGTATTGCGAGTAATCTTGTGCGGGATGTCAACAGATACTTCACTTTACATATTGCGTACAGATGCACCAACTCACGAATAACATCAAAGTTCACCTTTTGCAACGCTGTACAGTTCAGTGTGACCTCAATGTTATTTACTTTAGTGACATTGATAAGGTTAGATTTCTACTGTAGTTATATTACACAAAATACACAAAATACACAAAATTACACAAAATAAAGTCAACATCTTAATATACCATGTCAATACTGTCTATTACCTTGAACAATTATGAAACACGAACCTAATACATAATGAGAGACCACCGCGCGTAGCTAGCAGTCTTAACAGTGATGGATAAGCCGAGGGATAAGCTAAAGCGAGAGGCCATCAGAGCAAGAGAAAATCGCCACTCCTTTGTACTTGGCGAAGACATCGAACTGGTTCTCAAAGTTCGAAGAAGAACGCCAACAAACGGCACCTCATGAGCTATGACTATCGACATACTGTTTATGGCGAAAGTATGCTGAAATTTCTTGACAAGATGAAAGTTAGTCTATATAAGCAGAATTCGAAGCATTTGGAGCATGGTTGCAACATTAAAGACATATACAAAACGGTTCTTTTAAGAACCACCAAATTTACAAAAGAATATAAACGAATGGCTTAAATTATGTGTTCCATATTCTGTACGTATACGCTCATTATTATTCTGTACGCTAAAGTAAACATAGCAACACATGGGATCATACTTTTAATTATTCAAGGATCAATGTGCACTGTACGTACGTACGCTCATTATTATTCTGTACTACACTTAATCCTATTAAGTCAGTTCCTGTCGGCATCCCTTTGATACGCTGAATGGGGGGGGGGGGGGGGGTTACCTACTGACAAAAATATTTTTCAGTCCACAAATATATTTTGTCAGTCTACAAATATATTTTGTCAGTCCACAAATATATTTTGAAACCTCGCAGCATACGTTGTTGCGATTGATATTTCGAAATCCCGAATAACGTCGTTTGCCTTTTGGAAAGTATCTACATATCCGTTTTGACTATCGATGACAAAATCAAATTTACTGGTCTAGGATTGAGTTTGTCATGTATTCTTCTGCATGAACGCTCTTCTCCACGTGCGCGTATAAAGATACTAAATATTTACATATTTTGAAATGTGTGGTAGATTTTCATTTACGAGCGTTTTGCGACTGTTTTACGACGAACATGTCACCGCTGGGTTAGTGGTGTTGGCGGGCTCAACATGGTTCTGGCGACTACTATAGATCTAGTGCGCACCGGATCGAAAGTGCGGAACTGTTGTCCCTAGAGAATCCTAACTACCCCAAAATGATCGCGAAGTATCCCCACCTGAATGGAGTACACCATGGAAGATGTAGACAAGAAGAGATCACTTCCCGTACATCTTATCTTGGGAGCGAATGAGTATACAAAAATCAAGAAATCCAAATCTCAGCGAACTGGCACCATGGGGTAACCAGTGGTAGAACAAACCAAGCTTGGTTGGACCATAATGTCGTCAGGGCAGGATGCTGACACAGAGAGTATTCCTAGTGCAGACAGCAGTTTTCGACTACGAAGATCTTTGTCGCATGGACGTCCTTGGGCTGAACGATTCACTGAGTGGAGACCAGAGTGTTTAAGAGACTCAGAATTCCTTGGGCAGCTAGAGCAGAGCCCAGGGGTGGTACCAAACCTGACTCCCCTGGAAAGGTAATCATGCTCCGTTGCCGAGCAATAAGATGGGAAGCTTGAAGCGGTTAGGATCCCTCATACAGCGCCTTAAGAAGACGGAGAGATTGGATGAATACGATGATGTCATTCAATCTCAACTAGCAGATGGAATCGTGGATAAAGCCAAGTCACCTGCCATTGGGCAAGAATTCTACATCCCCCACAAGGCGGTCATAAGAGAAAATGCCCAAACTACCAAGATGCGCATTGTATACGATGCATCAGCCAGAGCCAGCGACTCAGCCCCCTCATTGAATGATTGCCTGGAGGTGGGACCTCCACTCCAAAAACCAACTGTGAAGTGTCCTAGTACGAGGAAGATTCCACACCATTGACTAGACGGGAGACATCAACAAGGCTTTTCTTCAAGTGCGGATCCGCAAGAATCATCGAGATGCATTGAGATTCCATTGGCTTGAAAACAAAGACCGCCAGCATATCTGCACGCTACGCTTCACCATAGCACTATTTGGTCTCGGTCCCTCGCCCCTTTTGCTTAGAGGAGTTGTACGGCACCACCTGAACACTGTCCGAGCTGAGCACCCAAATCATGTAGAAGAAATCGAGCGGAGTCTCTGCGTGGATAATATAATAACGGGTGGACAATCCGTAGAAGAAGTGAAAGAAAAGAAGAAGGTTACGACTAAGATTTTCGACAAAGCATCATTCCGCCTACACAAGTGGAATTCCAACTTGAATGAACTGGAAGATGACATCACCAAGCACCAAGAGGACGTCAGTCATGCCAAAGAACAACTGGGAGTGAAGAACGGGGAGTGCAGTTTACTGGGACTCAAATGGAACAAAGAGGAAGACACCCTTGGTGTAAAGTTCGCAAAGAATGACAGCGTACCTACAAAGAGAGGAATTCTCAAGAAAATAGAAAAAATCTACGATCCTCTTGGCTTGGTCTCCACAGTTACGGTTGGTGGAAAGATTCTCTACCGTGAAGCTTGCAACCAGAAATGCACTTGGGACACGCCGTTACCCAAAAAGCTGGTCAAAAGATGGCAGAAGTGGGAAAGGGAACCATACACTCTAAAAACAAGTGTGTAGAAATTACACACATTTTTTTGTCGCCCAAACAGCACACTAGAAGCCGTGTTTTTTAACACGGATGTAAATTAGGTGTGTAAATTTACACGCTATATCGCGTGTAAACGGCTTGTCGCCCAAACGACACACTATAAGCCGTGTTTTTTTTAATCGTGTTTTTTTACACGCCATGCGTGCTTTTTTACACACTGTGTGTGTTTTTTATTCACTGAAGACGTTTTTATTCACAAAAAAGTTTTTTTACACAGCTTATGGTGTGTAAAATTTTGACAATCAATCACGGAAGATACAAAGTATAAACACGCAATCTTAATTTAAAATACTTTATTTTGGAAAAGTTAAAGATTATATACATTTAAAACTTACACACAACACACTTCGTAAAATTACGGTCCTTACATATATTTTTTACTTCTGACAGCAAGACATTGTATTTACTACCACGATAACATATTCTGTTTGCTAACTCCAAGAAACCAAATGCCACGCGCGAAAGACGAGCCTATCAACAATGGAGGAACAACGAAGACGTTTCAAGACCGCATTCAATATTGTTTCGGTATAATATATCATTTATAGACCGTCCGCTCGGGGAATTTGTCGACTTTCACAAACGTTCGAACGCTAGCCGTTCGAATGCTAGTAGCCTGCCTTCGAACGCTAGCCTTCGAACGCTAATAGTAGCAAGCCGTTCGAACGCTAGTATAGCAAACCCGTTCGAACGGCTAGTAGCTAGCAAGCCGTGTAGCAAGCTGATATAACGAATGATATATTATCATCCCTCGGGGTAATATTTCGTCGAATTCCACTCGCTCCGGGTCTATAAATGATATACACTTATATATAATCTTCATTATCACAAACTGTATAGACATATGTCATGAAAGTGTTTGGCTCACCGGTTTTATATTAAAATTATAGACCTTTCCATGGTTCTGGCTCGCCAATATCCACGTGCTCCCAGGTATTTTCCTTTAAACCGGCTTAGTTGTTGAGTAGTTCCTAAAACCTTGTTTCTTGAAACTGTAACGGCGGAGTATCTTTCGGGAAGAAAATCGACAATTCCTTTGGCTCTACAAAGCAACGCAAATTACAAATAGATCAGAATTAATATGCTATATCAACTCACCCTAATTATCCTTTCAAAAGACTAGCAAAACACACTATTGCCTTGACGGATTTTAAAATCACTTTCTTTTGAACCTTACCTTTCAGTTATCTAATAGTTCTCCCTTTGTTAGAAGTTTCCATTATCGTTCGGTAAAAATATACGTGCAGATCGCAGTTTTCAGTTTTGAATACAGCGCGATGCTTGAAAAGCATGATCAAACTTATAAAGTGTTGACCAATCACAGAACACTAAATACCACACCTGACTCAGAACTCTGTTCTGATTGGTTGCGCCAATAATCTGTTCCCCACTAGTCCTGACGTCACTGTGGCAAATGAGGCCATATCAGCTTTCGTTCGAGCGAGTAACTTCACGAAGAGAGGGAGATACAAAACGTGGATGGGATGCATGATTTTCGCATACCGGTTCCTCGAACCACGAAGTGGCGGTATCATGGACTATTGAAAGTGATATTCTTAATTAAATATGTATATACTGTATAGTGCCATAGGACTGGGTTTTGAAACTCCCATAAATTCATCAAAATTACTTGAAATTGGTACCAAAAAGCAACAAAGACAACAGCTACTCTTCATGTAAGTTATTTTTTTATTTCATTTTAAAAGTTTACAGTGTATTTAAAACAGATTTTGTCACAACTTCTCATAGATTATAATAGTAAATCCAAACAGAAGGTGGAGTCTGGGTAAGAGTTATACTATAATAATATAATAATATAATAATATAACAATATAATAATATAATAATAAAATATAATATAATATAATATAATATAATATAATATAATATAATATAATATAATATAATATAACATATAATATAATATAATATAATATAATATAATATAATTGTATTGATGGTGTATGATGGCTAATTGATGGCGTACTGCAGTAGGATGGCTAATTGATGGCGTATCACCATGGCATAATCCATCCATATTACCTGTAATATACCCAGAATCTTATCCCGGCATTATCACCACCATATATACAGAACTCGTAACTAGGCTCTCGGCAACGGCTTCCGTAGCTCAGTGGTCAGAGCACTGCACTAGCATCGCAGGGTCACGGGTTCAATTCCAGCCAGAAGGCCTTGAAGTTGCATTTTTCGCAACTGGTCCCGGTTTGGTCTTAAAATGTATGTATTCCAACACTCGAAATTTTCCTTCACCATAAATCCTTTCAACATGTTTTACATAGCCTGATATAAATACGGTAACTGACCACTTTCACAGCATGCGTAAGACACAACTTATTTTATAATATAATATAATATAATATAATATAATATAATATAATATAATATAATATATAATATATAATATATAATATATAATATATAATATATAATATATAATATAATATAATATAATATAATATAATATAATATAGTTGATCGTCCAGGTTGTTGTAGTCTTGAGAAAGACTTTGTTGGTGACTGACGGTTCGATGATGACTGCTGCTGAGGCCGTCAAAACGTCTGTCACCAACAATAGTCTTTCTCAAGAGTCAAGACTACAACAAGCTGGATGATCAACTTCACACATCTAATGATACTCCTATACTTCATTTTAATAGTTTACAGTGTATTTAAAACAGATTTTGTCACAACTTGTCATAGATTATAATAGTAATTCCAAACAGAAGGTGGAGTCTGGGTAAGAGTTATAATATAATAATATAATATAACAATATAATATAATAATAAAATATAATATAATATAATTGTATTGTATTGTATTGTATTGTATTGATGGCATAATGATAGCTGGCTAATTGATGGTGTAGGATGGCTAATTGATGGCTAATTGATGGTGTATCACGATAGCGTAATCCATCCATGTTTTACATAGCCTGATATAAACACAATAACTGCCAATCACAATGTGCGTAAGACACGACTTATTTTATAAAATATAATATATAATATAATATAATATAATATAATATTAATATAATATAATATAATATAATATAATATATAATATAATATAATATACAGTAATATAATATAATATAATGCAATATAATATAATATAATGCATATAAAAAAATGCAATATGTTGCAGAGTTTCTCATCACTATTACCAGACAAATTGTCAGGAACGAAGGCAATTCTGTTCCGGTTAGTTACCCTTTTCGTGCCGGACGGTGTCCGGTCGCTTATTTTCAGGCTTGCTCTGGACTACCAATGCATTGCCTCTGGGACCAGGGTAAACATAATTAATAAATTAATTCAAATTGATATATTTATTACTGCAGATGAATGTAATGTAGACCTTAATGATCAATGATCATCCTTGTGCAAACATGTTTTATGAGGCACTTGATGTTCATACAAGACTGGACAAATTCATTGCAACCAAGTAAGTACAAATGTTGATTGTATATTAATGAAAATAAAATTCAAAGTACCTAGTGTGGATGGGTAAGTTGCAACCGCGAGTACTGTAAACCAACATTGTAATTTGTTTTATTTAAACAGAGTTAAATCAACAATTATTCATGGAGTCCAATATAGACCTGGTGCTGTCCTTCGACTTGCAGAAATGCAACCAAATGCGGAGCAAGATTATCCTTTGTTTGGACTACTAGAGAGTATAATTGTGTGGGAGGATGAGAAAATATTTCTGGTGACTATTTTGGAAACAGTTGGTTTTAAACAACATTACATGGCCTATCATGTGGAAATGACAGAGGGGAAGACAGTGCTGACATACAACAATTTGCCATGGCATGGTGTTCTACATTGTATTGAAAAAGGAGAACAAAAATTTGTTGTTGACAAAGACACTGCCAGTGTTGAACTCTTTTAACATATTATCCAATGTGTAATGTGTATAATATATAACATATAATTTATCATAATATATGTATATAATATCTGTATACTGTATAATATATAAAATCCTATTATAAAACCACTGAAAATCTTATTGCAGGAAACAAATTATTAGTATATATATATATATATATATATATATATATATATATATATATATATATATATATATATATATATATATATATATATATATATATATATATATATATATATATATATATATATATATATATATATATATATATATATATATATATATATATATATAATATAGGTTCTAAGGATTTATGGTGAAGGAAAATTTCGAATTATACATTTTAAGACCAAACCGGGACGAGTTGTGAAAAATGCAACTTAGCGGCCTTCTGGCTGGAATTGAACCCGCAACCCTGCAATGGTAGTACAGTGCTCTGACCACTGAGCTACGGAAGCCGTTGCGGAGAGCCTAGTCACGAGTTCTGTATATTAATATATGGTGGTGGTAATGCCGGGATAAGATTATGGGTATATCATAGGTAATATTTGGCATTCACTCGATCAAACTACATGTTGAAAGGATTTATGGTGAAGGAAAATTTCGAGTGTTGGAATACATACATTTTAAGACCAAACCGGGACCAGTTGCGAAAAATGCAACTTCAAGGCCTTCCGGCTGGAATTGAGCCCACGACCCTGCGATGCTAGTGCAGTGCTCTGACCACTGAGCTATGGAAGCCGTTGCCGAGAGCCTAGTCAAGAGTTCTGTATATATGGTGGTGGTAATGACGGGATAAGATTCTGGGTATATTATAGGTAATATTGGGCACTTCACTCAATTAAATTACAGGTACTAAGGATTTATGGTGAAGGAAAATTTCAAGTGTTGGAATATATAGATTTTAAGACCAAACCAGACGAGTTGCGAAAAATGCAACCTAAATTACTGTTTTAATTCTACAGCGGGGGGGGGGGGGGGGGGGGGGGGGTATTTTTCAAGAAACCCTGCAAGGAATATATTTTTATCTGCGACTTAAGTATTAAAACTGAATTGTGATCGAAAACCTTTAAACTGCTCGCTGTGACTCATGCTTCGCTCGAAACATCAGCTCGTTCATCGGTTCACCATCTTAATATTTTATATATATATATAGTCATACCTCGTGTATTCATGATCGAAGGCATTAAAATGCTCATCCATTCTGGTTTAGTCCAAGTTTAGACTTAATAGTGTTGGTAAATAAATCCATATATCAACTATCATTGAACAAAAACACGGTAATAATATACAATACGGTGGCATGTTTTAGACGATACATGATCATGAAAATTTATCGAAACCAAGTATCCATTGGCTAAATAAATCCATCGCCTGGCTCTGATTCGCCTTGTGTTGAATAAAAATTTTAAAATACAGTAATCGTCGCCATGTTTAATACACGATGCATACGCACGCGAGTCAAACTCGCGGCGATTCAATACAATCGCCGCGAGTTCGACTCGCGTAACTCGCGTTTACATTTTGTTATAACACAAGCACTATTTTCAGTTTGGATAATCCTCCCAGGGACAAAATAATGAGCATTCAAAATTATGAAAATAACATATGTATTAAAGCTAAGGAACATGTTGGCTGTGATGTTTATAAACCGGAAAAACCTATATGAAATACCTCTGGAATATCTAAATCGAGGTTTTTCGTACGTTGTATTCCTTGGAAATTAATTTTAAAATAAACACGCTCCGCCGTCCTGAAACATGCAAGAAGTGCAGCAAGATGTGTAAACTTGAATGGTGTGTTTATTTAAGCTGTGTAAAATGAAGCAAGGCGTGTAAATTTGAATGGTGTGTTTATTTAAGATGTGTAAAATGAAGCAAGGCGTGTACATTTGAATGGTGTGTTTTTGCCTATGGCGTGTAAAATCAAAAAACTGTGCTAAATTAACACACTATTCAATATTCAATGGTGTGTAAAAATTACACACAAAAACGTATGTGTAAAATAACACGCCTACGTGAGTAAATACACGCATAGGTGTGTAGAAAAACACACAATGCGTGTAATAAAACACGCATGGTATGTAATAAAGCACACACAGTGTTTTTTTTGCGTGTTTTAGCGGCCACACTGTGCAATTTTACACACTAATGTGTGTAAAATTGCGCATTTCGTGTGTAATTTTACACACCAGTTTTTAGAGTGTAGCCGTACGCAGGATTATTTTTCCAGGGGACAGTAAGACAAATCCTTTGAAGTTTGTGTTCGCGGGTTTCCCGTTTGTTTTGTTGCCCTACATCAACGAGACAGAACGCCATATGTATGTTCTCTAATCCTATTACTTATGTTGAGAACCTCCACGTTGTGGTCCCTGGAAATGTCTTGTGATAGCTAATCTAAACAACCTGAAATCGTCTGATACGTGTAATCGCCAAGGAACGTCTTCCCAATTGTAACCAATTCTTGATCAACCAAAACTTCTGGAAGCAAGCATTCTTATCAGAAAGAGCCAATGGCTAGCACCGCAGTTTGTATCCTTCAGCTAAGCACTGAAGGTCTAACTAGACTGACATGTGACCTCATTCGTCACTTGGCTGAACTCCACCACGCCAATGTTATTCTTTTACAAGAAACACACAAAAAGAATGGCAGTCAACTCTCCATCTAGGATTTTAATATCCTTCACCACACACCCAGCAAGATACATGGCATTGCAACATGTACCATGGATGGCATCATATCTAAAGTCCTGAAGAAGTCTCCTCGAAACAGTAACACAGAATGATATGTCACCCAGATTGGTGAATATAAGACTCGTGAACCTCTACAAACCTCCCCGACATCGTTCAATCTGCAATTAATCTCCCAAATATTCAACAACCATGTCTTATTGGAGGTGATTTTAACTTCAGAAACACTCTTTAGGGCTACAGCAATACCATCCGTGACGGAACTACGATTGCAAGTTGGGCAGAAGTAAACAATCTACATCTCCTTTACGATGCCAAGAACCCACCAACGTTCTTTTCGAGTAGAAACAAGACCTGGACTAACCCATATCTCATTTGTATCACAAAATCTATCCGGCATATCAAAATGTGAGCGTCTTGTTCTCGACCAATTTCCTAAATCCTACCACTGCCCAGTTATCATCCGCAGTAAAGTAAGGGTCAAAATTACATCCCTCAATAAGAAACGCTGGAATTTTTGAAAAGCCAACTAGGAGATGCTCACTGACCTTACCAATTCCCTCTCCAACGAGCTCCCTTCACCAACTGGCAATCAATCTACTGTGTATACTGCATTTACAAACATTTTAACGGTAGCTCCCAAGCCCTCCATCCCTGGTGGAGGATTGTGAAGCTGCGCTGCTCAACTATAGTGGTGCTACTGCCACCAATCAGACTGAGAAAGGCAACATTAACAGAGTTATTGGGAGAAGCAGTAAACCAAACGTTTGCCCTGTCTCTGCAAACTCTATTGCCTCAGTACTAGTCAGTAGGCAAATGGAATGACAATGCCCAAATAGCAAATGAACACCAACGTGTGGTCAATGCTGAAATCAAAGAGAACATCGCTAAACAACTTGTATCATCCAACCTCTCTACTACACTATCTACATTCTACATCTGAGGTCATGGATGCTATCGTTCTTTTGAAGAATGGTAAGGCCGTAGTGGTTGACAACTTTCACCCAGAGTTCCTGAAAAACCTTGGTCTACAGGCCATAGAGTGGCTTAGACATATACACCTCAAACCAATTCTTCATAATTTCGTTGCGCTGAAGATTCTGCATTATGTTACTCCAACAAAGACTTTAACAAAATTGAGGATGTTCTTCAAGAAGATCTCTAAACATTCACCCAATTATGCACTATGGCACCTAAAAGTAAGCCTTAGAAATACTGTTTCCTTCATATTCCACTTTGCCAAGAGAAAATCAGATATGCAACTCAACATATTTCTCAATGAAAAAAGACTACCTAGGGGTAACGCTGGATAGATCTCTCACCTTCCCTGCCCATCTAGACAAAGTGACGCAGAAAGTTTACGCCAGAGTTAACCTAGTAATTAAGAAACTGGTTGGTTCTGACTGGGGAGCTGATTTCAAGACTCTACAAACTTCCACCAACGCTTCCACCATTCAGCTGCTGAATGTGCTTCCCAGGTATGTATACAATACTCGCCGATATCCCTCCACCCGAAATCAGGAAGAATTATTGAAACTAGCTGCTAAATCATTCCAACCAGGATCGCTAGTACCACCAATCAATAATGTCATCCAGAGAATTGAACGGACCACTTCACTGCTAGCACCTTGGCGAAATCCAACCCACTATCGGAATCATGAATTGAGGTTCCGCGAACACACGTCATTTTCAAAAGGTGATAGGTGCTATTGAAAACGATAGCTGTGACTGTGGATTTCCATTTTCCGCACATCTTCGATGAATGTACACTTCAGCACATCCTCGATGAATGTACAATACATAAACCACATATCGGAGCTGCTGGCATCACCAACACCGATACATGTCTAATTAAATGACTCGAAGAAGATGTCCCTTTATGACTATATTAGAAGAAATTCATACGAACGACGACGACTTATCTAGTAAAGATAAGTAATGTCAAAACATGTCTCCCATGTGCTATCACTGCTATGGAGTATCCTTATCCTGGTGTGGATAGTGATATTTAGATTCGTGTATATTCTGGAGTGATCTTATTTCAGTCACTGAATCACAAAACCATGCAGATGCCGTTATTTATACCGCACGTTCGCCGGTTCACGCATGACGGAATCTTCTTTTTTTATGAAGACGATGGACGGAATCTTTTTGCACTAGGCTCCATAATGGAGTCTGCAGTTTGGTGGCTGGTACCCAGTCTAGTTTGCTATGCGCGTGCTGTCACAGGTAAGCAACGTTTTATCGTGCTCTCTTAACAAAATCGCTGCATGGTCATAACATATTAAGCATAATTTGAACCAAAATACTCTATGCATTTCAATTTGAAAATTTCAAGACAAATTATTTATGTTTGCGTCGTATTTCAGCAATCGAACTAAATAATTGTCTACCGTAAATGCCCATAATCGATTGATAATCAACTTTATAAAAAAACATATATGTCCAAAGTGCACTTTTTGGATTTCCAGTCACACAGGTGTACTGCTGGCTCGATAGTACCGTGGCACTCTACTGGATTTGCAGCCGTGGAGAGTTCAAGCAGTTCGTCGCAAATAGAGTTCAGAAAATTCGTGAGTCTGTTAATTTTCTGAATAAATTTTACACATCCTCGTGAGTTCAGTCCCATGAGGGTTTGTTCTCAAATGCGTTGAAGTAAACATCCAATTAAATCCGTGTTGATTGAGAAGCCATATAAACAACTCGTTTATCGTGTTTCATCAGGGGATCCAAACACTCGAAAACAATAAAAACATGTTTCATCATGTTTTCTCGTCTTTGGATCCCCTGATGAAACACTCAATCTCGTTGTTCATATATTACATCCAGAACTTGTGGAAACCCCTCGAGTTACGCTCATTGTGCATGATGAAAATACATGAACTTTTGTACGAACACTGACACGATTCGTTGTGTTTGCCTATACATGAGATACACTGTAGTTAAACAGGGGGAGTGTGCAAGGTGTTTACATTAAAATTTTGTCTGCGACTCTGCGTGTCAGGCGTTATGCATTGGGAGGGCGGGCTAGCCTGCGTGCGACGCCTGATTTGTATTTGCATTAGTTCCTAGCTAGGCGGTAGGCATGCTGATGCGCTCTGATATCAAGCGAAACGGTCCAAAATATGAAATTTTATAAACTTCTGAGCTGAAAAATCACCGCTCAGAATGCAGGAAATGCCATTTACGGGAATCTATATTTCAAAATTTTCCAGGGGGGCATGCCCCCCGACCCCTCAAGAAAGCCTCGCGCCTTCGGCGCTCGGATTATTAGTTTGCATGACCTCCCATTTGGAACCAGCTTCGCCAGTGGCGAAGCTAGCGGTCATGCTAGTCATGCTCAGCATGACTAAACATTTCCTGAAAATATATAGTTTTGTTTTCTTTTATTTACTTTATTTGAAATCTCTCCTTTGAACTTTGAAGTTGTGCACATTTCGAAGAGAACAAGTAATAATAGTTCACGCATATTACGCGGATATTCTCGCTCCGTATCTTGCCCTGATTGATCGGGCGTCCTAAATCCGCCGTCTTCGTTCCCAGGCTCTTTTGTTCAGCCTGGCCTCAGCCCAAGTCATTGAACAGTCATGCTTATTCTCGAAATATTATTGGTTGACGGCACTTGACGCATGCTCAGTTTGCCTATTTTAGACAACTGGTCATGCTATTTTGGATGAGCTTTCCGCCTGACCAACTAATTGGAAATTAAACGAGACTTACCTGTAAGTTGAAGTTTGATTGTAATTCTGCCTTGTCATCAGTCCGGAACGAAGGAGTCACATGAGATGCGCGCGCGCATTGCCGATCAGTCTTCAAAGTGAGATATGAGCAGGAATATGGAACGAAGGAGTACACAAAGGGAGATGAGGGTCTATCGGCATGTGACTCCTTCGTTCCGGACTGATGACAAGGCAGAATTACAATCAAACTTCAACTTACAGGTAAGTCTCGTTTAATTTCCAATTCTACCTTGTCATCAGTCTACGTCACTACGGAGTCACATGAGACTTCAAAGTCCTGCTCAGACGAATCCTGATTTTATTACGTTTGCAAAGACGTAAAAACAGAAAAATATAACAATATAAATATAATATTGACAAATATGTGTAACAATATCAAACTTTATCACCACTTAAAATAATTTCACCAAAGTTCGGTGCAGAATCACTGGGTTTATAATAAAACCTCTCAAAAGTTGTAGTAGAGGCCCAACCAGCTGATTTCATGATTGTTTGCAATTTAAGGCCTTGTCGTTTAGTATGTGAAGTCGAAGCTGCTCTACTACTGTGGGCTGCATATTTTGAAACATCTATTCCAGCTTGCTGTAGAACCAATTTGACCCATCTAGATATGGTTTCCTTAGTAACTGGCTTGTGAGGTTTCACATAACTCAAAAGTAATTGGCTGTGAATACCTCTTAAATACTGGGTTCTATTTAGGTAGTCTTTCAGATGCACAACAATACAAAGTTTCTTGTCCTCTGCAAATTCCAACAGTTGATTGGCTCTAGGTGATGCCCTGGTCGCGTTTGTTTTAGTTTCTGCGGTATCGTTATTCGATATTTATCCTCCATTGCTTGGATATAATTAATATCAAGCTGATGTATTGTCTGGCACCGTTGTGCTGTGAGCAAAACGAGAAGCATGGTCAGTTTCAGGGTAAGTTCCTTCAATGTCAATTCGTTGGCAGGTTTGTATTCTTTAAGATGATCTAATACTGTACTGACGTTCCATACTTCAGTGTACCTTGGTAGGGCTGGTTTAAGCTCAAAAATACCTTTAAGAAACCGACAAACTAGTGGATGCTCCCCAAATTTAAGTCCATCCTTTAGAGGAAGAATAGCAGATAGAGCAGAGCGAGCTGTATTCAATGCACTGTAACCTAAACCTGACTGAAACAGCAAAGTCAGGAACTCGATAGCCTTATCTAGTCCTGGATCAAACAAGTTTAATCCTTTTTCACAACAGTATTGTTTCCACTTATTCAAATATGTATTGTACTGCTTTGCAGTACCTGTTCTCCATGATGGCATTATAATATCTTTTGTTATGTCTGAGAAATTGTACTGGTTTAATGTTTTCCTGATAAGTGGCATACTAACAGATGTAGGGTTGCATGTAAAGGATGTATTTCTTTGGGATGTGCTGGGAGCTGGAGAAGGCCCTTCCTGGCTTTGAGGTGTACTGGAGATTCTTCCAGCATCTGCATTGCTTTCGGATACCAACTCTGGGTTGGCCAGTCCGGTAACACAACTATTCCTTGGGCTTTCTCCCTGCAAATTTTGTTTAATACTAGTGGAATGACACTAAATGGGGGAAATGCATAAAAATTTAGTGATGTCCATTGCATTGTAAATGCATCAATTGCCTCTGCATTGGGATCAGGTTTATATGCAGCATATAAGGCAAATTGATTATTTAAGCGTGATGCAAATAAGTCAATCTCTGGTTTAAATGTTAGACTCTTTAGAGATTGCCTTAAGGTAGGTTTATCCAGCATCCACTCTAATGTACTATTATTGTATCTAGATTCAGCATCTACTGTCGTATTAAGTATACCTGGTAGGTAAGCAACAGTAATCCAGATTTGTCGCTGAATGCACCATTCCCAAATAGTCTTACCTATCTTATTACATTCGACTGAATGGCTAGTACCCATGTGATTTAGGACACTGACACCTGTTGTGTTATCTAATCTGAGTCTGATGTGTATGTGACATTTATCTTTAGCAAATGTTTGCAACCCCAGAAATGCTGCAAGCATTTCCAAACAATTTATATGTTGTTTTGCTTCAACAGGTGTCCAATGACCACCTGTAGAAACTCCTTCACATTCAGCTCCCCAACCCAATAAAGAGGCATCAGTTGTAATCTGAAGTGTTGGTGGTCCATGTGAAATATTGTTGTATGCAATAGTACTGTTTTTAATCCACCAAGACAGTTCTGACTTAGCTGGAAGTGACAAGGTCATCTTAGCATCAAAGTTGCCTTTGTTTTGTTTTAAGGCAAGAGATTTGTCACTTTCTAGGTGCCTATAGTAAAGTGGACCATAAGTTGTGCCAGGAAAACTGGACACTATTTTTCCAATAACTCTGGCTACTTCCCTAATGGTTGTGTATCTACTTGCTAATAGAATTTGGCATGTTTTTTGTAGGTCGGCAGCTTTATCCTCTGTTAACCTAACTGTCATTGTTTGAGAATCAAGGATAAACCCAAGTATGCTAATATTTTGTGATGGTATAAAGCTAGATTTATCTGGGTGAACAACCAGTCCTAGTTTGGTAAATAATATGACCGTATCAATTACATTTGCTGCACACTGTTCATAATTCTTTCCCTGTAAGTAAAAATCATCCAGGTGACCCATGGAGATGTGCCATTGTTTGTGTAGATGTGATAAAGGAACCTTAAATATTTTGCTAAATTTTCTGGGTGCCGAGGAGAGCCCATTGGGCAAGCATGTAAACTTGTATAGTTTGCCTTTCCAGTTAAAGCATAATAGTTTTTTATCACAAACTTTAATGGCAAAGGAATAATAGGCATCCTTTATATCAATAGATGCCATATAGCAGTTCTTTTCCATAAGTCGTATGACAGTGAGCAGTGAATCCATTTTAAAATGGTGGTACTCAACTACCTCATTGAAATTTTTAAGGTTTAGTATGAGCCTGTATGTACCATCCTTTTTGGGATGGGGAAAAATATCAGACACAATCTGCCCAGATTCTTTGTTCGTAACCCTTACAACATCTTTATTTAGCAATTTGCATATTGCATCATCTATGTGTCTGATGTCATGTCCACTGTGTCGGTGGACCTTTCGTGTGTGTTGGGAAGGAATTTCTGTGCATTCAATGCTAATCCCACTAATGTCAGATAATATTTGTTTGTCTGAGGTCAGTTTGACCCACTCATGCCAGTAATTTGGAGTCTGGCCTCCTTTAAATGCAGTACACAAAAGTTGTAATTTTTACTTTAAGGGAGGAATAAAGGAATTAAACGAACTTACGTTATTTCGTATTATTTCCAAACGTTTGATTATTTCGTTTCTGGCTCCATTGGAGGCTTTTTCCTTTTGTAGAATTTGTTCTGGCCTTTCCAAAAATAATCTTTCCTTGGACCTTTGTTGTAACGGTTTGTGTGTGGATAGCTGTAACGCTTATTTTCGTATGGTTTCCCAGTTCTGGGAGTATAATTAACATACTTCTTCTTAGAGGCAATCGTGAAAGATTGACCAATAGCATTAGCTTCCTTTGCCTCTTTTAACTGCTTTGGCAAATCAGAGCCAAATAACAAAGGGCCGTTCGGAATATCCACCGTACAAATGGAAGAATACTCTGATTTTAGAGCGGGTCGTATTTGTTCCCGCCTTAATTTTGATAACTCATGGCTGACATGGCCATGAAGCATGGCTATCGCATCCACAGAGCGTGTGGCTAGATTTTTATTGGCCTCTTCCTTCGTTTGAGGGAGCAATTCGTCCGCTGTTTGTAGAATCGTGACAACAACTTTGCGAATAGTTTGCTGAATATTTGACAATTGCTAATCAGTTTTCCTTTTTGAAGGCAGTAGCTGTGTCCAAACTTCGTTGTTTACCTTAATAGGTATAATGTCTGGACAATTCTCAGGTTTTTGATAACGCTCGGTTAGCGATTTAATTTTCTCTGGAGCCAAATGTTTGCCCCATCGATCGTTTATTAGCAATCTCTGCCAACTGGGGTTGGACCGGTGGTCCCATTGTTTCGTTCTGGTCCAGCGAGTCGACAAGCTCCTTCAAAAAGTTTTGATCAGATTGGTCGTTGACCTGTGACTTTTGCTCGGTGAGCGTTTTAATGTCGTTGATATCGTCGTCACTTGCGTGGAGACTCAGCTCATCTTCTTTGCGTTGTCGTTTATACGACCGCTCGGTTGTGTCTGACATCTCATTTTCGCTACATCTATGGTCAGACTCATTTACGGCTTCGTTTGAAGAGCCTCGTGACGCTGAAGGACGACGTTTCCCACCCAGTGGGCGTTTGTCGTTCTTTAGACTGGGTATACGTTGACACATTTTAGTCAACAAACTTGCCATCTGGCACATGTTTTCGTTGATATTCAATAGAGTTTCGCTAATAACGTCATTATGGCATTCTTTGTCATTTACAGTCGGTTCTTTTCCCTGTTCATGGTTCGGTGAACCGCCATTTTCATCAACCGCCATTTTCATCAACTTCCATGGCATAGATAAATCTAATTACACGTGTGTTTCTGAAAACAAATTTGATTTAGTTGTTTATAAAACTTACTAATGTGTTCTTACCTTAACTTTTTTCCCGTCAGAAGTGACGGATGGTTTCAAAAACTGTAAGATTATCCACATTTAAATTAGCGTTTCGCTCACCTTGTTGTTATCATCGGTAAAACGTTAGCACTGATCGGCAATGCGCGCGCGCATCTCATGTGACTCCGTAGTGACGTAGACTGATGACAAGTAGAATCAACTATGGCCTGACTGCACAGCACGTCTGTTTAAGGAGATCCTTGATTTATCATGGCATCAACGAGCTCTGATTCGCTCCAAACAGTCCTTGTTTGTGAACTACTTAGAAAACCGTTTTCGGCTCGAAACATCAACGAGAAAAATATTCTTGTTGGACAGCGACCAATGCCGGATCTTGGCCATTCGTCTTTCTTTCGTTTCATTGGTAATGAATCGCAGTTGAAAAAGTTTACCAAGAATTGTAAACCGGCAAACCATTGCAAGATGACTAGATGAGAGAAACACGGATGAGAGATCAATCATATATGAAGACGGAATGGACAGAAGGGCGAAGGACAGGAAAATATTATTATACATTTATCTCGTGAAACTCCGTAATATTAATAATTATGAAACGTTGTTTTTGTCCGATTTAAATAAATTCTATATCGAAATGTTCACTTGAATCTGGCGAATCGAACGCTGTACGTTTCGTCTACTTAAAATGTGAAGATCAGATGTTATATGAGAAATGCGTAAGCGATTAAAGCGAGATTCGTCTTTCAAATTCAAGATCTATTCGACGTTTACCCTGTGATTCAATGCTTTTATGTCCATTAAACCGATATAATTTCGTAAAAGATATGTTTCGTATACCTTGCCGTTGATTTTTATAAACGTTTTGACACACGAAGACCTTCAATCGAACAGATATTAAAAAAAATAGCATTGCCGTGTGTGTTGGGAATCGTGAGAACTAATTTGAACTCTAAATATGTTTGTTTATTATTCGCAAGGTCAAGTGTCATTTGACAAGTCACGTGACACTGACACCACTCATGCGTGAAACAACAATGTAATAATATAATTTTCCTTCGAGGCGAGAGCTTCAGCCTTGATTAAATAAAAGTTTAGTATATTTTGTGATTCTCTTTGTCGTGAAGAGCCGGGAAACTAACCGCATTCGCAACAACTCTTTATTTTATAGTATAATCTTACTTTTTGTCTGGGACCAAATATGAAATTTACTTAACCTCCCGCCCAGATTGACATGGATAACATGGGTCCTCGCCTCCCCGGTCGGGGTCCGGTCCTGTTTTTGCTGATACTGTTTTCCTAACTATTTAACGATGTTTCGTCAATCACGTACAAAATATGACGTTGTCTGACATAGTATAGATCAGAGGATCACGTCAACCATTTACGAAGTGAGACTGACGTTGTACGGATGACGTGTCTATATATCGTGTCCCTTGTCGAAAAGGATTTTGGCAGGAAGACCAGGAAGCTTTACTCCATGTCGTCTCCCATTCAAAATTAAAATTCAAAAAGTTAACTTGTGGTCTTATTAAGATATTGATGACAGACTAGTGTCTAATGTAAACATGGTGTAAATTGCCGCACTTAATATCCCTATCGACTTAATTCTGTCAGCAAAGTTTAGTATTGGCCATATTTTTACTCTGTGCAATTTAAAGCATATACGCCCTTCACGTCTTGACGTTGATCGATCTGGTTTTTGTCTATTTTCTTACTGCGCAGTCTATTTTCAACGTACTTGAAAGACTGCGCACTTGAAAGACTGTGTACTTGAAAGACTGCGCACCCTGGTTCAGCAATAGCAAACTATCTTCGGTAATTTGACCATGCTTTAAAACATGGCCTGAACGACTTGAAATAATTAATAAAATATTGATGCTAAGACTGATATTATCTTTGGAAAGCAGATAGTTTGCAATATAATTAGTCAAGTCACGTTGCAGTATTACTTAATGTAGAATAGTGCCAGCTGGAAGCGTTAATGCCGAGGGTACCACTAGTACCATGGGCATCTTACTAGTTGGTATCCCAGTGTAGAAACGCCTTTGATAACAAAACTTTGCGATCTTTTGCAAGTTACTTAGAGAAATCTAGAACAAAAGCTGGAGTAAGCGCGCTGTTTCTTGTCTAGCCTGCGCCACAGATGACTAAAACCCATATAACAGTCGTCTACGGCACAGGCTCTTTCTTGTCTTGTTTTCTGATTAATTAAAGATTTTTCTAAATTACATCGTTCAATAATCCAATTGGCAATTGCCAGTACCGCATGCGCGCGGCGCTACAGCGTGCCTATGTACGTTAACAAATAGCCGGCGGTCAGTTAATTTCTGGTAATGTATATATTATCTCAGCATGGCATGCTTAAACGCACTCTGCGCTATTAACAAGGTTATTGCTTGACCTTGATGCAATCTGCGCTACATACTGTATGCAATCCATTTACGCTACGTATGCAAATCGTTACATTCCTTTGTCTTTCCTTTAATATCAATATGTACAACACTTTGAATTTGATGTAAGTTGCACAGTTTCTGTAATCATCATATCACGCAAACCAGTTGTAGATTTGCGCTCAAGAAACAATTCCTCGTTATATATAACAATCGGTCGATATTACAACAAACATTACAACGAACAGGATCGTTGTTACTCGGAGATTCACTCCGATGGACGACCTGCAGATATAGAATGCTATATAATAATCCGTCGGCTATTATTTAACATGGAAATTTATTAACAAACTTTCTATTCATTAGGCCTTGCTTCTGATGTGGTAAAATCAGCGGGATAGTAATTTGAGAGGTGCAATATTTTCCACACACAACACACGTTTACTGTCCTTCATGTCGGGCGAAAGGAAGAAGGATATCTTATCTTCATGGATATACCTTGGTGTGCTGGTCTTTGCTGTAAGTTTGGTTCTAGGGATGTTGAATTCCGCTGGCCTTCTTGTCGTGGTCTTCATAGATTATTATAACGAAAGCAACGCAAAAGCAGGTAATATATATGAGTCCGAAATATTCCATACTATTGTACCTTCATTATGAAACTACAAGTGTTCTAATACGTTGTTAGTTGTGTAAATATTAATTAGCATATAATATACATACATTCGATTCAACATATTTTCAATGATTAATGTAGGTTATGAAGAGCGATGGCTAACGTCAGTTATACCTCTAATCAATATCCCACTCTTATCTTTCGCGTTCATAAGTCGAATAGGAAATATATATCTCTGCTCATTAATAATTCATGAGGAAAACACAAACGAAAATTATAACCGAGACGTTGTTTGTAAATGTGATCTTAATTAGCATAACATTTCGACAACTTTCACCTCGATTATTTGTTTGAGATGCTACACTATACACTCGAAAGCCGTTTATTAACTGATCTCCAATCACCTCGAAGTGTGTTAAAAAAACTCGGCCTGCGACCTCGTTTTTCAACACACGTCTCGGTGTTGTAAATCAGATAATAAACGGCTTCTCGTGTATGATATATTATTACATAATAATTATATTTTGTACACGTGCGCTCAGAGGTGATTAAACACCAAGTTTTTCATAAATTGATCGTGTGCTTTGAGACTTAGCATTGTCTTCTTTTGTAGATTTTAGATATTAATCATAGTTATATCGCTGCAGAACCTTTAGCTTTATGTGCGTTTTATGGCGTGGCGTCTAATTGGGTTCTGCAGTATGCGATAATATTACGCAACGATTTTGCTGTCTTGTTGCTGAAATTTGTCTTGTTGCTGAAATGTGTCTTGTTGCTGAGATTTTTCTGTGTGTTGCTGCATGACCTTAATGAAGTTCAGAAAGCCGGGAGCAGCGGGGACGCCAATTAATGTGATTAAAGTCAGTATATTTTATGTGCTTAAACAACATGTCGAGACTAACTGAACGTTTCTGAGGAATTCTATAGTCACTATGACGTTAAGTTCAATCAAATGTTCTGTATGTTCTCAGTATTAACGCCATTTGATACATATAATAATCTTGTGTATAACAAGGTCAATGTCAAGAATGTCGCTATAAACCCTTGTTCTACCCGTGTTCTAACCCCCCCCCCCCCCCTAGATTATCATCCTAACCTCCTGCGGGTCGCAGGCCGTTTCGTCGTAAATTTTTAACGTTATATCGCCCAATAATTGACCGATTTGAAAACAGATTTGGAATTACCAAGTCTAAATACATAACATACGTGTCTATTATATTACGAAAACGTGAATACCCGTAATAAAAACCTCTTTCCGGTCCGTCCCTATTAAAAGGGAGACTGGTGGCCCCCAGTCTTCAAATATTGATAGCCCGGCCGCCTTTCCATGGAAAATTATAAAAATTATAAAAGCGGATTAAAAATCGGTCGTATTGAGACGATTCTAACGATATATAACATATCTTAAACGGATAAAAACTTCTCGAGATATCTTGTTCCAAACATGAGTTTTTCAAAACATGGCCGCGGGAGAAAAGAGTCTGAGTCCGAATAACGCCGATGACGTCAAATCGGGAACGAGCTGTACGACGACTACAGTTGTTTACTTGGTTTTACCGATCCAACTGCGGACAAAATCCCTTAGCGATGCGTTGTATACGGGTGTTCTACCAAGCTGCGTATGCTCTAAACACTTCAATCCGCACGATTATGTTAGAAAATTAACTTGGTTTGTCAGGACCAACGAAGGCCTACATTCCGTGGCTAAAGAGAGATGAAATTGGAATAACCTCCTATAACTAGGAGTTACTATCGCAAGGAAAGTGCTGCCTCCATGAGGTATCCGGATGATTTACAAAGTTCCATGAATAAAGCGTGGACGTGCGTTTATATATTAGTTGTAAATTTAATACTTATAGAGAGGAATCAGATATGTACAAATATAGGGTTTTTCATTTTTGTGTTGACTGGAACAGTGGAGCACTATGCTATGAATTCTTGTGGGTTTGTTTGTGGTAATGAACAGTTAGTCTGCGCCCAAGACCAAATTGTCGCAGAGTATACGTAATGAAAAACATGCAATATGCCTGTTCGTCCCAACCGCCCGCGCCCTTCTCGCCTAAAAAACGCCTGCGGAGGAGGCCGCCCTCCCCTTCCGAGAGAGCCTGCACGCAGGCTAGGTTTTTACTCTAGCCATTTTAGCATCGCGCTAAAGGCGCGTCGACGCTAATCAAAACACCGGATTTTGCAACAGTTTGCAACAGATGTCGCAATAGCTAGCAATCGCTATTAACTTTCCGATGATGTGATATGGTTTGCTACCGTTCGTCCATTTTCAGCCTTTGTTCAATCACAATGGCTTCCAACGTTTTACAACAATTGTTGAAGATGGATGTTATTGTACACCATTGCGGAACAACTTCTCACAAGTAAATTTAACAAGAAGGACATCGATTATCGTACTTATCGAAGTTGCAGTTTCGGCACAGCCAGGAATTGGCGGTCCGCCGGTCTTCCAATCACGACAGTATATTATGGACAAAAAGGTACAGAGAATGTAAGCCTACCGGCTCATGAATAATACATATTACGCTAATTAGTTTATATTGAATATGTTTTCATCTGTTCGTAATTTGTGGCTTGCCAGATTGGAGAACATGTCTTTAATAATATTATTAATGTCAGAAATGAATGGTCTTTGTTTAATAGTCCAAAAGCAAGTTTTGTTTTGTAATAGACCTCCCTTCTAAAAAAGCATGCATGCTGCATGCATGCTGCATGCATGTAAACAGTTGTGCATGCATGCTTGCATGCATGCAACATACTATTGCATGCATATACATGTGTATTGCATGCATGCACGATGCATGCATGCATGCAAAATTGTATTGCATGCATGCGAAGATAAAATGCATGCATGCAAAGATAAAATGCATGCATGCAAATATAAAATGCATGCATGCAAAATTGTTTGCATGCATGGAAAGATAAAATACATGCAGGCAAAATTGTATATTAATTGCATGCAATGTACAGTTGCTATTTTTACCTTGTTATTGCATGCCAAGTTGCCATTTTAATGCATGCAAAATTGTTATTCAGCGTGCAAAATTGTTATTGTATGCGTAGTTATAGCTGTATTGCATGTGCATGCTCAGATGAAATAGCGATCATATGAAAACCAGGCTTTAAGGTAGATTTCCAGTCCTCACACGAAGCAACTCGCTGTTGGAAACTTTGAAACGCAGTAAATTTAATAAAGAATCAAAACAAATTATGTCAACATTTCAAATCATTAGTAAAGCAAATCGTAACAAAAACACAGAGAAGATCGATCAAGCAACTATCAACCATGCGTTCAAACCATGTTCAATCTTCAGAAAAATAACATGGCTTGCCGGCCACATTGGTCGCCGTAAGATCCGAACATATTATTCCGGACTTCCGTAAATACCCGAAGATACTTTGGAATATGTTAGCGTTTTTTTTCAAATGAACCGTTACGTCACAAAACGTCATAAACTGGTCCACATCCACCCAGAGATCTCGATTCTGTTGGCTTTACATAATTCTGCGAAGAGGTCTGGACACGATACGCAAGTCAAGATTAGTTGTTTCGCTTTTCTGCTTCGCGTCGAAGTAGTTGCGCTTCTGCCGGTTCTCACAATTCGTTGGGGACTGTATCTATCATTAGTAAATAAGATCACGCACAGTCTTTCTATAAATTTAACGTCTTTATTTCACATCAATTCAACAAACCATTCACAACTTGCTAGCATTCTGTTCGCTCGCCAAGTTACTGACAACTCTGACATTCAATACATAAATTATATTATAATAGCGTCGCCCGGAAGCTCCACCTTACATTGTCTATTGTTTACATGAATAGATCATTCAGTTCTACGATGATCTGCACATTACAAAGGTTGATAATAATAATTATAATAAGAATAATCAATTAGTAACTAAATTATCTAACTATAAGATTACAGATATTCGACACACTCCCCCCTTTGAGCCTTTTGGGTTCAAACATGACTTGTGTTCTCCATCGTGCATCCAGGGCCGCAGCCCTTCTGGGTCTACCACCAGCTACACTATCATCCACTTCGTCTTTCATCATCCCTTCTTTACCTCCTTTCTCTTTTACCTTCTCACATCTTTCATCATTTCTCTCAACCTCTTTCTCATTTCTCTCAACCTCCTTTTCATTTCTCCCAACCTTTTTCTCATTCTCACTCACTTCCAATGGATATAATTTCTGCACTGGCCTGTTTATATACACTGGGTTTCCTTTGGTCATCACCTTTACCTTTACTCCTCTTACTTCCTTATCTCTTCCAAACATTAAACTTTCAACTCTTCCCATTTTCCAACATCCTCTCTTAAGATTCTCGTCAAACACTAAAACCACATCTCCAACTTTTACACTTCTATTCTCTATTCCTTTCTTTCCTCTGTGATACTCTCTCAAATTCGTCAAATATTCCTTGCGCCATCTCCTCCAAAAGTGCATTCGCATTCTCGCCAAATATCTAAATCTCCGCTTAACCGCTCCAACCTCACCATCATTAACCTTATGGGTAATTTCATCTGATATTGAAACTAGCCTTCGCCCAAATATCAAATGTGAAGGTGTCAATACCTCTGTCTCCACATCATCATATATATATGTTAGTGGTCTGGCATTCAAAGTACCTTCAACCTCAACCAAAGTTGTCAACAATTCCTCAAACGTGAGCTTAGCATTACCAAGCACCTTCCGCAAACATCCCTTTACTAATCCGACCATCCTTTCAAAAAATCCACCCCACCAAGGAGCCCTTTCCAAATTAAACTGCCATTTCAAACAATTATTATCCAAATATGTTGTCAGTTCTTTATCGTCATACAATCTTTTCAGAGCCTTTTGGGTAGCCTTAAATGTCTTAGCATTGTCTGAAACTATAAGTGTAGGTGCACCTCTCCTAGAAGTGAACCTTCGCAAACAATTCAAGAAACAAGAAGAACTAAGATTCCTCACTAAATCAAGATGGACAGCCCTTGTCACACAGCATGTGAACAATGCAATATATACCTTGACCATTTCACTACCTTCTTTAGCATACAATGGTCCTGCAAAATCAACACCTACTTTAGAGAAAGGTGGTGATTGCTGCACTCTAAAATCTGGCAAATCTGCTTCTACTGGTGCTCCATAGGACTTACCAATGTGCTTCTTACATACAACACACCTGCTAATTACCTTCTTGACAACCTGTCTGCCTCTAGGCACCCAAAACCTACTTCTTAATTCTGCCAGAGTGGCTCTGACACCACAATGGTGCACCTTT
The DNA here is from genome assembly GCA_035772405.1 of Chrysogorgia sp. JL179-B06. NCBI lineage: Eukaryota > Metazoa > Cnidaria > Anthozoa > Scleralcyonacea > Chrysogorgiidae > Chrysogorgia > Chrysogorgia sp. JL179-B06. The sequence goes on along the minus strand of JAYKKM010000351.1, from coordinate 3,385,917 downwards.
TCATGACATTCCCTGATGATCATTTCAGTTAACCAATGTTCCTTTGGTAGTATGATTGGCTCCCTAGCCTCCTCCAAATCTGCATTACAAAGCCTGCCTTTGCACTTTAGCACTCCATCTCTTTCCACTAACCCTAATTGACTAACTAATTGCTCATAATCACTTCTTGACCTCAAACTTGCCTGAGCAGTCTTTATCAAAACACTTGCAGCGTCAGTAATCTCTTCTACCCTCAATCTACCCAATTCTGCTACATTCTCTCCTAATCTAGCCTTCAAGTTGTTGATAAACCTCCTCACCCATGCAGTAACCTTAACAAGTTTATTAAATTTACTATAAGCCTTGATGTCAATAACATTTTCCATACTAGGAGCCTCTACCACATGCATTTCCATAACAACTGTCTTCTTAACTTCCATCAAACTCTCATTTGTATCTACAATTTCTTCTGCAACTGGCCAATGACCCTTTGGACTGGATAACCACTTTGGCCCCTTCCACCAAAGTTCACTTTCTTTCAAACAAGATGCAGATACCCCTCTTGATCCTAGGTCAGCAGGATTTTCTACTCCTGGACAATGACTCCAATCCTCCTTCTTACTCAACTTCAAAATCTCATTTACCCTATGGCGGACAAATTGTTTCCATTCACCTCGATTATTGATCCAGCATAAGGCTGTCTTACTATCTAGCCAATAATAAGACCCACTAAACTCCACATCAAATGCTAAAGCTGTCCTAACTGTGTCCATCAGTTTAGCTAGAATTCTGCCAGACATAAGTTCCAACCTGGGAATCGTTTGAGCCTTCATTGGTGCTATTCTAGTCTTGGAGGTCAACAATTCCACGTGATAGCCACCATTTAACTCGCATACAAAATACACAACTGCACAATAAGCCTTTAAGCTAGCATCTGCAAACCCATGCAATGAACACCTTGTTCGACCTACTAATTCACCATACACACATCTTGCTATCACAATCTGACCTACCCTTTCAAGATCTTCAACCCAATCCAACCACCGCTTCTTTATCTCATCTTCAAGTTCATCATCCCAAGCTACTTCTTGTGAGCACAACTCCTGGAACAACATCTTAATACTCACTGCTACTGGACTGATTATACCTAATGGATCATATAACCCTGCTAATACACTAAGAATGTTACGCTTTGTAGCCGCTAATGATTTTGCTCTCTCTGTCAATTTCAAGAAACAAAATTGAAAGGTATCTGAATTACAATTCCAACCTATACCGAGAACCTTTTCTGAAGTCCCACCTTCATTGTTTATCCCAAGAGAAGATTTGGCATATGTTTGGTCATCCACCGTATTCTCTGTGCAATATTCCTTCTCTTGGCTAGATTTTAATTTCTCTAACAAAGTTTCACTGTTACTAAGCCACTTCCTAAGCTTAAACCCTCCTTCAGCCAACCTTTTATTAGCAGATTCATACAATAAAAGTGCCTGATCATCAGTCTGCTCACCTGCTACCAAGTCATCTACATAAAAACTGTCTTTCAATTTTCTTACAAACTGGGGATCTATTTCCATGAAACTATCCAAGTGATGCTGCAATGTTGCATTCAACAAAAATGGTGAACAGTTCACACCAAACACGACTCTACAAAATCTATACTCCACTGGCTTAATCTCTTTCTCATGTATATCCTTCACCCAAAGAAACCTTAAACAATCCCTTTCTACCTGATCAATTTCAACATTGAGAAATGCTTTCTCAATATCTGCTACCACTGCAATTCTCTTTTCCCTAAATCGCAACAAAATGTGTAGCAGTAATGGAGCTAGTGGAGGTCCGACATGAAGGCAATCATTTAAGGAGGTACCCTTTATGGATTCCTTACAAGAAGCATCATAAACAACTCTGACCTTTGTTGTTTTTGCATCCTTACGGACTACCGCATGATGTGGTATATAATGAACTCTTGAAGCCCTTTCCAATTCAACGACTGGCTCTATCATCCCCCTTTCAAGCTGTTCTTTCATTACCCTGTCATATTCTTCCAAAATTTCTGGTTCCTTTCTTAACTTCCCTATTTGACCTTTTAATCTCTTCAAACTAATACTATAATTACTTGGTAAAGCACCTTGACCTTCCTTCCAAGGTAAACTTACACTGTACCGTGTACCATTAAACTTAATAGAATCCTTAAGCGACTCATGCACTTCATCTTCCTCCTTTATGCCTAGTGTTTCAAAATCCCACAGACGTTGGACACCTTCAGAAAGTCTCTTATCATCATATGTATTTTCATGGCCTACAAAATTCACCTTCACGTCATCATCCGACTTACTTCCCTTCATGGGACCAGACAATACCCAGCCTAACTTTGTGTGTACTGCAACAGGCTCGTCACATTTCCCTCTCACAGTTCTGTCTTCCTGAAAACACCAAAGATAGTCTGCCCCAATCAACAATTCTATTTCCAAAACCTCCTTTTCCTTGCAAACATCAGAAAACCACAAACCTTGTAAATGAGGATAATCCCTTTTCCTCAACTCCACATGTTCATTCTTTATTTGTGAAATGCTCTTCACTCCATACACCTCAAGTTTCACACTCTCTCCCCCTTAACTGGCAACACTTCTAACTTGAAAACTTCTCGCAACTTTCCCTCTCCACTTTCTTGCCCAAACGCTCTTATTTCAATCCATTCCTTTCTTTTAACTGGCACTCCTGCTACCTGAACTGCCTTTGTAGTCACAAAGGATCTGTGACTTCCTGAGTCAAATAATACCCTCACTCTCACATTACTCTTTGCTCCCTTCACTAAAGCCTGAGCTGTCTGCAATGCAACTCTACACTTCGAACCCAGAATGGAATGATTGGACTGAACTGTGCCAGAAAGAACCCCAGTACCCTCACAAACAGACCTATGGTGTCGTTTCCCGCATGCATTACAAGTATTACTACTTAAACAGTTTTTACCTATATGTGCCTTTTTTAAACAAACAAAACATCGTCCATACTTACGAATGAGTTGTTTGCGTTCATTTATGTCGGTAACCTTCTTACATTGTTCATGTGGATGTTCTTGCATACAGAATGCACACTTTACATTTCCTTGCCTCGCAAAGAGAGCTGCTGCTGATCCACCAGAACCATGTCCCTGATGTCCATTACTCTGACCTTTTCTAGTTTCTTGCTTCTCGTCTTTGTTTACTACGGACTGATGTGCTTCTCGTAGCTCGATCTCCTTCAGAAAGGCTTTCAAAACCTCTGCCATCGACCATTCCAAAAAGTCAACACCCCTCGTTATGGTCAAACGGAATGACTCTGGCAACTTCTCCAAGATCTCGGGCACTACGATGGTAGAATATGCGCTTTCGTCGACCCCCAGGGCTTTTAGACCTCGGTAATTCGTCTCGCATGTGTCATACAGTTTCCGGAGTCGTTGCGTATCTCGATCGTTAAACACGGGTTTCACGTTCATAAGCTCTTGGATGTGAGCTTTCTGGATGGCATTTCTCTTTCCAAAACGCTTCTTTAATAGATCCAGCGCTTCTTTATAGTTCGCTGCTGTGAGCGCGAATCCCGCGATGCTTGACCTTGCCTGCTCGATCAAAAGACTGCGCAAATAGGCGAACTTGTCTACGTCTGACAAACCATCATTTTTATTGACCGCACTGTCGAAAGAATCCCAGAACTCTTGCCACTCTTGCACTTTGCCACTGAATTTCTTCACCTCCAATTTCGGTAGCATCGCTCGAACAATTCTTTGTGGTTCACTTATCAGTGAACTGTTCAATGGCGTGATGTCGTGTGGCAGCGTTTCGGCTTGACTCAGCGAGTCATTTACATCGAGGACAATTATTTTCATCTCCGCTCTAAGGTTGTCTGCTTCCTCAATTTCCCTCATGAGTTCCTCGTCGGCGTTCTCCGCTTCGCTACTGCTCATTAGTTCGCTGATGCTTTCATCGAGACCCTTCAGACTCTCGATTTTATCGTTCAAAGTAGCTTTCAATTGTCTCAAAACATTTTTGTCCGTCTCAATGTTGAGATTCGCGAGCCTTTCGTTGATCTTTGCGACGATCTTTGTTGTTGAACCTCTATGTGCTGCGCGTATCCTTTTCTTCTTCGTTAGCTCGTCCATTTCAAAGTTCTAACTCTAGCCGCTCTCGTGAAGTTCTTCTCTCCGGCTCGACAGGACCAAGTGTTGCGCTTTTCTGCTTCGCGTCGAAGTAGTTGCGCTTCTGCCGGTTCTCACAATTCGTTGGGGACTGTATCTATCATTAGTAAATAAGATCACGCACAGTCTTTCTATAAATTTAACGTCTTTATTTCACATCAATTCACAAACCATTCACAACTTGCTAGCATTCTGTTCGCTCGCCAAGTTAGTGACAACTCTGACATTCAATACCTAAATTATATTATAATAGCGTCGCCCGGAAGCTCCACCTTACATTGTCTATTGTTTACATGAATAGATCATTCAGTTCTACGATGATCTGCACATTACAAAGGTTGATAATAATAATTATAATAAGACTAATCAATTAGTAACTAAATTATCTAACTATAAGATTACAGATATTCTATATTAGTGTAATATCCGTATTTATCGCAGATAATCGCGAGGAACTTTCATGGCGAGCGGCAAGAGCGATACGACGCAAGGTGAGAACATATTTTAAATAATTTTTATCACAAACAATAAGCCACTATGAACAACTATTTACTATAACTATTAATAACAGACGAAGGAAATAATTGTCATTGAACATCTTGTCAGCTGCAAGTCTTCTCCAGTTACAGGCACTGACGTCTTGGTAATTAAATACATCTACTATTAAATACACTTTTCCATATACAGTTTTAATACACGAATATGTTGAAACTGATGATAACTCATGCATGCTTACTATATTTATCTATTTTTTTGTAATTTCCAAATTATGTTTGTTTGCAGGATGACGAGCCAATGCAATTGGAAACCGAATTAATTACATAATAACATGAACAAATTGTCTTTGTGGCACAATGATTTTGAGGATTACTAAAGTATTTTAACAAGTTTTTTTACTTTGTGTTATGTTGAGGAAACAACACAAAGCCAAAGAGCCAAGCGGCTACACTATTTAGCCATACTACACTATTTGAACCAAGATATAAGAAACGCAACTTTGATCCAAATAATTATAATTTTATTTTAAAACATAGATAGAAACTCTTATTTAAATATTCATAGAAACTCAAATTAATAACTTAGTATAACATAGAAACTTAAATTCATAGAAACTCTTATTTCATCAGAACCTAAAATCCTGTACTTCTTTACCTCTGTTCAAACCAGTATAAATTCCTTATATTTCTCCAAACTACCGATTTATCGCCCTCCTAGAAAAACCTAGAACTTACAACTTACAACATTCAACTTTTTAATTTATTACCAATTTATTTAATATCCCGGCGAAAAATCGAGATGCACTAGCGAACGAAGAAACCTTAGACGCTGTAGACAAGAGGTATTAGTAGCTAAATATTATTTTTCTAAGCAAAATAAATATTTTGAAATTTCAAAATAAATATTTTGCTGCAAAAGCTGATTTATTATTTATTAAGTTAAGGCCCAGAATTACGTTGTACATATACTCAAACATATTTGAGTAAATTAAAGACAGAATAAACACAATGACAAAAGTGTGTTTCTGTGTGATTTACTATATGTTTAAAGTGTCACTGAGACGAAAAATCGACCTCGCAATGTTTTCAAAATGTTTATGCTACAACCTTTAATGGCATGTGACTAACTTCTGTGCAAAATTTGGACCGATATAAACGAACTGGTTTAAAGTTATAGGCTTCTAAAATGCTGAAAATCGCGTCCGCCATTAAATTACATCCATATTGGATTTTGATACCTGAGAAGGTTTTTGACGTCATAGTCTTAACGCAGCACTCAACGTGAAAGGAAAACACAAGGGTAAAGTTTAAATGTTCTCAACATAAATGTTGAATTTATCAACGTTTAATGATTGTTTTGGTTCTGCGACTGCAACGGAATCTTCGAACACATCATGCGACTAAACAAGAGCCAAATTTGATTCCAAAATTCGCGCATTTGATGACAGTAATATAATATATATAGCTTACCAGGCCTATGAAAGCTTTAGCCTTGACTTTGTCTTAAAGTGCCTATAACGTCTGTGGGGATTTAACATATTTGTAATCTATGGATTATCCTGAGATAAATTGTAATATATCTTGTCAGCTGAAAATGTCATCTTCATACACTTTTTTGCTGTTAAAGTTGACGGAAATGACGTCAAATCGGGAATCTATCGACATGAAAACATCTTTACAGATGCCCGATTTGACGTCATTTCCGTCAACTTTAACAGCAAAAAAGTGTATGAAGATCAGATTTTCTGCTGACAAGATATATTACAATTTATCTCAGGAGAATCCATAAATAATTGTGGTTTGACTTTATCTACTTACAGTTACAGGTTTCTACAGGCACATTTTGCGACTCCACCGGTATAGGTAGCAGCGACGCGGCGAAGCTCAAGGCTCTCATCATTTCTCATCAAGACGTCTTTACCTATAATCTCGCGGAGTCGTTCTGTTCCAAGTCTATTATACCAACATTGCTAAATCATGACAATCACTATTACAGAGAGTTTTACTGCGATTATAAAAATCGTCAACAATGAATATGTACACCAAAACTATAGGGCAGTCTTTTTCGTTAACCATCTTTTGCTGTGAACAACCATATAGTACAACCCATCTAAACGCATAGATGTACTCAAGTTATACTAATAGGATTTTGTTATGTTTCCTTCGAATTTTGTTTGCTCATCTTGGTTCAAACATTATTTAAGAAATTGTTATATTATAGCTTCCATAAAATTATTGTCAGCGTAATTCGTAGCTGTAAATTTTTGAATCTAATAATCAATAAATAAATTTAATTAAGCGGCATGGAATATTGAAGTACTTGTAATATATGCGGTGTATTGAAGGAATGTTTATCGTTGGTTAAATTATGCACTGAAGGCACTGTAGAACTCTTTACATGTAACGATCTTGCTTTATTAAAATACTCCACGGCAGAATAGGCTATCAAAGAAAAATGTGTTCCTCATACTCACAGACATGAGACATAGCATGCAAAAATTAGATAGCTTTGTTCGTGCAAACGAACAGTTTAATAATTTATAATGTTTCCAATTGGACTTATATACAAAGGGCTATCTCTGGTTAAGCATGTGATTCATTTGTATAGTTCTGTAGTCACACAGTACCTTCGTATATTCAATTTATTTGTTTTATTTACTTGTGATTTCCTAATACCACACTGCGAGAGGTTCTGTAGGGTTAAGACTATGTCGTCACAGGCTTCTCACGTTCCAGCGCTTTGAGTAATTTTAATGGCGGACGTCAAATTTGAGAATTCAAGTCGCTGTAACAGCGCCGTTTTTTTGAATTTCGTCATAAAACTTCGTACAGTAGGTCATGGGTAGGTGTACTTCACAGTTATGAAATAAAAATGGGGGGTGAAATTTTCGTCTCAGTGACACTTTAATGACACATTATCCTGACATTATGGCTCGATCAATTCCAAGCGTGATCATGCCCCCCCCTCCCGGGCATTTGACGGGCATTTACCGGGGAGATGCGTATCCCATAGTCACAAAGTTTGAGACAATGCCAATATAGTTGCCAGTGAATTTCCAAAATTCGTTGGCACACTGCACATTTCATATTAAACGAAGTCTGATCCTTGCTCAAAATATTTCAATGATGTAATATTTGTGTCCGGTACACAAAGTAGCAGCCCCAAACGAACGTGCATATTTAAAACGTAAACAAATGCCAAAAAAATGGCATGCCAACCGCTATTTAACTATGTGACGTTTGAGTTCAGAAGATGGCGGATGCATCGGATGGCACAATTGCTTTGGAAAATTTCGAGGGAAGTTTGTGGCTTCTTGGCTCTTTTATTTGGAAAACGTTTATTAAAGGCCCGTGGGTGGGGAATTTGCATCTATTTCAAGAGCCCAACTGTGGGGATTTTGTATCATTAAGTTGACTCCACGGTGGGGCATTTGCAATGCTCTGACACCAAAATGTCAAATGCCCGTCAAACGCCGGGGGGGGGGGATGGTCACGCTTGGAATTGATCGAGACATTTATACATTCAGACACAAACGTTTGTCATAAGATTGTATTTATTTTGTCTTTAATTTATTCAAATATGTTTGAGTATATGTACAACGTAATTCTGGGCCTTAACTTAACAAGTAATAAATCAGCTAGGTTTGGCAGCTAAATATTATTTAGCTGCAAAATAATATTTATAAGGTTTCTTCGTTCGCTAGTACGCCTTGATTTTCCGTCGGGATATCTTCGTAGAAATATAGATGGTACTGAATTAGCTTTAAGTTTTCTCCTGTTTTGGTACCCAGGCACTAATTTACGCATGCTTTCCTCGAAGCAATCAGGTGTAAAATGTTCCCGAACAAACAAACGAGTTGTTGCGTGCACATGGATATTGCGGCGAATTCTGGCCAGCCACGCTTGTCGCAGTCAATACTTGCAAGAGGAATTCGATGGTAACTTATTCCCACAATCTTGCGTGAATTATTTGTGCAGTCAGGAACCATGCAATGAGGCATTGTAGAAAGTATTGAACGATAAACCACGAATATTTACGTTTAGACAGAAAACGACGCTGTCGAATAACATTTGTTTCTATCACTCAATGACGTCAAAACGATAATGGAACGACCGCATTTGCCCGCAAGCAAAGCAACAATGGCAACGACAAACAAAATCAAATTTCTCCAAAACTAAAACGATTTGAAAGAAACTAATACTCATTCTGAAGTAAGTTTACATAGTTCTTTCGTTTGAATGAAACTTGTTCTGGGGCTCAGGAGTGTCCCTTTAACACAACATCTTCGGAGAATAATAATTACATAAGTGCAAAAAGCCTAAAAAATATACAAAGTTGCATAAATATATTACAAAGTTGTCATAAATTATGAATAATTAGCAAATCAGAGAGTAAACTAAAAATACATATTACAGGATGAGACGACACTAGTATACAATGACAAAGAAGGAATTAAAAGCTTGCAAAAGAAAAAGTGGTGCGGTGCCAATATTTGCGTTTAAAGGTGGTTTGAGATCGCGAATGAGAAGAGTTTCGCGCAAAAGAAGTTCTTATTCAAAAGTACAACTAGAAATAATCTTAAAATCACTAAAAGAGACAGGGTGACCAGTGTCACGGTGATGAGAGAGGATACGTACTTACTTACTTACTTACGTATTAGGTCTTACTTACTTACGTCTTAGGTCACATGTTGTATATAATTTTACGTGCGGAAGCTGTGGAACTTCTTACATCGGAGAAACAATCCGACATCTAGATACACGTGTGTCTAACCACATGGGAATCTCATCTCTTACTGGGAAGAAGTATAGTAACCCTCCTCTCGCAAAATAATTGTGGAGTCGGAGAATAAAGACAGGACTACATGTAAACTCTATAAATCTGTTTCTTGAGGTAATAATACCTCACTCATCAGGAGTTTAATCACTGTGCATGTTGATCTTAAAACAAGCGCTTTAATAGCTATGTATTTACATAAAAAATTTTTTTTTATATAAAGTCTTGTTGCTATGAATAAATAATAATAATAATATTTAAACAGGGAGCCCATGTCACCGAAGTGTTTTTCAATGGGACCCTGTGTGACATAAATGAAATAAGTGAATAAAAGATAATAAGATATAGATATGATTACATATTAGTAATTAAGAGGATAATTTACCTAATTTAAGTTTGAACAGTGAGAGTGACTTAGTATTAGAAAGGTCTGAATTTAAATTATTATAATCGTTCAGAGCGTGGTAAATTAATTTATGTTTTCCCCAGTTTGTCTTAGCTCTTGGCAAATGGAGTTTGGCCTTGTTCCTAGTATGATATTGGTGGAAATTACTATTTGGCAGTATTTTCAAAGTTTGAATCAAAAACGTTGTTTTAGACATTTAAAAATAAAGGTACAGCGATGTTCATGACGTCGACCATCCAGCCGTTTCCAGTTTAAGGTCTCCAAGGCTTGGGTGGCAGAAGAGCGCATGGGTTTGTTTAGTATTAACTTGGCTGCCTTGTTTTGCTGAACTTGTAGAGCGTTCATCAGAGTTATATTGTTCTTATCACCCCATATAACATCTGCATAATCAAATAGAGGGAGGACAAGTGCGTTAAATAAAGTAAGGCGGGCATCAGATGGTAATAAGTGTTTTACTCTTCTTAAGATAGCAAGGCGCTGCTTTATCTTGGACGTCAGGTTTTGAACATGATCATTCCAAGTGAGATCCTCGTTTAAAGTTACTCCTAAATATTTGAATGAAGTTACTCGGTCAAGAGGGCTTTCGTTGATAGTTATTGAAATTGTATTGAAAGACTTGAGGCGATGTCGGCTTCCAAACAATAGAGATTTCGATTTTAAACAATTGAGGGTGAGTAGGTTGCATCTAAGCCAGTGAGCAACAGCTTCTAAGTCACTATTCAGGTTGGATTCAATTTCACTGGATGATTTTGAAGAGTAGTAGATCAGAGTATCGTCAGCGTATAGTATTGTTTTACAGCGTTTAAGGCATCGTGGTAAGTCATTGACATAGATGAGGAAGAGTAGAGGGCCCAGTCTGCTGCCCTGAGGCACACCGACCGAAACTGGTTTGGGGCTGGAAAGTTCATTACCAATGGAGGTTGCTTGATTACGGTTAGTTAGGTAAGAGTTGAACCAAGCAGTTGCGTTGTTGTCTAGGCCTAGGGCTTTCAATTTGTTTAAAAGTAATGGATGGTCTACGGGTATCAAATGCCTTACTTAAGTCCAAGAATATAGCACCAGTAATGAGCTGGGCCATTGTCAAGATTATCTAGTATGTGATCGGTTAAATGTGCGAGGGCTACTTTGGTTGAGCGATTGGGTCGGAAACCAAACTGTTCAGGTGCAAGGAGGTTGTGTTCCTGGGTATATTCATATATCTGTGAATGTACAGCTTTTTCGATAATTTTAGATAAGGTTGGTAAGATAGTAATTGGTCTATAGTTGTTAGTGCTTGTCCGATCTCCATTCTTGAATATGGGTACGACTTTGCCCATTTTCCAGATGGATGGGAAAGTTGCAGAAGACAGAGAGTTGTTGAATAAATAGGTTAAGCAGGGAGTAATAACCTCAGCAGAATCTTTGAGAAGTCGAGCGCTGATCCGGTCAAGACCAATTGCTTTATTTGTTTTTAGAGTTCGTAACTGTTTGTAAACAAAGGCTTCGTTGATATTATTGAATGTAAAAACGGTAGAACATAAGGGCGAAGTCGTAGAAGGTATATCGGTGACCAGTATATTTAACTTATCTTTAATAGTATTAGCGAGTTTGGATCCGATAGAAGTAAAATAATCGTTCATAATATTTGCAATTGATTTTGGATCACAGTACAAGACTTCATCAGATATAATGGATGATGGTGTATTTTCAGAGTTCTTATTACGGGATGTTATTTCGTTTAGTGTTTTCCAGAGGCCAGCGGTGTTAGCTTTATTACTGTTAACAATATTTTGATAATAGGTGGACTTGGCTTCTTTAATCGCCATGTTAACCTTGCATCTAGACTTGCGATAAGAAGACCAGTGATTGGGAGATTTTAACTTAAGGGCTTTTTTATGAAGATAATCGCGGTCTCGCATTAGCTGGGAGAGTTCAGACGTCATCCAAGGAGTTGTAAGTCCTTTAACTCTCTGCCGTTTAATGGGAGCATGAAGATCTGCTACACTGGTGAAAAGCGAGCACCAAGTATTTACAGCAACATCGACATCAGCGGTAAAGACAGGCGACCAATCAATGTTGGTTAGGTCTTTTAAGAAGGTTTGTTTGTCGTAGTGTTTGTAGGATCGGTATTCAATGATGCGTGGAGGCGCCTTGGGAACACCTGTTTTGAAAACACAATAGACCAGTGAATGATCACTTAATGATAGTGGTAGTACGCCATTGTCAACGATGCGTTGTTTGTTGTTTACAAATATTAAGTCAATAGTTGATTGAGATTGAGTGGTTATTCTTGTAGGACTTGATATGAGTTGATCTAAGTCATGCAAATTTGCAAAACTTTTCAATTTAGATTTAGAAGATTTCGTTGCAGGATTTTTGCTATTATAGTCAACGTTGAAGTCACCAAGTATAATAAGTTCAAAGTCATCCGGTAATTTAGATAGGACAACGTCTAGTTCTTCCAGAAATTTTGGTACAGGAAAGGTTGGTGCTCTATAGATAGTACATACAAGTAATTTTTTGGTTTTGGGTCTGACAATTTCAATACAACAAGTTTCAATGGCGTTCATTTCCATGAGATCGGGTCGAGCACGAAAAGGAATGCCATCACGTATATATATTGCTGTGCCGCCACCGTGTTTTCCAGTTCGGTCTTGTCTAGTAAGAGTGTAGCCCGGGATATATAATTCTTGGTCTGTAATCGAAGAGTTTAGCCATGTCTCAGAGATGGTGAAGATGTCAAAGGGCTGATCTTTTAACATAAGACGGAGGGAATCTATCTTTGGAAATAAGCTTCGGATGTTTAAATGGCTGATCTTTAGTCCACGAGCTTTAGGAGAGGGCAGGGTATGATTAACAGTAGGACCAGGATTTGTAGCCACATCATTTGATAAAGTAATAAGAAACGTGGATAGGAATATATTGAGCAGCAAGCGACAACCAAGGAGAAGGCGAGTAGACGAAGAGATCGGTTTAGGGGAAGACTGTCGGGTAGTTGAGAGATCAAACACAGGTTTAGTGGCCACAATTTCTTCAGAAACATACAGAAGCGCATAATTGGTTTTTGATAAAGTTGAGGTAAACTTGGGTCCAGATAGACAGAGATACACAAGTACATATGAAAAATAAGACATAGATTCCGCAACGATAAGAAAGCATGACAAAACATCATATTGACTTTTTGCTATGGACAAAACGACACAGACTTGATTGATAAATGGACAAGCGACACAGATTTGAATGATAAATCCTTAACAGGACGACGATTGGCACGGAGAAACACTTGACAAAGGCACGAATTGAAGACGGGTCAGAGGAAGGTCGCGGAAACAGGCAGGGGTAAACCCCGAATACGCCAAAAGCTCGGAAGCAATTTAAAAGTCAAAGCGAATGGCTAAAAACGTTGGAACTTGTATAAAAGTAATAATCAAGCGATGAATTAGAAGACGAAAAACAAAAGTTGGAAGATACGGTTAAAACTGGATAAACGCAACAACAAACCAACAGGTCAGATCTGGGTCAGACGGTAATTGAACGGAACGTTCCAAACTGATTTGGTGAAAATTCAAAAGTTAGGAGGTTTGAGGCAACCACATGGATATCACTAGTTAGACGAAGGCCAGGCGATGGACATTATATGAGTCTTGAGAGAGAGAAGGCAAGATTCACCGCGAAAAATTCAAATTAGTAGTTGCTTGTTGTTGCTAGGAGACGCCAATCCAGACAAATAAAAGCCAACGGTCAGAATACAAAAAGGAAGATAATTCAAAATTTGTAAAACGTATTGTTATAAGACTTGCACGACAGGTAAGGCAATCCAAAATGAAGTAAAATGATGTAATACAAGCACACCAACTGGACGACAGACAGATAAACGGTCAAATGTATAAAATCACGAAATACGGAGACGAGCCAGACCAAACGGTCAAATGAACAATTCGGAATAAAAACCACGAAAACCAATTGCTAGCTCCAAAAAATAATGTATAGGTGACCACAGTAGTAAAACAGTAAGTAATCCAAAAATTCGAGGGTTATTACACGAGATTGTAGAGTCCTGAGTATTTTCGTTGGTAGAGTGACAGAACACGTCCGTATTAGTATTCAAGAATGCGTATCAACTAATTGTTGCGCTGTGGTGCCTTTTATCTATGCCTGCCGGCTGAGACGAGTTCGTTCCTTTTGTTCAGGTTGGCAAATAATAATAAACTTCTTGTTTAGGCATAAATTACATATCTAACTTGAACTGCTGCCTCGTACCCAGGCGTCTCGGCAAGGCGGAGGAGCGGGGCGAGCGAGGCGCGAAGGGGTTGCTGGGAAGGCGGAGAGAGAAAATTGAGACGCCTGGCAGATCCTGCTCGGTTTCTTGCAAGAAAGTTCGGTTTCTTGCAAGTCGTTCTATTTGACCGCTGTTTTTTCAAATTTCGCTATTTTTTCGACCCAGTTTTAATAAATAACACTTGATCCTTTGTCTGCGCCTTTATTCGTGGTCATTACAATGATCGGATGACCTTTGACACTAGATGAATTCAAGATGTCTACACTTCAAGATGTAAATAAAGCTGTGAAAAAGCTAAGTTTGCAAGGTATGTAAATAATGCTATTGTTTAGTTATCAGGATTATATGTATTATAGACTCTCGATTCATTCTGTTTATTTCTGTTAAAAAAAACCACAACAAAACGTACTTTTGTCGATCGTTTGCGCCTTTAATACTCGCATAATATGATGGTCAACTGCGTTCTCCGCTAAATCGCTATTTGTATCTGTTGACAGTTATAGTAAAAGAGTCAAATTACGGAAAGTTCATCATATACAATTGCTTCGTTCTATTTTAAAACCCCGTTTAATTTTGATAACTATCAATAAACTTGGTTTAAATCTAGTAAACATTTAATGTCCGTTTAAGATACTTAAATCTATTGGCCATGTTTAAGCAAACTTTAAGTCCGACTTAAACTTGGTTTAAATCTCTTCAATAGTGTTTAAATTTATTAAACATATACCCAGCTAACACACAACGTTGTCACAACGTTGCTGAATTGTTAGGTCTGACCTAACTTTCAGACGACGTTGGTACAACGTTCGGTGAATATTTCGTAAGTCACAACGACGTTGTGACAACGTTGTCAGCACGTTCAAATGAAACATGATGATACATATCTATAGGCGCTAGAATGCATCAAATGCAACAAATACAACATATCTATAGGCGCTTTATCATATTGCAAGGTTCTAAACAACAAACCGTTTATTATATATGTGACACTCAAATCCTTTTCAAGCGGTTGCGTCCAGACTGGATAGAGCATGTATTGTCTGAAAATGAAGCTTCCGGTTGGTAGCGGCGGCCATATTGGAAGGTCCCACTTCGCATATTAGTTACTGTTGCGCAGTTAGAGTTTTCGTGTTTTAAAGCATTTTCTCCTTCGGGATCGGACAATTTTTTTTATTACGAGAAAGAGAGGACACGCGAAGCATTTTGAGAGATAAATTGTAGTTGTTTGGCCCCAAATTCTTGGGAAAAACGGAATTTGCGAGTTCGATGGTACGAGCTCTCAGTATCGATGATTACAACTTTGAACTGATGAAGGCCGTTATCATTCAGAATTTACTCAGAATATGGAACACTGCTGGAGGACTAAAAGAATTCGGAAAATTTGATCAACTGAACAAGCTTTACTACGGACAACCGCTATGGTAAGTCTTGAAATATAGCTATTTCGATTATTGTGTGAGTACCGTCGGTGAGTACAGTTGTGAGTTGTGACTAAAAAGTATATTTTAGTATGATGTATTAAAGCCCGAATTAGATAACCCCATCTGGTAGATTTTATGAATGCATGGACAACCTATTTTAATCATTACCCCGAGTTTTCTTTGAGTAAAAATATATTGTTTATTAAACTCGGTGCATGTAAGAGTACACTATTATTATTATTATTATTATGTATGTTCAGCCAGATGCAAAAAATTTGCAATTGATAATCACTATTTGGTCTATTTTTGAGAGTGTTGACTGTGTATATGTTGGTGCGGTCAGAGACGTATTCTTGTAAATCATGTATTTGAGATAACCTGTATGTGCACCAGTTTTATTGATCTATTCGAGAAAATTGTTTGTAAACGTTTTAGTATATTTGGTGGTTCAAGGAACCGGTTTTAAAATCTTTAGCCATCTTCCTTCTCTTTAACCATCTTTCTTCTCTTTAACCAACCAGTGATAATGAATGTATTCTTCATAAAGATTGCTGATGTTGGTAATAGTGACTGGCATTTTTATGGTCTCAGCAGTAGTCAGAGTCAGATACTCTAGGTTAGTGTAGTCTTGAGAAAGATTGATGATGTTGGTGGTAGTGATGTTTCAACAGCCTGTGCAGTTAAACAGGACCAGTTTACTAAGTATTTTCTTATTTTCTTTCCACAGAGATGCTGTGTGGCTTCCTTACCAAGGTGCTAAAGTCTGACTTTGCAGTAGCACTTGATGATTTGTTTGATGAGTCCATAAACATGGTTGTCATCAACTGCAGAGTCGAACATATGGTCATATAATTCATTGAACAATGATGATATGTCTGATAAACATAAGTTACAGAAGTCAGAGAAAAGATTAAATTCTTTAACGTTTTCATTTATATATACAGAATCAAACTACACAAGAAAAAATACACTCAAGAATTGTAAAAATATTCTTTAATTGAATGATTTATGATTTACAAAGTTTGAAAACTGTAAATAACACAGTTTAATTATATTCTGTATTAAGTTGTTATGTCACTTCACCTTTGAGTTCTTCCTTCATATATAGTTGTTTGATTTTCAACTACATGTACCTGTAACATACAAATATCACATTAAAATTTACAAATACAGTAGTACTCACAAACAATTTCTCATAAAAATTACAGAATATTCTTAAATGCCAACACAACAAGTTACACACACTGGACCTGGAGTATGTTAAAACAAACTGGCAAACTATTTTTATGATGCATGCTACAGCTAATGTTATGGAAGGCACCAAATATTAAATATTGCAAACTTATAGAGTAAAACATGCTCCTGTCACAGTCCCATGTACTGCTTGTCGAAAGCTACGGCTACAACTACTGTACAAGCCAATCTATCTTTTGTACCTTTAATTGCACCTCTTTCGCTTTTGCAAATGATCTACCGATTGAAAACATTTCACAATTTTAGCACAATTATAGTATTATCTCACACTTGTATTCTAACTTTCAGTTTATTCACGGTAGTGTTGTATTAAACCCTTTTCACGCTTTTGGAGCTCTGTGGTCGCTCGGCCCGCTTCGAAATTTCGTCAAAATGTCAACTTATTTACTTACCATTCAGTTTTCCTTCACGTTTTTAGATCCTCCATAGTTCCATTATGTGTCCTGTTGCTTGAAATACAAAAATGAATTTGCTTTGTTCGTTTATTTCGTGATTATATACGAAAACAACGACTTCGCAACAGTAAAATGTATTAGCTCGCTCCTCAAAGTGGGACCTTCCAATATGGCGTCGCTCACAAAAAGGGCGTGACTTCCGGTTACATTTTCATTAAGGCGCTCAGTATAGGATGCACTATCCAGTCTATTTCTAGATCAGTGGTTGCGTCCGATTGAAGAACATTTAAATGCGTGGGGTTTCTACGGTATGGCAGTAATAAACTGCGCATAAACGTTTAAAGGATAACATTTCTAAAGAAAGCTCAAAACCCTATGTAAACACCACAGGAATAATGACTAGTACTACCTTTAATACTTAGTTCAGCTTTAAAATTAACTACATTTGTGAAGATCAAAATCAATCGACTATAGGACTTGGGTTACCAGCCTTCCTAGATGTCCTAGAGCGATCATTTTAACTCGTCTTCTTGCATTTCTGAATACAAAGCAGGGAATTTTAACTGTGTTATTCCTTTCAAATCCATCGGTTACATCTGTCTCCTGGGTGCATCATCGATTTTAAAGTAAGTAATAGTTTTGTCCTTTTACTTAATGTTGCCTTGCTATCGTTATTTTCGTGATAGCCTATGATTGTTGCGATGATATTGATAGTGCAATATAGCAATGCAAATCCACAATATGGGCTTCGTTTTTGTATTTTCAAATATATGAGGCCAAATTTTGTTCACTGTGGCATATCCTTGCCGCATATATCATGACTATGTATCATCTACATGTATTACTTGGATAGATTTTCAGTATTAAGTTTTTATAACTGGTTATTTATCAAAGGGAAATTTATGTTTGGCTTGTATATTTTGTCCATATTAAAATAGTTGTGTTAAAGGTTTGTTTATATTTCTACCACTTGATAATATATAACAACTATAAACACTTACGTTGAATAACTGTGAAAATCTTGATATAAGAAGTTTTAGGATATATTTCTTGCTATGGTAACTATGGTTTCTATAGTTTAAATGAATTATGGTCTAAGTCTATTAAAACACTTCAATCATACATGTCATGTAGATAATGATCTCAGACTCTCAGTGTTTGCCTGATGTAAACTTGGGACATTGATAAGCCTATTTCTATTAAAACTATACAGCAAATATAGTTTAAGTGAAGTATATTATATAGTTTAAGTGAAATATAGTTTATGATATTAGAACAAAATGTTTGTGCTAAATTGCTAATTTCATTTCCCGTATCCTCTCAAACTTTATATAGCTAAATGTGAGAGTTTTGATAATTCAGCAGTTGGTGCAAACCTTGCCACTTCCGCAACGTCTAGAGAAGTACAATGTGGACGTTATCAAAGTAAGTTAAAATAATAATCCTCTTCTGGCTTTATCATTTTATTTTATGGGTTTCATGTTACTTGGATTCAGGTCCTGGTGCTATGCATTGATATGAAGTGTAGACCTGACCACCACTGTCTGCACCTATCACACTGAATCATTCGGTGGAAATCAGATGCCTTTATAACATAAGGGTGAGACACAAATTACTTTGCTAACAGTTTGATCTTCTCGGTATGGCTGTAGGTTATTATATAACCTCATTATATCTTTGTTTATGAAAGATTTAACACAAAACTAAGTCATGTCATATTACTCATATTGCATTTATGTAAACAGGCTATTGTGTACAGTAAATGCTAATACAGACTGGTTGTTTCACCCTTTAGTGCTAATGAAATAAAAACATTTTACCAGCTGCTTATTTTATTTGAGAACAAAGCAAACAATTTCTAAATTTCTACAATGTCTGAACTGAAAACTCAAGCATCCATGTATTGTTTTGTTTATTATATAAAAATACTCTTCTTGCTTTTGGCACATGTCACATGTGAGATTATCAATAACATGCACTTAAAAAGTGTGATGACTTTATGAGCCAGATAATAATGCTAAAATGTGTGATATTCTTAACTTCAAATTTCTCGATATGTATCTTAATCATATCTTAATCGATATGTTTTACCACTATATTATTGGAAGTGTTTGCTGTATTTAGCTGTGTGCTCATCCACAACGTATTTTTACATTCTATGGTTGTGAGTTCGCACTGATATGGAAACAGTGCAGATCCAAAAAGAAACAATATAAATTTAACAAGACGCCCGCTAGGCATTACCTCGGGCTACTGTACATGTAGCCTATGCATGGAACTACTGTATGATACAACAATATACTTCCCAGCCATATAACTGACTTCAAACACTTCCAAGCATTGAAGCAGTTGGCAAAAACAGTTCATACCACTCGATCAAAAAGAAAGAAGGCACATGCACTGGTATGCACATGCATAGATATAGAAACCTTAAGACTCGGCTCCACAGTAGCCAAGTAATAATACAGAAATGGAGTCAAAACGACTCGTGCAACCACAATAGCCTGAGTGAGTGAGTAATAAATGATTTTATGTTGGTGTTATTAAAAACTGCAGTTTGTGTGAACTTTAGAATGTCAAATGCAAATTTACACTTGGAATAGGTTAAAAGGAAATTAAATAGTTGTTTTGGTGAATTTCGCAGTGTAAAATTATTCTCAGTGTAAAATTCAGTGTAAAATTCTTCTCAGTATAGGTTTCCTCCCACAAGGAAGTTGACATGGCGGGTTAGGATAAATAGTTAGGAAAACTAATAATGATAAAAACTGTAAAAATAAAAAAGCTAAAGTTAATTGATTGGGGGTACTGGGTACTAGGTACTGAATATAATAGAATAAATTGTCGATGTTGTAATATACACATGCTAATTTGCGCTATATAGATAGTAAACATTATTATTATCATTTATTATTATTAATTTCCTAAATTTGGCTAAAAAAATCTTGGGTCCAGTTGTTTATTAAAGGCTGGAAAGTTGCCTTGTTGCAGCACATAGGCAAATGTAATATATACAAATATATAGTTCTAAGTAATCACATACAGTTCTGTCAGTGCACAGATGGTTACATTTTCCAAACTGCACATCAAATAACAAACCACCTTGATTTAATACATGGAGGGGAGTTGCCTGGGTATCCAAGCTGGCTCACAAAGCTAGTCCACATGCAGATGCTTTCTGTTTACACTGATGCTGTAAACATATTTATAATTTTAGTGCATTTATAATTTGAGCATGTTCACCTCATTTAGTATTGGACAATTGACAAATTACTATCATGCAGGTTAGTTAGCAAACTCAGATACTGAGGCAGCTTGCTTCCAATGTAGGTGGGCACTAGAACGGAACCACTGAGACCATGTAACTGTGAGGGAACTGGGACTAGAAAGTAAATTATTTCAAACTAGAAATAGATTTTCAAATAATCAAGATGGCGACCGCAAATAAGAGGATATATTCGTTTACTTTACACATTCTTTACATTAGTATTAGTTTATACGCGAGGCCCGCAAGTTACAACTAATATTCAGTAAGTACTCTACTGTATTATGGAATTTGTTTCATATTCATGTATGATATACAACTGTTGTTGTCACCTCACCTGACCTAGTGTAATAAATAGGTAAGCCTGCTTCGCAAACATTTTTAACTCCACATTAGTAGTTCAACATCCACTGAGACCGGGTTGAGATATTGGCCTCAGTGGATGTTGTTCCTATTTTCCTAAATCCTAATATCTCAAACCCGGTCTCAGTGGATGTTGAACTATTTCCTAATATTACAACCTGCCCGGTCTCAGTGGATATTGAACTATTTTCCTAAATCCTTGAACTATTTTCCCTAAATTTGTCTAATGTGGAGTTAAAAATGTTTGCGAAGCATGCTTACCTATTTATTACACTAGGTAAGGTCAGGTGACAACAACAGTTTTATATCACACATGAATATGAAACAAATGCAGTACGAGTACTTATAGTACTTAGTTATTATTTGCCATAATACAGTAATTAAAAGTACTTATTGAATAATTGTAACTTGCGGGCCTCACGTATAAACTAATATAAAGAATGTGTAAAGTAAACGAATATATCCTCTTCTTTGCAGCAAATATCGGTCGCCATCTTGCTTATTTGAAAATGTATTTCTAGTTTGAAATAATTACTTTCTAGTCCCAGTTCCCTCTCGGTTACATGGTCTCAGTGGTTCCGTTGTAGTGCCCACCTTCCATGTAATTAAGGCCAAAAATCAGTTTGAATGTGTGTATCTGGCTGTGCAGACCAATTATGACATTCACCAGTTGTTCAATGGCAATATGGCATGCTTGTGAGTCAGCCTGACAAGCTCACCTCATGTAATATCAGGGCAGATTACTGTCTCGGTTAGTGAGCCAGCTCGGATAACAAGCCAGCTCGCCTCCATGTAACCAAAGACACAAATCAGTTTGAAAGGTGTGTACAAATGTATGTGGCTGTGCAGACCAACTAACATCCAGTTGGAAAACACCAACATTTCAATGATGCAATATTCTGTGACGGTCTGGTACACCGTGAGTAACCCTAAATACATGGCTGAACATGCAAGCTGATCTCGATTAGAGTTGGTCTGGGTGTCAGATATGACACGCAATTTCCAATTTTTTAGCACAAAACATCAGAAGGCCTGCTTAGTGTGTGAGTATTGACAGTGCTTTGGACATATGTGTTAAACTACCCAAAATGTTCCGGAAACGGACTTAAAGTATTTATTATGATTGTTTTAAACATATTTATCATTTCATATTTATGCAGTCCGGAATAAATTGACACTCCGGAAAAATTCCAACTCGTGTGATAATTCGGCAGATTGTCTGATCAACGCCAGAGTCAACAGGTCGAAAGCTTGGCAATAAATTAAAACGTGGTGTTTCCACAATTATTATCTTATTATATAACATTTCAATTGTTCAAAGATCCTGTATGGTTTTAAATACTCTTAATAATTGTCTAAGACAAAATTATTGTTATTTATTATTATAGAAACTTGAAAGGAGTATGGCAGCATTTAGCTGTTTAAAGCCAAGCATTGAGGAAAAAGAAGTTGATATGATTGGTGAAATTTTGGCGACAAGAGAAAATGGAGAGACAGAAAGGAGGAAGACTGGGTTTATTGTAGGAGAGCTATTGTGGGAAAGAACAAAGTTGACCAAGTTAAAGAGGCTGTTGGACAAAAACCACCACAAATATAAACAGTCCAAAGGCAATGACTTTGCCAAGGTTTAATAGCAAAGAATCATCAAGTCGGCTTCCTCCAGAATGACCTGTTTGTGCAGTCCGCCAACAAATTGACTATGTTTATATTTATTGTATATTTATCTATATGTAAGCTAATTACGATGATTATTAAATTATTTTTAAAATATAAACATTTTGTTTGTGTTTAGTTAGTTAAGAAACTAATAGAGAACTTTGACATCAAATTGTTGTAACCCTTAGATGACAGGGGGGAAATATGGTTAAAGCCTGGGACAGCTGGTTTATCTATTAAAACATCTCCATTCTATTTGTAACTGATTTAGGACCTACTTAAAATACCTAATTTGGCATATAAATATTTCGAAGTAATTGAAGAACAAATTGAAGATCAACATAAATTTTTCTTAAATATGACATTATTAATTTAGCTTAAATTTAGCTTAAATTCATTAAAGCTTAAATTTAGCTTAAATTTGAGATGTTTAAGTTGAACTTAAAGAGTGAGTGTCAACCGTCGTGCATTGCGCGTTTGTGTTTATCTTTTCGTACGATAACAAAGTGTTTTGAAGTGCTTCGTTGCCAACTTGACGTGGTAAATACTTCGGAAATTCACCGAGTCTTCTCAGAAAACCCTATAGAGGCTTTCTTATTCATCTACAATACAAATACGTCGACTTGGAACCTGATTTTTTGGTTTGAACCTCGTCGCTTGGTCTTGCACGCTTCGCGTCAGTCAAGGCTGACATAATTCGAAACGAAAGTCAAGAAAACGTCGAGTTTTGTGAAAAATATAGAAATAATTACTTTCTAAGGTATGTCTTCTTTCAATTAAAAGACAAAATGAATAATTTATATCAAGGATTGACAAGATATTTACGGATGCAGTTCACCAAGGGAGTTTCGTGCTTCAAAAAATGGCCGATCGAGCGTGCAATGCGTCACGGTTGACACTCACTCTTTAAAGTTAGCTTAAATTAATTAACCTTAAGCTACCTTTAAGCAACACTTAAACCTAGATTAAATTTACTTAAACTTATACTTAAACTTTCTTAAATCCATGTTTAAGCAGCCTTTAAGCCGACTTTAAGTCAGTTTAAATCATTTCGCTTTTATTGCTATACTTAGTCTTCAGAATGGTTTTCGCTCGCTCGTACCCCTATGACGAGAAGGGTAAACCATCTATTAACGCGCGGATTTTCGGATCGACCAATTATTTCAAGTAGGAAAATTTGGTTACAGGCGGAACATCAGCAGCGTCGATCTCGGCATCGAACTGGTTCCAAAAGCGCAGCCAGTCAGTGTGAGTGCCATTGAATTTGGTTATCATTAACTTTGGTAGTTTCATATATTGGAGTTTCGGGTTTCTTCTTGTGCCTTTCGCGTTTCTTTTAACTTCACTTCGCGTTGCAATTTCAGTTCGAATTTCGTTGTATCGAACGCCAATTGTTCCTTATAGAGGTCTTGTCTGGCCCGAGCTGCTTGTTCTTGTTCACGTTGTTTCGCTTCAGTGTTCTTGTCTTGTGTTAGTTCGTTTGCCAGTTTCTCAAGTTTCGTGACCTCGTCTTAATAAACATCTAGTTGTTGCTCTACGGTGTCGGTCCACGTTCGGACGTCCTCATCTTTCTCTCCCTTTAAGATTTTCTGCTCTTCTATCTTTACTTTGAGTTGGTATGTTTCCTCTACCGTTTCAGTGATAGTTTGTGCGTGCCTTTCAATCTTCGCGATGTTCCTTTTGTCGATAACCTTCTGAGTATTATCTTGCGTAACGCGCAGTGGCTGCAGTTTTGCGTTTATCTCTGATAAAAGATCATCCATTTTTCTCACGCATCCCGTCGGAGGTGCCACTTGTGTTGGGAATGCCGTTAGAGGCTGCTTAGCCCACACAGTCACGATATTTTATTTAATTTATTTGAATATTTACTTCACTGTCTCGCTCTTTCTCTCACAACAACACTCTCTCTACTCTCCTTACGTAATAACACGTAATCACTATTATCATTAAATCCTGATGTGACAACTGTATCACATCAGTCGTCGCTTCCCACTTAACTAATCCTAACCTAGACAACTGTATCACATCAGTCGTCGCTTCCCACTTAACTATAATCCTAACCTAAATTTAGTGAATAGGTGCTTGTTAGACAATAAAATATCACCCGGCCACCAAATATGAAATTTGCTTAACCTCCCGCCCAGATTGACATGGATCCTGGTTTTACCAGGTTTTATCCCCTGTCGGGGTCCTGGGTCCTGTTTTTTCTGATACTGTTTTCCTGTATTTAACGATGTTTCGTCAATCACGTACAAAATATGACGTTTTGCGACATAGTAGATCAGAGGAGCAGGTCAACCATTTACGAAGCGAAACGAACGTTGTACGTGTCTATATATCGTGTCCCTGGTTTTGCGCAACGTATCAAAAAGGATTTTGGTAGGAAGATCAGGAAGCTTTACTCCCATGTCGTCTCCCATTCAATATTAAATTCAAAAGGTTAACTTGCGGTTTTATTACGATATTGATGACAGACTGTCTGATGTAAATTTACATGGTGTAAATTGCCGCACTTATATCCCTATCGACTTAATTTTGTCGGCAAAGTTTAGTACTGGCCATATTTTTACTTTGTGCAATTTAATAAAGCATATACGCGCTTCACGTCTTGACGTTGATCGATCTGGTTTTTGTCTATTTTCTTACTGCGCAGCTGGCACAGATAAACCGAAACACTTGAAATGAAGAATAGAAATTTCAACGAGAGATACGCAATTGCGTACTTGTAAGACTACGCAACCTGGTTCAGCAATAGCAAACTATCTTCGGATGCAAGTGGATGATAATTTTACGCTGCGTTATAAACATGGCCTGAAGGACTTGAAATAATTAATAAAATATTGATGCTAAGACTGATATTATCTTTGGAAAGCAGATAGTTTGCAATATAATTAGTTAAGTATTACTAAGTATTACTTAATAATTAAGTATTATTTAATGTAGAATAGTGCCAGCTGGAAGCGTTAATGCCGAGGGTACCACTAGTACCATGGGCATCTTGCTCGTTGGTATCCAATGCGTTATGCGCAATTATTGGGAGAACGAAGAAAACCGCTATGACACACACACGATGTTTTGTGGGAGAAGGGTTCGGGGAGAAGTACTCCGACTGGTAAAAACTGTGGTCAGACCTCATCCCAACAACTCAACGTTACAGTCTTAGTTGTCATAGTGGTAATAATCCCCAAGCGGGACTCTAGTCTAATGTCCTAGGGGTAATAATCCTCAAGTAGGACTGTCATAGGGGTAATAATCCCCAAGTATGACTGTCATGGGGGTAATACTCCCCAAGTATGACTTTGCCCAAGGGGTAATGATCCCCAAGGGCATCCTAAAATGTCCAAGGGGTAACAACCCCCGAGTTGGACATTTCCTACTTTCGACTAATTATATTTCCATCAATTTGTATGAGTCTATGGTGTTGAGGCACTTCATCCCCAAACCAGATCTTTATTAAAACAGTAATAAAGTAAAGTGC